>OZ012681.1:75405601-75725319 GCA_963942445.1 Argyra leucocephala | reverse complement strand
GTGGAAAAGTAGCTGATAAACAACTTACATTGACAGTATAAAAAAGACAATAATTTGGAACTTTTTCTTCTTGAATTAGGCATCATCAAAATGCTCACTGATGATTAACAGCCCAAAAGAAGAACAGTATTAGGATCTAGTGAGATTTCTTTCCATCTTAAATTAATAAGGGTATGAGGGTGGAAAAGCAGCTGATAAACAACCTACATTGACAGAATAAAATAAACAATAATTTGGTACTTTTTCTTCTTGAATTAGGCATTAGGCGCCTGTTATTTAGTTTTTAATTTATCTTATTCTCCAAATCAGTATTGTGATTACCTCATCAAAATGCTCACTGACGATTAACAGATAACAATAATTTGGTACTTTTTCTTCTTGAATTAGGCATCATCAATTAGCTCACTGATGATAAACAGCCCAACAGAACAACAGTATTAGGATCTAGTGAGATTTCTTTCTATCTTAAATTAGTAAGGGTATGAGAGTGAAAAAGTAGGTGACAAATAACCTACATTGACAGTATAAAAAAGACAATAATTTGGCACTTCTTCTTCTTGAATTAGGCATCATCAATATGCTCACTGATGATTAACAGCCCAAAAAAAGAACAGTATTAGGATCTAGTGAGATTGCTTTCCATCTTAAATTAATAAGGGTATGAGGGTGGAAAAGTAGCTGATAAGCAACCTACATTGACAGTATAAAAAAGACAATAATTTGGAACTTTTTCTTCTTGAATTAGGCATCATCAATGTGCTCACTGATGATTAACAGCCCAAAAAAAGAACAGTATTAGGATCTAGTGAGATTGCTTTCCATCTTAAATTAATAAGGGTATGAGGGTGGAAAAGCAGCTGATAAACAGCCTACATTGACAGAATAAAATGAACAATAATTTGGTACTTTTTCTTCTTGAATTAGGCATTAGGCGCCTGTTATTTAGTTTTTAATTTATCTTATTCTCCAAATCAGTATTGTGATTACCTCATCAAAATGCTCACTGACAATTAACAGATAACAGCAATTTGGTACTTTTTCTTCTTGAATTAGGCATCATCAATTAGCTCACTGATGATTAATAGCCCAAAAAAAGAACAGTATTAGGATCTAGTGAGATTGCTTTCCATCTTAAATTAATAAGGGTATGAGGGTGGAAAAGTAGCTGATAAGCAACCTACATTGACAGTATAAAAAAGACAATAATTTGGAACTTTATCTTCTTGAATTAGGCATCATCAATATGCTCACTGATGATTAACAGCCCAAAAAAAGAACAGTATTAGGATCTAGTGAGATTGCTTTCCATCTTAAATTAATAAGGGTATGAGGGTGGAAAAGCAGCTGATAAACAACCTACATTGACAGAATAAAATAAACAATAATTTGGTACTTTTTCTTCCTGAATTAGGCATTAGGCGTCTGTTATTTAGTTTTTGATTTATCTTATTCTCCAAATCAGTATTGTCACTGTCGATTAACAGATAACAATAATTTGGTACTTTTTCTTCTTGAATTAGGCATCATCAATTAGCTCACTGTTGATCTCAACAGAACAGAAGAACAGTATTAGGATCTAGTGAGATTTCTTTCCATCTTAAATTAATAAGGGTATGAGGGTGGAAAAGTAGCTGATAAGCAACCTACATTGACAGTATAAAAAAACAATAATTTGGAACTTTTTCTTCTTGAATTAGGCATCATCAATATGCTCACTGATGATTAACAGCCCAAAAAAAGAACAGTATTAGGATCTAGTGAGATTGCTTTCCATCTTAAATTAATAAGGGTATGAGGGTGGAAAAGCAGCTGATAAACAACCTACATTGACAGAATAAAATAAACAATAATTTGGTGCTTTTTCTTCTTGAATTAGGCATTAGGCGCCTGTTATTTAGTTTTTAATTTATCTTATTCTCCAAATCAGTATTGGGATTACCTCATCAAAATGCTCACTGTCGATTAACAGATAACAATAATTTGGTACTTTTTCTTCTTGAATTAGGCATCATCAATTAGCTCACTGTTGATTAACAGCCCAACAGAAGAACAGTATTAGGATCTAGTGAGATTTCTTTCTATCTTAAATTAGTAAGGGTATGAGGGTGGAAAAGTAGGTGATAAACAACATACATTGACAGTATAAAAAAGACAATAATTTGGTACTTCTTCTTCTTGAATTAGGCATCATCAATATGCTCACTGATGATTAGCAGCCCAAAAAAAGAACAGTATTAGGATCTAGTGAGATTGCTTTCCATCTTAAATTAATAAGGGTATGAGGGTGGAAAAGTAGCTGATAAGCAACCTACATTGACAGTATAAAAAAGACAATAATTTGGAAATCTTTCTTCTTGAATTAGGCATCATCAATATGCTCACTGATGATTAACAGCCCAAAAAAAGAACAGTATTAGGATCTAGTGAGATTGCTTTCCATCTTAAATTAATAAGGGTATGAGGGTGGAAAAGCAGCTGATAAACAACCTACATTGACAGAATAAAATAAACAATAATTTGGTACTTTTTCTTCTTGAATTAGGCATTAGGCGCCTGTTATTTAGTTTTAATTTATCTTATTCTCCAAATCAGTATTGTGATTACCTCATCAAAATGCTCACTGACCATTAACAGATAACAATAGTTTGGTACTTTTTCTTCTTGAATTAGGCATCATCAATATGCTCACTGATGATTAACAGCCCAAAAAAAGAACAGTATTAGGATCTAGTGAGATTGCCTTCCATCTTAAATTAATAAGGGTATGAGGGTGGAAAAGTAGCTGATAAACAACCTACATTGACAGAATAAAATAAACAATAATTTGGTACTTTTTCTTCTTGAATTAGGCATTAGGCGCCTGTTATTTAGTTTTAATTTATCTTATTCTCCAAATCAGTATTGTGATTACCTCATCAAAATGCTCACTGACGATTAACAGATAACAATAATTTGGTACTTTTTGTTCTTGAATTAGGCATCATCAATATGCTCACTGATGATTATAAGCCCAAAAGAATTACAGTATTAGGATCTAATGAGATTTCTTTCCATCTTAAATTAATAAGGGTATGAGGGTGGAAAGGTAGCTGATAAACAACCTACATTGACAGTATAAAAACACAATAATTTGGTACTTCTACTTCTTGAATTAGGCATCATCAATATGCTCACTGATGATTACCAGCCCAACAGAAGAACAGTATTAGGATCTAGTGAGATTTCTTTCTATCTTAAATTAGTAAGGGTATGAGGGTGGAAAAGTAGGTGATAAACAACCTACATTGATAGTATAAAAAAGACAAAAATTTGGTACTTCTTCTTCTTGAATTAGGCATCATCAATATGCTCACTGATGATTAGCAGCCCAAAAAAAGAACAGTATTAGGATCTAGTGAGATTGCTTTCCATTTTAAATTAATAAGGGTATGAGGTTGGAAAAGTAGCTGATAAGCAACCTACATTGACAGTATAAAAAAGACAATAATTTGGAACTTTTTCTTCTTGAATTAGGCATCATCAATATGCTCACTGATGATTAACAGCCCAAAAAAAGAACAGTATTAGGATCTAGTGAGATTGCTTTCCATCTTAAATTAATAAGGGTATGAGGGTGGAAAAGTAGCTGATAAACAACCTACATTGACAGAATAAAATAAACAATAATTTGGTACTTTTTCTTCTTGAATTAGGCATTAGGCGCCTGTTATTTAGTTTTAATTTATCTTATTCTCCAAATCAGTATTGTGATTACCTCATCAAAATGCTCACTGACGATTAACAGATAACAATAATTTGGTACTTTTTCTACTTGAATTAGGCATCATCAATTAGCTCACTGATGATTAACAGCCCAAAAAAAGAACAGTATTAGGATCTAGTGAGATTGCTTTCCATCTTAAATTAATAAGGGTATGAGGGTGGAAAAGTAGCTGATAAGCAACCTACATTGACAGTATAAAAAAGACAATAATTTGGAAATCTTTCTTCTTGAATTAGGCATCATCAATATGCTCACTGATGATTAACAGCCCAAAAAAAGAACAGTATTAGGATCTAGTGAGATTGCTTTCCATCTTAAATTAATAAGGGTATGAGGGTGGAAAAGTACCTGATAAACAACCTACATTGACAGAATAAAATAAACAATAATTTGGTACTTTTTCTTCTTGAATTAGGCATTAGGCGCCTGTTATTATTTTTTAATTTATCTTATTCTCCAAATCAGTATTGTGATTACCTCATCAAAATGCTCACTGAAGATTAACAGATAACAATAGTTTGGTACTTTTTCTTCTTGAATTAGGCATTATCAATATGCTCACTGATGATTAACAGCCCAAAAAAAGAACAGTATTAGGATCTAGTGAGATTGCTTTCCATCTTAAATTAATAAGGGTATGAGGGTGGAAAGGTAGCTGATAAACAACCTACATTGACAGTATAAAAACACAATAATTTGGTACTTCTACTTCTTGAATTAGGCATCATCAATATGCTCACTGATGATTAACAGCCCAAAAGAAAAACAGTATTAGGATCTAGTGAGATTTCTTTCCATCTTAAATTAATAAGGGTATGAGGGTGAAAAAGTAGCTGATAAGCAACCTACATTGACAGTATAAAAAAGACAATAATTTAGAACTTTTTCTTCTTGAATTAGGCATCATCAATATGCTCACTGATGATTAACAGCCCAAAAAAAGAACAATATTAGGATCTAGTGAGATTGCTTTCCATCTTAAATTAATAAGGGTATGAGGGTGGAAAAGCAGCTGATAAACAACCTACATTGACAGAATAAAATAAACAATAATTTGGTACTTTTTCTTCTTGAATTAGGCATTAGGCGACTGTTATTTAGTTTTTAATTTATCTTATTCTCCAAATCAGTATTGTGATTACCTCATCAAATGGTCACTGACGATTAACAGATAACAATAATTTGGTACTTTTTGTTCTTGAATTAGGCATCATCAATATGCTCACTGATGATTATAAGCCCAAAAGAATTCCAGTATTAGGATCTAATGAGATTTATTTCCATCTTAAATTAATAAGGGTATGAGGGTGGAAAGGTAGCTGATAAACAACCTACATTGACAGTATAAAAACACAATAATTTGGTACTTCTACTTCTTGAATTAGGCATCATCAATATGCTCACTGATGATTAACAGCCCAAAATAAGAACAGTATTAGAATCTAGTGAGATTTCTTTCCATCTTAAATTAATAAGGGTATGAGGGTCGAAAAGCAGCTGATAAACAACCTACATTGACAGAATAAAATAAACAATAATTTGGTACTTTTTCTTCTTGAATTAGGCATTAGGCGCCTGTTATTTAGTTTTTAATTTATCTTATTCTCCAAATCAGTATTGTGATTACCTCATCAAAATGCTCACTGACGATTAACAGATAACAATAATTTGGTACTTTTTCTTCTTGAATTAGGCATCATCAATTAGCTCACTGATGATTAACAGCCCAACAGAAGAACAGTATTAGGATCTAGTGAGATTTCTTTCTATCTTAAATTAGTAAGGGTATGAGGGTGGAAAAGTAGGTGATAAACAACATACATTGACAGTATAAAAAAGACAATAATTTGGTACTTCTTCTTCTTGAATTAGGCATCATCAATATGCTCACTGATGATTAGCAGCCCAAAAAAAGAACAGTATTAGGATCTAGTGAGATTGCTTTCCATTTTAAATTAATAAGGGTATGAGGTTGGAAAAGTAGCTGATAAGCAACCTACATTGACAGTATAAAAAAGACAATAATTTGGAACTTTTTCTTCTTGAATTAGGCATCATCAATATGCTCACTGATGATTAACAGCCCAAAAAAAGAACAGTATTAGGATCTAGTGAGATTGCCTTCCATCTTAAATTAATAAGGGCATGAGGGTGGAAAAGTAGCTGATAAACAACCTACATTGACAGAATAAAATAAACAATAATTTGGTACTTTTTCTTCTTGAATTAGGCATTAGGCGCCTGTTATTTAGTTTTAATTTATCTTATTCTCCAAATCAGTATTGTGATTACCTCATCAAAATGCTCACTGACCATTAACAGATAACAATAGTTTGGTACTTTTTCTTCTTGAATTAGGCATTATCAATATGCTCACTGATGATTAACAGCCCAAAAGAAGAACCGTATTAGGATCTAGTGAGACTTCTATCCAAATTAAATTAATAAGGGTATGAGGGTGGAAAAGTAACTGATAAAAAACCTACATTGACAGTATAAAAACACAATAATTTGGTACTTCTTCTTCTTGAATTAGGCATCATCAATATGTTCACTGATGATTAACAGCCCAAAAGAAAAACAGTATTAGGATCTAGTGAGATTTCTTTCCATCTTACATTAATAAGGGTATGAGGGTGAAAAAGTAGCTGATAAGCAACCTACATTGACAGTATAAAAAAGACAATAATTTGGAACTTTTTCTTCTTGAATTAGGCATCATCAATATGCTCACTGATGATTAACAGCCCAAAAAAAGAACAGTATTAGGATCTAGTGAGATTGCTTTCCATCTTAAATTAATAAGGGTATGAGGGTGGAAAAGCAGCTGATAAACAACCTACATTGACAGAATAAAATAAACAATAATTTGGTACGTTTTCTTCTTGAATTAGGCATTAGGCGCCTGTTATTTAGTTTTTAATTTATCTTATTCTCCAAATCAGTATTGTGATTACCTCATCAAAATGCTCACTGTCGATTAACAGATAACAATAATTTGGTACTTTTTCTTCTTGAATTAGGCATTATCAATTAGCTCACTGTTGATTAACAGCCCAACAGAAGGACAGTATTAGGATCTAGTGAGATTGCTTTCCATCGTAAATTAATAAGGGTATGAGCGTGGAAAAGCAGCTGATAAACAACCTACATTGACAGAATAAAATAAACAATAACTTGGTACTTTTTCTTCTTGAATTAGGCTTTAGGCGCCTGTTATTTAGCTTTTAATTTATCTTATTCTCCAAATCAGTATTGTGATTAACTCATCAAAATGCTCACTGACGATTAACAGATAACAATAATTTGGTACTTTTTGTTCTTGAATTAGGCATCATCAATATGCTCACTGATGATTATAAGCCCAAAAGAATTACAGTATTAGGATCTAATGAGATTTCTTTCCTTCTTAAATTAATAAGGGTATGAGGGTGGAAAGGTAGCTGATAAACAACCTACATTGACAGTATAAAAACACAATAATTTGGTACTTCTACTTCTTGAATTAGGCATCATCAATATGCTCACTGATGATTAACAGCCCAAAAAAAGAACAGTATTAGGATCTAGTGAGATTGCTTTCCATCTTAAATTAATAAGGGTATGAGGGTCGAAAAGCAGCTGATAAACAACCTACATTGACAGAATAAAATAAACAATAATTTGGTACTTTTTCTTCTTGAATTAGGCTTTAGGCGCCTGTTATTTAGTTTTTAATTTATCTTATTCTCCAAATCAGTATTGTGATTACCTCATCAAAATGCTCACTTTCGATTAACAGATAACAAAAATTTGGTACTTTTTCTTCTTGAATTAGGCATCATCAATTAGCTCACTGTTGATTAACAGCTCAACAGAAGAACAGTATTAGAATCTAGTGAGATTTCTTTCCATCTTAAATTAATAACGGTATGAGGGTCGAAAAGCAGCTGATAAACAACCTACATTGACAGAATAAAATAAACAATAATTTGGTAATTTTTCTTCTTGAATTAGGCATTAGGCGCCTGTTATTTAGTTTTTAATTTATCTTATTCTCCAAATCAGTATTGTGATTACCTCATCAAAATGCTCACTGACGATTAACAGATAACAATAATTTGGTACTTTTTCTTCTTGAATTAGGCATCATCAATTAGCTCACTGATGATTAACAGCCCAACAGAAGAACAGTATTAGGATCTAGTGAGATTTCTTTCTATCTTAAATTAGTAAGGGTATGAGGGTGGAAAAGTAGGTGATAAACAACCTACATTGATAGTATAAAAAAGACAAAAATGTGGTACTTCTTCTTCTTGAATTAGGCATCATCTATATGCTCACTGATGATTAGCAGCCCAAAAAAAGAACAGTATTAGGATCTAGTGAGATTGCTTTCCATTTTAAATTAATAAGGGTATGAGGTTGGAAAAGTAGCTGATAAGCAACCTACATTGACAGTATAAAAAAGACAATAATTTGGAACTTTTTCTTCTTGAATTAGGCATCATCAATATGCTCACTGATGATTAACAGACCAAAAAAAGAACAGTATTAGGATCTAGTGAGATTGCTTTCCATCTTAAATTAATAAGGGTATGAGGGTGGAAAAGTAGCAGATAAACAACCTACATTGACAGAATAAAATAAACAATAATTTGGTACTTTTTCTTCTTGAATTAGGCATTAGGCGCCTGTTATTTAGTTTTAATTTATCTTATTCTCCAAATCAGTATTGTGATTACCTCATCAAAATGCTCACTGACGATTAACAGATAACAATAATTTGGTACTTTTTCTACTTGAATTAGGCATCATCAATTAGCTCACTGATGATTAACAGCCCAAAAAAAGAACAGTATTAGGATCTAGTGAGATTGCTTTCCATCTTAAATTAATAAGGGTATGAGGGTGGAAAAGTAGCTGATAAGCAACCTACATTGACAGTATAAAAAAGACAATAATTTGGAAATCTTTCTTCTTGAATTAGGCATCATCAATATGCTCACTGATGATTAACAGCCCAAAAAAAGAACAGTATTAGGATCTAGTGAGATTGCTTTCCATCTTAAATTAATAAGGGTATGAGGGTGGAAAAGTAGCTGATAAACAACCTACATTGACAGAATAATATAAACAATAATTTGGTACTTTTTCTTCTTGAATTAGGCATTAGGCGCCTGTTATTATTTTTTAATTTATCTTATTCTCCAAATCAGTATTGTGATTACCTCATCAAAATGCTCACTGTCGATTAACAGATAACAAAAATTTGGTACTTTTTCTTCTTGAATTAGGCATCATCAATTAGCTCACTGTTGATTAACAGCCCAACAGAAGAACAGTATTAGAATTTAGTGAGATTTCTTTCCATCTTAAATTAATAACGGTATGAGGGTCGAAAAGCAGCTGATAAACAACCTACATTG
The DNA here is from genome assembly GCA_963942445.1 of Argyra leucocephala. Taxonomy (NCBI): domain Eukaryota; kingdom Metazoa; phylum Arthropoda; class Insecta; order Diptera; family Dolichopodidae; genus Argyra; species Argyra leucocephala. Next base: position 75,716,148 of record OZ012681.1, on the reverse strand, counting down.
ACAGAATAAAATAAACAATAATTTGGTAATTTTTCTTCTTGAATTAGGCATTAGGCGCCTGTTATTTAGTTTTTAATTTATCTTATTCTCCAAATCAGTATTGTGATTACCTCATCAAAATGCTCACTGACGATTAACAGATAACAATAATTTGGTACTTTTTCTTCTTGAATTAGGCATCATCAATTAGCTCACTGATGATTAACAGCCCAACAAAAGAACAGTATTAGGATCTAGTGAGATTTCTTTCTATCTTAAATTAGTAAGGGTATGAGGGTGGAAAAGTAGGTGATAAACAACCTACATTGATAGTATAAAAAAGACAAAAATGTGGTACTACTTCTTCTTGAATTAGGCATCATCAATATGCTCACTGATGATTAGCAGCCCAAAAAAAGAACAGTATTAGGATCTAGTGAGATTGCTTTCCATTTTAAATTAATAAGGGTATGAGGTTGGAAAAGTAGCTGATAAGCAACCTACATTGACAGTATAAAAAAGACAATAATTTGGAACTTTTTCTTCTTGAATTAGGCATCATCAATATGCTCACTGGTGATTAAGAGACCAAAAAAAGAACAGTATTAGGATCTAGTGAGATTGCTTTCCATCTTAAATTAATAAGGGTATGAGGGTGGAAAAGTAGCTGATAAACAACCTACATTGACAGAATAAAATAAACAATAATTTGGTACTTTTTCTTCTTGAATTAGGCATTAGGCGCCTGTTATTTAGTTTTAATTTATCTTATTCTCCAAATCAGTATTGTGATTACCTCATCAAAATGCTCACTGACGATTAACAGATAACAATAATTTGGTACTTTTTCTACTTGAATTAGGCATCATCAATTAGCTCACTGATGATTAACAGCCCAAAAAAAGAACAGTATTAGGATCTAGTGAGATTGCTTTCCATCTTAAATTAATAAGGGTATGAGGGTGGAACAGTAGCTGATAAGCAACCTACATTGACAGTATAAAAAAGACAATAATTTGGAAATCTTTCTTCTTGAATTAGGCATCATCAATATGCTCACTGATGATTAACAGCCCAAAAGAAGAACCGTATTAGGATCTAGTGAGACTTCTATCAATCTTAAATTAATAAGGGTATGAGGGTGGAAAAGTAACTGATAAAAAACCTACATTGACAATATAAAAACACAATAATTTGGTACTTCTTCTTCTTGAATTAGGCATCATCAATATGTTCACTGATGATTAACAGCCCAAAAGAAAAACAGTATTAGGATCTAGTGAGATTTCTTTCCATCTTAAATTAATAAGGGTATGAGGGTGAAAAAGTAGCTGATAAGCAACCTACATTGACAGTATAAAAAAGACAATAATTTGGAACTTTTTCTTCTTGAATTAGGCATCATCAATATGCTCACTGATGATTAACAGCCCAAAAAAAGAACAGTATTAGGATCTAGTGAGATTGCTTTCCATCTTAAATTAATAAGGGTATGAGGGTGGAAAAGCAGCTGATAAACAACCTACATTGACAGAATAAAATAAACAATAATTTGGTACTTTTTCTTCTTGAATTAGGCATTAGGCGCCTGTTATTTAGTTTTTAATTTATCTTATTCTCCAAATCAGTATTGTGATTACCTCATCAAATGGTCACTGACAATTAACAGATAACAATAATTTGGTACTTTTTGTTCTTGAATTAGGCATCATCAATATGCTCACTGATGATTATAAGCCCAAAAGAATTACAGTATTAGGATCTAATGAGATTTCTTTCCATCTTAAATTAATAAGGGTATGAGGGTGGAAAGGTAGCTGATAAACGACCTACATTGATAGTATAAAAACACAATAATTTGGTACTTCTACTTCTTGAATTAGGCATCATCAATATGCTCACTGATGATTAACAGCCCAAAATAAGAACAGTATTAGAATCTAGTGAGATTTCTTTCCATCTTAAATTAATAAGGGTATGAGGGTCGAAAAGCAGCTGATAAACAACCTACATTGACAGAATAAAATAAACAATAATTTGGTACTTTTTCTTCTTGAATTAGGCATCATCAATTAGCTCACTGATGATTAACAGCCCAACAGAAGAACAGTATTAGGATCTAGTGAGATTTCTTGCTATCTTAAATTAGTAAGGGTATGAGGGTGGAAAAGTAGGTGATAAACAACCTACATTGACAGTATAAAAAAGACAATAATTTGGTACTTCTTCTTCTTGAATTAGGCATCATCAATATGCTCACTGATGATTAGCAGCCCAAAAAAAGAACAGTATTAGGATCTAGTGAGATTGCTTTCCATTTTAAATTAATAAGGGTATGAGGTTGGAAAAGTAGCTGATAAGCAACCTACATTGACAGTATAAAAAAGACAATAATTTGGAACATTTTCTTCTTGAATTAGGCATCATCAATATGCTCACTGATGATTAACAGCCCAAAAAAAGAACAGTATTAGGATCTAGTGAGATTGCCTTCCATCTTAAATTAATAAGGGTATGAGGGTGGAAAAGTAGCTGATAAACAACCTACATTGACAGAATAAAATTAACAATAATTTGGTACTTTTTCTTCTTGAATTAGGCATTAGGCGCCTGTTATTTAGTTTTAATTTATCTTATTCTCCAAATCAGTATTGTGATTACCTCATCAAAATGCTCACTGACGATTAACAGATAACAATAGTTTGGTACTTTTTCTTCTTAAATTAGGCATTATCAATATGCTCACTGATGATTAACAGCCCAAAAGAAGAACCGTATTAGGATCTAGTGAGACTTCTATCCAAATTAAATTAATAAGGGTATGAGGGTGGAAAAGTAACTGATAAAAAACCTACATTGACAGTATAAAAACACAATAATTTGGTACTTCTTCTTCTTGAATTAGGCATCATCAATATGTTCACTGATGATTAACAGCCCAAAAGAAAAACAGTATTAGGATCTAGTGAGATTTCTTTCCATCTTAAATTAATAAGGGTATGAGGGTGAAAAAGTAGCTGATAAGCAACCTACATTGACAGTATAAAAAAGACAATAATTTGGAACTTTTTCTTCTTGAATTAGGCATCATCAATATGCTCACTGATGATTAACAGCCCAAAAAAAGAACAGTATTAGGATCTAGTGAGATTGCTTTCCATCTTAAATTAATAAGGGTATGAGGGTGGAAAAGCAGCTGATAAACAACCTACATTGACAGAATAAAATAAAGAATAATTTGGTACGTTTTCTTCTTGAATTAGGAATTAGGCGCCTGTTATTTAGTTTTTAATTTATCTTATTCTCCAAATCAGTATTGTGATTACCTCATCAAATGCTCACTGACGATTAACAGATAACAATAATTTGGTACTTTTTGTTCTTGAATTAGGCATCATCAATATGCTCACTGATGATTATAAGCCCAAAAGAATTACAGTATTAGGATCTAATGAGATTTCTTTCCATCTTAAATTAATAAGGGTATGAGGGTGGAAAGGTAGCTGATAAACAACCTACATTGACAGTATAAAAACACAATAATTTGGTACTTCTACTTCTTGAATTAGGCATCATCAATATGCTCACTGATGATTAACAGCCCAAAATAAGAACAGTATTAGAATCTAGTGAGATTTCTTTCCATCTTAAATTAATAAGGGTATGAGGGTCGAAAAGCAGCTGATAAACAACCTACATTGACAGACTAAAATAAACAATAATTTGATACTTTTTCTTCTTGAATTAGGCATTAGGCGCCTGTTATTTAGTTTTTAATTTATCTTATTCTCCAAATCAGTATTGTGATTACCTCATCAAAATGCTCACTGACGATTAACAGATAACAATAATTTGGTACTTTTTCTTCTTGAATTAGGCATCATCAATTAGCTCACTGATGATTAACAGCCCAACAGAAGAACAGTATTAGGATCTAGTGAGATTTCTTTCTAACTTAAATTAGTAAGGGTATGAGGGTGGAAAAGTAGGTGATAAACAACCTACATTGACAGTATAAAAAAGACAATAATTTGGTACTTCTTCTTCTTGAATTAGGCATCATCAATATGCTCACTGATGATTAGCAGCCCAAAAAAAGAACAGTATTAGGATCTAGTGAGATTGCTTTCCATTTTAAATTAATAAGGGTATGAGGGTAGAAAAGTAGCTGATAAACAACCTACATTGACAGAATAAAATAAACATTAATTTGGTACTTTTTCTTCTTGAATTAGGCATTAGGCGCCTGTTATTTAGTTTTAATTTATCTTATTCTCCAAATCAGTATTGTGATTACCTCATCAAAATGCTCACTGACGATTAACAGATAACAATAATTTGGTACTTTTTCTACTTGAATTAGGCATCATCAATTAGCTCACTGATGATTAACAGCCCCAAAAAAGAACAGTATTAGGATCTAGTGAGATTGCTTTCCATCTTAAATTAATAAGGGTATGAGGGTGGAAAAGTAGCTGATAAGCAACCTACATTGACAGTATAAAAAAGACAATAATTTGGAAATTTTTCTTCTTGAATTAGGCATCATCAATATGCTCACTGATGATTAACAGCCCAAAAAAAGAACAGTATTAGGATCTAGTGAGATTGCTTTCCATCTTAAATTAATAAGGGTATGAGGGTGAAAAAGTAGCTGATAAGCAACCTACATTGACAGTATAAAAAAGACAATAATTTGGAACTTTTTCTTCTTGAATCAGGCATCATCAATATGCTCACTGATGATTAACAGCCCAAAAAAAGAACAGTATTAGGATCTAGTGAGATTGCCTTCCATCTTAAATTAATAAGGGTATGAGGGTAGAAAAGTAGCTGATAAACAACCTACATTGACAGAATAAAATAAACATTAATTTGGTACTTTTTCTTCTTGAATTAGGCATTAGGCGCCTGTTATTTAGTTTTAATTTATCTTATTCTCCAAATCAGTATTGTGATTACCTCATCAAAATGCTCACTGACGATTAACAGATAACAATAATTTGGTACTTTTTCTACTTGAATTAGGCATCATCAATTAGCTCACTGATGATTAACAGCCCCAAAAAAGAACAGTATTAGGATCTAGTGAGATTGCTTTCCATCTTAAATTAATAAGGGTATGAGGGTGGAAAAGTAGCTGATAAGCAACCTACATTGACAGTATAAAAAAGACAATAATTTGGAAATTTTTCTTCTTGAATTAGGCATCATCAATATGCTCACTGATGATTAACAGCCCAAAAAAAGAACAGTATTAGGATCTAGTGAGATTGCTTTCCATCTTAAATTAATAAGGGTATGAGGGTGGAAAAGTAGCTGATAAACAACCTACATTGACAGAATAAAATAAACAATAATTTGGTACTTTTTCTTCTTGAATTAGGCATTAGGCGCCTGTTATTATTTTTTAATGTATCTTATTCTCCAAATCAGTATTGTGATTACCTCATCAAAATGCTCACTGACGATTAACAGATAACAATAGTTTGGTACTTTTTCTTCTTGAATTAGGCATTATCAATATGCTCACTGATGATTAACAGCCCAAAAGAAGAACCGTATTAGGATCTAGTGAGATTTCTTTCCATCTTAAATTAATAAGGGTATGAGGGTGAAAAAGTAGCTGATAAGCAACCTACATTGACAGTATAAAAAAGATAATAATTTGGAACTTTTTCTTCTTGAATTAGGCATCATCAATATGCTCACTGATGATTAACAGCCCAAAAAAAGAACAGTATTAGGATCTAGTGAGATTGCTTTCCATCTTAAATTAATAAGGGTATGAGGGTGGAAAAGCAGCTGATAAACAACCTACATTGACAGAATAAAATAAACAATAATTTGGTACTTTTTCTTCTTGAATTAGGCATTAGGCGCCTGTTATTTAGTTTTTAATTTAACTTATTCTCCAAATCAGTATTGTGATTACCTCATCAAATGCTCACTGACGATTAACAGATAACAATAATTTGGTACTTTTTGTTCTTGAATTAGGCATCATCAATATGCTCACTGATGATTAACAGCCCAAAAGAAGAACCGTATTAGGATCTAGTGAGACTTCTATCCATCTTAAATTAATAAGGGTATGAGGGTGGAAAAGTAACTGATAAAAAACCTACATTGACAGTATAAAAACACAATAATTTGGTACTTCTTCTTCTTGAATTAGGCATCATCAATATGTTCACTGATGATTAACAGCCCAAAAGAAAAACAGTATTAGGATCTAGTGAGATTTCTTTCCATCTTAAATTAATAAGGGTATGAGGGTGAAAAAGTAGCTGATAAGCAACCTACATTGACAGTATAAAAAAGACAATAATTTGGAACTTTTTCTTCTTGAATTAGGCATCATCAATATGCTCACTGATGATTAACAGCCCAAAAAAAGAACAGTATTAGGATCTAGTGAGATTGCTTTCCATCTTAAATTAATAAGGGTATGAGGGTGGAAAAGTAGGTGATAAACAATCTACATTGACAGAATAAAATAAACAATAATTTGGTACTTTTTTTTCTTGAATTAGGCATTAGGTGCCGGTTATTTAGTTTATAATTTATCTTATTCTCCAAATCAGTATTGTGATTACCTCATCAAAATGCTCACTGAGGATTAACAGCCCAAAAGAAGAACAGTATTAGGATCTAGTGAGACTTCTTTCCATCTCAAATTAATAAGGGTATGAGGGTGGAAAAGTAGCTGAAAAAACTACCTACATTGACAGTATAAAAAACACAATAATATGGTACTTTTTCTTCTTGAATTAGGTATTATCAATATGCTCACTGATGATTAGCAGCCCAAAAGAAGAAGAGTATTAGGATCTAGTGAGATTTCTACTAATAATCAACAGCCCAAAAGAAGAACAGTATTAGGATCTAGCGAGATTTCTATCCATCTTAAATTAATAAGGGTATGACGGTGGAAAAGTAGCTGATAAACAACCTACATTGACAGTATAAAAAAGGCAATAATTTGGTACTTTTTCTTCTTGAATTAGGCATCATCAATATGCTCACTGATGATTAACAGCACAAAAGAAGAACAGTATTAGGATCTAGTAAGATTTCTTTCCATCTTAAATTAAAAATGGTATGATGGTGGAAAAGTAGCTGATAAACAACCTACATTGACAGTATAAAAAAGACAATAATTTGGTACTTTTTCTTCTTGAATTAGGCATGATCAATATGCTCACTGATTATTAACAGCCCAAAAGAAGAACAGTATTAGGGTCTAGTGAAATTTCATTCCATCTTAAATTAATAAAGGCATGAGGGTGGAAAAGTAGCTGATAAACAACCTACATTGACAGTACAAAAAAGGAAATAATTTAGTAAATTTTCTTCTTGAATTAGGTATTATCAATATGCTCACTGAAGATTAACAGCCCAAAACAAGAACAGTATTAGGATCTAGTGAGATTTCTTTCCATCTTAAATTAATAAGAGTATGAGGGTGGAAAAATAGCTGATAAACAATCTATATTGACAGAATAAAATAAACAATAGTTTGGTACTTTTTCTTCTTGAATTAGGCATTAGGTGCCTGTTATTTAGTTTTTAATTTATCTTATTCTCCAAATCAGTATTGTGATTACCTCATCAAAATGCTCACTGACGATTAACAGATAACAATAATTTGGTACTTCTTCTTCTTGAATTAGGCATCATCAAAATGCTCACTGAGGATTAACAGCCCAAAAGAAGAACAGTATTAGGATCTAATGAGACTTCTTTCCATCTTAAATTAATAAGGGTATGAGGGTGGAAAAGTAGCTGATAAACAACCTACATTGACAGTATAAAAAACACAATAATTTGGTCCTTTTTGTTCTTGAATTAGGTATTATCAATATGCTCACTGATGATAAACAGCCCAAAAGAAGAACAGTATTAGGATCTAGTGAGACTTCTTTCCATCTTAAATTAATAAAGGTATGAGGGTGGAAAAGTAGCTGATAAACAACCTACATTGACAGTATAAAAAACACAATAATTTGGTACTTCTTCTTCTTGAATTAGGCATCATCAATATGCTCACTGATGATTAACAGCCCAAAAGAGAACAGTATTAGGATCTAGTGAGATTTCTTTCAATCTTAAATTAATAAGGGTATGAGGGTTGAAAAATAGCTGATAAACAATCTATATTGACAGAATAAAATAAACAATAATTTGGTACTTTTTCTTCTTGAATTAGGCATTAGGTGCCTGTTATTTAGTTTTTAATTTATCTTATTCTCCAAATCAGTATTGTGATTACCTCATCAAAATGCTCACTGACGATTAACAGATAACAATAATTTGGTACTTCTTCTTCTTGAATTAGGCATCATCAAAATGCTCACTGAGGATTAACAGCCCAAAAGAAGAACAGTATTAGGATCTAATGAGACTTCTTTCCATCTTAAATTAATAAGGGTATGAGGGTGGAAAAGTAGCTGATAAACAACCTACATTGACAGTATAAAAAACACAATAATTTGGTCCTTTTTCTTCTTGAATTAGGTATTATCAATATGCTCACTGATGATTAACAGCCCAAAAGAAGAACAGTATTAGGATCTAGTGAGATTTCTTTCCGTCTTAAATTAATAAGGGTATGAGGGTGGAAAAGCAGCTGATAAACAACCTACATTGACAGAATAAAATAAACAATAATTTGGTACTTTTTCTTCTTGAATTAGGCATTAGGTGCCTGTTATTTAGTTTTAATTTATCTTATTCTCCAAATCAGTATTGTGATTACCTCATCAAAATGCTCACTGACGATTAACAGATAACAATAATTTGGTACTTTTTCTTCTTGAATTAGGCATCATCAATTAGCTCGTTGATGATTAACAGCCCAACAGAAGAACAGTATTAGGATATAGTGAGATTTCTTTCTATCTTAAATAAGTAAGGGTATGAGGGTGGAAAAGTAAGTGATAAACAACCTACATTGACAGTATAAAAAACACAATAATTTGGTACTTTTTCTTCTTGAATTAGGTATATCAATATGCTCACTGATGATTAACAGCCCAAAAGAAGAACACTATTAGGATCTAGTGAGATTTCTTTCCATCTTAAATTAATAAGGGTATGAGGGTGGAAAAGCAGCTGATAAACAACCTACATTGACATAATAAAAAACACAATAATTTGGTACTTCTTCTTCTTGAATTAGGCATCATCAATATGCTCACTGATGATTAACAGCCCAAAAGAAGCACAGTATTAGGATCTAGTGAGATTTCTTTCCATTTTAAATTAATAAGGGTGTGAGGGTGGAAAAGCAGCTGATAAACAACCTACATTGACAGAATAAAATAAACAATAATTTGGTACTTTTTCTTCTTGAATTAGGCATTAGGTGCCTGTTATTTAGTTTTAATTTATCTTATTCTCCAAATCAGTATTGTGACTACCTCATCAAAATGCTCACTGACGATTAACAGATAACAATAATTTGGTACTTTTTCTTCTTGAATTAGGCATCATCAATTAGCTCGTTGATGATTAACAGCCCAACAGAAGAACAGTATTAGGATATAGTGAGATTTCTTTCTATCTTAAATTAGTAAGGGTATGAGGGTGGAAAAGTAGGTGATAAACAACCTACATTGACAGTATAAAAAACACAATAATTTGGTACTTTTTCTTCTTGAATTAGGTATTATCAATATGCTCACTGATGATTAACAGCCCAAAAGAAGAACAGTATTAGGATCTAGTCAGATTTCTCTCCATCTTAAATTAATAAGGGTATGAGGGTGGAAAAGCAGCTGATAAACAACCTACATTGACAGAATAAAATAAACAATAATTTGGTACTTTTTCTTCTTGAATTAGGCATTAGGTTCCTGTTATTTAGTTTTTAATTTATCTTATTCTCCAAATCAGTATTGTGATTACCTCATCAAAATGCTCACTGACGATTAACAGATAACAATAATTTGGTATTTTTTCTTCTTGAATTAGGCATCATCAATTAGCTCACTTATGATTAACAGCCCAACAGAAGAACAGTATTAGGATCTAGTGACATTTCTTTCTATCTTAAATTAATAAGGGTATGAGGGTGGAAAAGTAGCTGATAAACAACCTACATTGACAGTATAAAAAACACAATAATTTGTTACTTTTTCTTCTTGAATTAGGTATTATCAATATGCTCACTGATGATTAACAGCCCAAAAGAAGAACAGTATTAGGATCTAGTGAGACTTCCTTCCATCTTAAATTAATAAGGGTATGAGGGTGGAAAAGTAGCTGATAAACAACCTACATTGACAGTATAAAAAAGACAATAATTTGGTACTTCTTCTTCTTGAATTAGGCATCATCAAAATGCTCACTGAGGATTAACAGCCCAAAAGAAGAACAGTATGAGGATCTAGTGAGATTTCATTCCATCTTCAATTAATAAGGGTATGAGGGTGGAAAAGTAGGTGATAAACAACCTACATTGACAGTATAAAAAAGACAATAATTTGGTACTTTTTCTTCTTGAATTAGGAATTAGGTGCCTGTTATTTAGTTTTTAATTTATCTTATTCTCCAAATCAGTATTGTGATAACCTCATCAAAATGCTCACTGACGATTAACAGATAACAATAATTTGGTACTTTTTCTTCTTGAATTAGGCATCATCAAAATGCTCACTGAAGATTAACAGCCCAAAAAAAAGAACAGTATTAGGATCTAGTGAGATTTCTTTCCATCTTAAATTAATAAGGGTATGAGGGTGGAAAAATAGCTGATAAACAACCTACATTGACAGTATAAAAAAGACAATAATTTGGTACTTTTTCTTCTTGAATTAGGCATTACGTGCCTGTTTTTTAGTTTTTAATTTATCTTAATCTCCAAATCAGTATTGTGATTACCTCATCACAATGCTCACTGACGATTAACAGATAACAATAATTTGGTACTTCTTCTTCTTGAATTAGGCATCATCAAAATGCTCACTGAAGATTAACAGCCCAAAAAAAGAACAGTATTAGGATCTAGTGTGATTTCTTTCCATCTTAAATTAATAAGGGTATGAGGGTGGAAAAGTAGCTGATAAACAACCTACATTGACAGAAAAAAATGAACAATAATTTGGTACTTTTTCTTCTTGAATTAGGCATTAGGTGCCTGTTATTTAGATTTTAATTTATCCTATTCTCCAAATCAGTATTGTGATTACCTCATCAAAACGCTCACTGACGATTAACAGATAACAATAATTTGGTACTTCCTCTTCTTGAATTAGGCATCAACAAAATGCTCACCGAGGATTAACAGCCCAAAAGAAGAACAGTATTAGGATCTAGTGAGATTTCTTTCCATGTTAAATCAATAAGCGTATGAGGGTGGAAAAATAGCTGATAAACAATCTACATTGACAGAATAAAATAAACAAAAAATTGGAACTTTTTCTTCTTGAATTAGGCATTAGGTGCCTGTTATTTAGTTGTTAATTTATCTTATTCTCCAAATCAGTATTGTGATTACCTTATCAAAATGCTCACTGACGATTAACAGATAACAATAATTTGGTACTTTTTCTTCTTGAATTAGGCATCATCAATTATCTCACTGATGATTAACAGCCCAACAGAAGAACAGTATTAGGATCTAGTGAGATTTCTTTTTATCTTAAATTAGTAAGGGTATGAGGGTGGAAAAGTAGGTGATAAACAACCTACATTGACAGTATAAAAAAGACAATAATTTGGTACTTCTTCTTCTTGAAATAGGCATCATCAAAATGCTCACTGAAGATTAACAGCCCAAAAGAAGAACAGTCTTAGGATCTAGTGAGATTTCTTTCCATCTTAAATTAATAAGGGTATGAGGGTTGAAAAGTAGCTGATAAACAACCTACATTGACAGTATAAAAAAGACAATAATTTGGTACTTCTTCTTCTTGAATTAGGCATCATCAAAATGCTCACTGAGGATTAACAGCCGAAAAGAAGAACAGCATGAGGATCTAGTGAGATTTCATTCCATCTTAAATTAATAAGGGTATGAGGGTGGAAAAGCAGCTGATAAACAACCTACATTGACAGAATAAAATAAACAACTATTTGGTACTTTTTCTTCTTGAATTAGGCATTAGGTTCCTGTTATTTAGTTTTTAATTTATCTTATTCTCCAAATCAGTATTGTGATTACCTCATCAAAATGCTCACTGACGATTAACAGATAACAATAATTTGGTACTTTTCCTCTTGAATTAGGCATCATCAATTAGCTCACTGATGATTAACAGCCCAACAGAAGAACAGTATTAGGATCTAGTGAGATTTCTTTCTATCTTAAATTAATAAGGGTATGAGGGTGGAAAGTAGCTGATAAACAACCTACATTGACAGTATAAAAAACACAATAATTTGGTCCTTTTTCTTCTTGAATTAGGTATTATCAATATGCTCACTGATGATTAACAGCCCAAAAGAAGAACAGTATTAGGATCTAGTGAGACTTCTTTCCATCTTAAATTAATAAGGGTATGAGGGTGGAAAAGTAGCTGATAAACAACCTACATTGACAGTATAAAAAACACAATAATTTGGTACTTCTTCTTCTTGAATTAGGCATCATCAATATGCTCACTGATGATTAACAGCCCAAAAGAAGAACAGTATTAGGATATAGTGAGATTTCTTTCCATCTTAAATTAATAAGGGTATGAGGGTGGAAAAGCAGCTGATAAACAACCTACATTGACAGAATAAAAAACACAATAATTTGGTACTTCTTCTTCTTGAATTAGGCATCATCAATATGCTCACTGATGATTAACAGCCCAAAAGAAGCACAGTATTAGGATCTAGTGAGATTTCTTTCCATCTTAAATTAATAAGGGTATGAGGGTGGAAAAGCAGCTGATAAACAACCTACATTGACAGAATAAAATAAACAATAATTTGGTACTTTTTCTTCTTGAATTAGGCATCATCAATATGCTCACTGATGATTAACAGCCCAAAAGAAGAACAGTATTAGGATCTAGTGAGATTTCTTTCTATCTTAAATTAATAAGGGTATGAGGGTGGAAAGTAGCTGATAAACAACCTACATTGACAGTATAAAAAACACAATAATTTGGTCCTTTTTCTTCTTGAATTAGGTATTATCAATATGCTCACTGATGATTAACAGCCCAACAGAAGAACAGTATTAGGATATAGTGAGATTTCTTTCTATCTTAAATTAGTAAGGGTATGAGGGTGGAAAAGTAGGTGATAAACAACTTACATTGACAGTATAAAAAACACAATAATTTGGTACTTTTTCTTCTTGAATTAGGTATTATCAATATGCTCACTGAAGATTAACAGCCCAAATGAAAAACAGTATTAGGATCTAGTGAGATTTCTTTCCATCTTAAATTAATAAGGGTATGAGGGTGGAAAAGCAGCTGATAAACAACCTACATTGACAGAATAAAAAACACAATAATTTGGTACTTCTTCTTCTTGAATTAGGCATCATCAATATGCTCACTGATGATTAACAGCCCAAAAGAAGCACAGTATTAGGATCTAGTGAGATTTCTTTCCATCTTAAATTAATAAGGGTATGAGGGTGGAAAAGCAGCTGATAAACAACCTACATTGACAGAATAAAATACACAATAATTTGGTACTTTTTCTTCTTGAATTAGGCATTAGGTGCCTGTTATTTAGTTTTAATTTATCTTATTCTCCAAATCAGTATTGTGATTACCTCATATCAAAATGCTCACTGACGATTAACAGATAACAATAATTTGGTACTTTTTCTTCTTGAATTAGGCATCATCAATTAGCTCGTTGATGATTAACAGCCCAACAGAAGAACAGTATTAGGATATAGTGAGATTTCTTTCTATCTTAAATTAGTAAGGGTATGAGGGTGCAAAAGTAGGTGATAAACAACCTACATTGACAGTATAAAAAACACAATAATTTGGTACTTTTTCTTCTTGAATTAGGTATTATCAATATGCTCACTGATGATTAACAGCCCAAAAGAAGAACAGTATTAGGATCTAGTGAGATTTCTTTCCATCTTAAATTAATAAGGGTATGAGGGTGGAAAAGCAGCTGATAAACAACCTACATTGACAGAATAAAATAAAGAATAATTTGGTACTTTTTCTTCTTGAATTAGGCATTAGGTTCCTGTTATTTAGTTTTTAATTTATCTTATTCTCCAAATCAGTATTGTGATTACCTCATCAAAATGCTCACTGACGATTAACAGATAACAATAATTTGGTACTTTTTCTTCTTGAATTAGGCATCATCAATTAGCTCACTGATGATTAACAGCCCAACAGAAGAACAGTATTAGAATCTAGTGAGATTTCTTTCTATCTTAAATTAATAAGGGTATGAGGGTGGAAAAGTAGCTGATAAACAACCTACATTGACAGTATAAAAAACACAATAATTTGGTACTTTTTCTTCTTGAATTAGGTATTATCAATATGCTCACTGATGATTAACAGCCCAAAAGAAGAACAGTATTAGGATCTAGTGAGACTTCCTTCCATCTTAAATTAATAAGGGTATGAGGGTTGAAAAGTAGCTGATAAACAACCTACATTGACAGTATAAAAAAGACAATAATTTGGTATTTTTTCTTCTTGAATTAGGCATTAGGTTCCTGTTATTTAGTTTTTAATTTATCTTATTCTCCAAATCAGTATTGTGATTACCTCATCAAAATGCTCACTGACGATTAACAGATAACAATAATTTGGTACTTTTTCTTCTTGAATTAGGCATCATCAATTAGCTCGTTGATGATTAACAGCCCAACAGAAGAACAGTATTAGGATATAGTGAGATTTCTTTCTATCTTAAATTAGTAAGGGTATGAGGGTGGAAAAGTAGGTGATAAACAACCTACATTGACAGTATAAAAAACACAATAATTTGGTACTTTTTCTTCTTGAATTAGGTATTATCAATATGCTCACTGAAGATTAACAGCCCAAATGAAAAATAGTATTAGGATCTAGTGAGATTTCTTTCCATCTTAAATTAATAAGGGTATGAGGGTGGAAAAGCAGCTGATAAACAACCTACATTGACAGAATAAAAAACACAATAATTTGGTACTTCTTCTTCTTGAATTAGGCATCATCAATATGCTCACTGATGATTAACAGCCCAAAAGAAGCACAGTATTAGGATCTAGTGAGATTTCTTTCCATCTTAAATTAATAAGGGTATGAGGGTGGAAAAGCAGCTGATAAACAACCTACATTGACAGAATAAAATAAACAATAATTTGGTACTTTTTCTTCTTGAATTAGGCATTAGGTGCCTGTTATTTAGTTTTAATTTATCTTATTCTCCAAATCAGTATTGTGATTACCTCATATCAAAATGCTCACTGACGATTAACAGATAACAATAATTTGGTACTTTTTCTTCTTGAATTAGGCATCATCAATTAGCTCGTTGATGATTAACAGCCCAACAGAAGAACAGTATTAGGATATAGTGAGATTTCTTTCTATCTTAAATTAGTAAGGGTATGAGGGTGCAAAAGTAGGTGATAAACAACCTACATTGACAGTATAAAAAACACAATAATTTGGTACTTTTTCTTCTTGAATTAGGTATTATCAATATGCTCACTGATGATTAACAGCCCAAAAGAAGAACAGTATTAGGATCTAGTGAGATTTCTTTCCATCTTAAATTAATAAGGGTATGAGGGTGGAAAAGCAGCTGATAAACAACCTACATTGACAGAATAAAATAAACAATAATTTGGTACTTTTTCTTCTTGAATTAGGCATTAGGTTCCTGTTATTTAGTTTTTAATTTATCTTATTCTCCAAATCATTATTGTGATTACCTCATCAAAATGCTCACTGACGATTAACAGATAACAATAATTTGGTACTTTTTCTTCTTGAATTAGGCATCATCAATTAGCTCACTGATGATTAACAGCCCAACAGAAGAACAGTATTAGAATCTAGTGAGATTTCTTTCTATCTTAAATTAATAAGGGTATGAGGGTGGAAAAGTAGCTGATAAACAACCTACATTGACAGTATAAAAAACACAATAATTTGGTACTTTTTCTTCTTGAATTAGGTATTATCAATATGCTCACTGATGATTAACAGCCCAAAAGAAGAACAGTATTAGGATCTAGTGAGACTTCCTTCCATCTTAAATTAATAAGGGTATGAGGGTTGAAAAGTAGCTGATAAACAACCTACATTGACAGTATAAAAAAGACAATAATTTGGTACTTCTTCTTCTTGAATTAGGCATCATCAAAATGCTCACTGAGGATTAACAGCCGAAAAGAAGAACAGCATGAGGATCTAGTGAGATTTCATTCCATCTTAAATTAATAAGGGTATGAGGGTGGAAAAGTAGGTGATAAACAACCTACATTGACAGTATAAAAAAGACAATAATTGGTACTTTTTCTTCTTGAATTAGGCATTAGGTGCCTGTTATTTAGTTTTTAATTTATCTTATTCTCCAAATCAGTATCGTGATTACCTCTTCAAAATGCTCACTGACGATTAACAGATAACAATAATTTGGTACTTTTTCTTCTTGAATTAGGCATCATCAAAATGCTCACTGAAGATTAACAGCCCAAAAAAAGAACAGTATTAGGATCTAGTGAGATTTCTTTCCATCTTAAATTAATAAGGGTATGAGGGTGGAAAAATAGCTGATAAACAACCTACATTGACAGTATAAAAAAGACAATAATTTTGTACTTTTTCTTCTTGAATTATGCATTAGGCGCCTGTTATTTAGTTGTTAATTTATCTTATTCTCCAAATCAGTATTGTGATTACCTCATCAAAATGCTCACTGGCGATTAACAGATAACAATAATTTGGTACTTTTTCTTCTTGAATTAGGCATCATCAATTAGCTCACTGATGATTAACAGCCCAACAGAAGAACAGTATTAGGATCTAGTGAGATTTCTTTCTATCTTAAATTAGTAAGGGTATGAGCGTGGAAAAGTAGGTCATAAACAACCTACATTGACAGTATAAAAAAGACAATAATTTGGTACTTCTTCTTCTTGAATTAGGCATCATCAAAATGCTCACTGAGGATTAACAGCTCAAAAGAAGAACAGTATGAGGATCTAGTGAGATTTCATTCCATCTTAAATTATAAGGGTATGAGGGCAGAAAAGTAGCTGATAAACAACCGACATTGACAGTATAAAATATACAATAATTTGGTACTTTTTGTTCTTGAATTAGGCATCATCAATATGCTCACTGATGATTAACAGCCCAAAAGAAGAACAGTATTAGGATCTAGTGAGATTTCTACTGATGATCAACAGCCCAAAAGGAGAACAGTATTAGGATCTAGCGAGATTTCTATCCATCTTAAATTAATAAGGGTATGAGGGTGGAAAAGTAACTGATAAACAACCTACATTGACAGTATAAAAAAGACAATAATTTGGTACATTTTCTTCTTGAATTAGGCATCATCAATATACTCACTGATGATTAACAGCACAAAAGAAGAACAGTATTAGGGTGTAGTGAGATTTCATTCCATCTTAAATTAATAAGGGTATGAGGGTGGAAAAGTAGGTGATAAACAACCTACATTGACAGAATAAAATGAACAATAATTTGGTACTTTTTCTTCTTGAATTAGGCATTAGGTGCCTGTTATTTAGTTTTTAATTTATCCTATTCTCCAAATCAGTATTTAGATTACGTCATCAAAATGCTCACTGACGATTAACAGATAACAATAATTTGGTACTTCTTTTTCTTGAATTAGGCATCATCAAAATGCTCACTGAGGATTAACAGCCCAAAAGAAGAACAGTATTAGGATCTAATGATATTTCTTGCCATCTTAAATTAATAACGGTATGAGGTTGGAAAAGTAGCTGATAAACAACCTACATTGACAGTATAAAAAAAACAATAATTTGGTAATTCTTCTTCTCTAAATAGGCATCATCAAAATCCTCACTGAAGATTAACAGCCCAAAAGAAGAACAGTATTAGGAACTGGTGAGATTTCTTTGCATCTTAAATTAATAAGGGTATGAGGGTGGAAAAGTGGCTGATAAACAACCTACATTGACAGAATAAAATGAACAATAATTTGGTACTTTTTCTTCTTGAATTAGGCATTAGGTGCCTTTTATTTAGTTTTTAATTTATCCTATTCTCCAAATCAGTATTTAGATTACGTCATCAAAATGCTCACTGACGATTAACAGATAACAATAATTTGGTACTTCTTCTTCTTGAATTAGGCATCATCAAAATGCTCACTGAGGATTAACAGCCCAAAATAAGAACAGAATGAGGATCTAGTGAGATTTCATTCCATCTTAAATTAGTAAGGGTATGAGGGTGGAAAAGTAAGTGATAAACAACCTACATTGACAGTATAAAAAACACAATAATTTGGTACTTTTTCTTCTTGAATTAGGTATTATCAATATGCTCACTGATGATTAACAGCCCAAAAGAAGAACACTATTAGGATCTAGTGAGATTTCTTTCCATCTTAAATTAATAAGGGTATGAGGGTGGAAAAGCAGCTGATAAACAACCTACATTGTCAGAATAAAATAAACAATAATTTGGTACTTTTTCTTCTTGAATTAGGCATTAGGTGCCTTTTATTTAGTTTTTAATTTATCCTATTCTCCAAATCAGTATTTAGATTACGTCATCAAAATGCTCACTGACGATTAACAGATAACAATAATTTGGTACTTTTTCTTCTTGAATTAGGTATTATCAATATGCTCACTGATGATTAACAGCCCAAAAGAAGAACACTATTAGGATCTAGTGAGATTTCTTTCCATCTTAAATTAATAAGGGTATGAGGGTGGAAAAGCAGCTGATAAACAACCTACATTGACAGAATAAAATAAACAATAATTTGGTACTTTTTCTTCTTGAATTAGGCATTAGGTGCCTTTTATTTAGTTTTTAATTTATCTTAATCTCCAAATCAGTATTGTGATTACCTCATCACAATGCTCACTGACGATTAACAGATAACAATAATTTGGTACTTCCTCTTCCTGAATTAGGCATCATCAAAATGCTCACTGAGGATTAACAGCCCAAAAGAAGAACAGAATGAGGATCTAGTGAGATTTCATTCCATCTTAAATTAATAAGGGTATGAGGGCAGAAAAGTAGCTGATAAACAACCGACATTGACAGTATAAAATATACAATAATTTGGTGCTTTTTGTTCTTGAATTAGGCATCATCAATATGCTCACTGATTATTAACAGCCCAAAAGAAGAACAGTATTAGGATCTAATGAGATTTCTACTGATGATCAACAGCCAAAAAGGAGAACAGTATTAGGATCTAGCGAGATTTCTATCCATCTTAAATTAATAAGGGTATGAGGGTGGAAAAGTAGCTGATAAACAACCTACATTGACAGTATAAAAAACACAATAATTTGGTACTTCTTCTTTTTGAATTAGGCATCATCAATATGCTCACTGATGATTAACAGCCCAAAAGAAGAACAGTATTAGGATCTAGTGAGATTTCTTTCCATCTTAAATTAATAAGGGTATGAGGGTGGAAAAGCAGCTGATAAACAACCTACATTGACAGAATAAAATAAACAATAATTTGGTACTTTTTCTTCTTGAATTAGGCATTAGGCGCCTGTTATTTAGTTGTTAATTTATCTTATTCTCCAAATCAGTATTGTGATTACCTCATCAAAATGCTCACTGGCGATTAACAGATAACAATAATTTGGTACTTTTTCTTCTTGAATTAGGCATCATCAATTAGCTCACTGATGATTAACAGCCCAACAGAAGAACAGTATTAGGATCTAGTGAGATTTCTTTCTATCTTAAATTAGTAAGGGTATGAGCGTGGAAAAGTAGGTCATAAACAACCTACATTGACAGTATAAAAAAGACAATAATTTGGTACTTCTTCTTCTTGAATTAGGCATCATCAAAATGCTCACTGAGGATTAACAGCTCAAAAGAAGAACAGTATGAGGATCTAGTGAGATTTCATTCCATCTTAAATTATAAGGGTATGAGGGCAGAAAAGTAGCTGATAAACAACCGACATTGACAGTATAAAATATACAATAATTTGGTACTTTTTGTTCTTGAATTAGGCATCATCAATATGCTCACTGATGATTAACAGCCCAAAAGAAGAACAGTATTAGGATCTAGTGAGATTTCTACTGATGATCAACAGCCCAAAAGGAGAACAGTATTAGGATCTAGCGAGATTTCTATCCATCTTAAATTAATAAGGGTATGAGGGTGGAAAAGTAACTGATAAACAACCTACATTGACAGTATAAAAAAGACAATAATTTGGTACATTTTCTTCTTGAATTAGGCATCATCAATATACTCACTGATGATTAACAGCACAAAAGAAGAACAGTATTAGGGTCTAGTGAGATTTCATTCCATCTTAAATTAATAAGGGTATGAGGGTGGAAAAGTAGGTGATAAACAACCTACATTGACAGAATAAAATGAACAATAATTTGGTACTTTTTCTTCTTGAATTAGGCATTAGGTGCCTGTTATTTAGTTTTTAATTTATCCTATTCTCCAAATCAGTATTTAGATTACGTCATCAAAATGCTCACTGACGATTAACAGATAACAATAATTTGGTACTTCTTTTTCTTGAATTAGGCATCATCAAAATGCTCACTGAGGATTAACAGCCCAAAAGAAGAACAGTATTAGGATCTAATGATATTTCTTGCCATCTTAAATTAATAACGGTATGAGGTTGGAAAAGTAGCTGATAAACAACCTACATTGACAGTATAAAAAAAACAATAATTTGGTAATTCTTCTTCTCTAAATAGGCATCATCAAAATCCTCACTGAAGATTAACAGCCCAAAAGAAGAACAGTATTAGGAACTGGTGAGATTTCTTTGCATCTTAAATTAATAAGGGTATGAGGGTGGAAAAGTGGCTGATAAACAACCTACATTGACAGAATAAAATGAACAATAATTTGGTACTTTTTCTTCTTGAATTAGGCATTAGGTGCCTTTTATTTAGTTTTTAATTTATCCTATTCTCCAAATCAGTATTTAGATTACGTCATCAAAATGCTCACTGACGATTAACAGATAACAATAATTTGGTACTTCTTCTTCTTGAATTAGGCATCATCAAAATGCTCACTGAGGATTAACAGCCCAAAATAAGAACAGTATTAGGATCTAATGATATTTCTTGCCATCTTAAATTAATAACGGTATGAGGGTGGAAAAGTGGCTGATAAACAACCTACATTGACAGAATAAAATGAACAATAAGTTGGTACTTTTTCTTCTTGAATTAGGCATTAGGTGCCTGTTATTTAGTTTTTAATTTATCCTATTCTCCAAATCAGTATTGTGATTACCTCATCAAAATGCTCACTGACGATTAACAGATAACAATAATTTGGTACTTCCTCTTCTTGAATTATGCATCATCAAAATGCTCACTGAGGATTAACAGCGCAAAAGAAGAACAGTATTAGGAACTAGTGAGATTTCTTTCCATCTTAAATCAATAACCGTATGAGGGTGGAAAAGTAGCTAATAAACAACCTACATTGACAGTATAAAAAACACAATAATTTGGTACTTCTTCTTCTTGAATTAGGCATCATCAATAAGCTCACTGATGATTAACAGCCCAAAAGAAGAACAGTATTAGGATCTAGTGAGATTTCTTTCCATCTTAAATGAATAATGGTATGAGGGTGGAAAAGTAGCTGATAAACAACCTACATTGACAGTATAAAAAAGAAAATAATTTGGTACTTTTTCTTCTTGAATTAGGTAATATCAATATGCTCACTGATGATTAACAGCCCAACAGAAGAACAGTATTAGGATCTAGTGAGATTTCTTTCTATCTTAAATTAGTAAGGGTATGAGGGTGGAAAAGTAGGTGATAAACAACCTACATTGACTGTATAAAAAAGACAACAATTTGGTACTTCTACTTCTTGAATTAGGCATCATCAAAATGCTCACTGAGGATTAACAGCCCAAAAGAAGAACAGTTTAAGGATCTAGTGAGATTTCATTCCATCTTAAATTAATAAGGGTATGAGGGCAGAAAAGTAGCTGATAAACAACCGACATTGACAGTATAAAATATACAATAATTTGGTACTTTTTGTTCTTGAATTAGGCATCATCAACATGCTCACTGATGATTAACAGCCCAAAAGAAGAACAGTATTAGGATATAGTGAGATTTCTACTGATGATCAACAGCCCAAAAAGAGAACAGTATTAGGATCTAGCGAGATTTCTATTTATCTTAAATTAATAAGGGTATGAGGGTGGAAAATTAGCTGATAAACCTACATTGACAGGATAAAAAAGACAATAATCTGGTACTTTTTCTTCTTGAATTAGGCATGATCAATATGCTCACTGATGTTTAACAGCACAAAAGAAGAACAATATTAGGATCTTGTGAGATTTCTTTCCATCTTAAATTAATAAGGGTATGAGGGTGGAAAAGTAGCTGATAAACAACCTACATTGACAGTATAAAAAAGACAATAATTTGGTACTTTTTCTTCTTGAATGAGGCATGATCAATATGCTCACTGATTATTAACAGCCCAAAAGAAGAACAGTATTAGGGTCTAGTGAGATTTCTTTCCATCTTAAATCAATAACCGTATGAGGGTGGAAAAGTAGCTGATAAACAACCTACATTGACAGTATAAAAAAGACAATAATTTGGTACTTTTTCTTCTTGAATTAGGCATCATCAAAATGCTCACTGAGGATTAACAGCCCAAAAGAAGAACAGTATTAGGATCTAGTGAGATTTCTTTCCATCTTAAATCAATAACCGTATGAGGGTGAAAAAGTAGCTGATAAACAACCTACATTGACAATTTTAAAAATACAATAATTTGGTACTTCTTCTTCTTGAATTAGGCATCATCAATATGTTCACTGATGATTAACAGCCCAAAAGAAGAACAGTATTAGGATCTAGTGAGATTTCTTTTCATCTTAAATTAATAATGGTATGAGGGTGGAAAAGTAGGTGATAAACAACCTACATTGACAGTATAAAAAACAAAATAATGTGGTACTTTTTCTTCTTGAATTAGGTAATATCAATATGCTCACTGATGATTAACAGCCCAACAGAAGAACAGTATTAGGATCTATTGAGATTTCTACTGATGATCAACAGCCCAAAAGGAGATCAGTATTAGGATCTAGCGAGATTTCTATCCATCTTAAATTAATAAGGGTATGAGGGTGGAAAAGTAGCTGATGAACAACCTACATTGACAGTATAAAAAAGACAATAATTTGGTACTTTTTCTTCTTGAATTAGGCATTAGGTGCCTGTTATTTAGTTTTTAATTTATCTTATTCTCCAAATCAGTATTGTGATTACCTCATCAAAATGCTCACTGACGATTAACAGATAACAATAATTTGGTACTTTTTCTTCTTGAATTAGGCATCATCAAAATGCTGACTGAAGATTAACAGCCCAACAGAAGAACAGTATTAGGATCTAGTGAGATTTCTTTCTATCTTAAATTAGTAAGGGTATAAGGGTGGAAAAGTAGATGATTAACAACCTACATTGACAGTATAAAAAAGACAATAATTTGGTACTTCTTCTTCTTGAATTAGGCATCATCAAAATGCTCACTGAGGATTAACAGCCCAAAAGTAGAACAGTATGAGGATCTAGTGAGATTTCATTCCATCTTAAATTAATAAGGGTATGAGGGCAGAAAAGTAGCTGATAAACAAACGACATTGACAGTATAAAATATACAATAATTTGGTACTTTTTGTTCTTGAATTAGGCATCATCAATATGCTCACAGATGATTAACAGCCCAAAAGAAGAACAGTATTAGGATCTAGTGAGATTTCTATTGATGATCAACAGCCCAAAGGAGAACACTATTAGGATCTAGCGAGATTTCTATCTACCTAAAATTAATAATGGTATGAGGGTGGAAAAGTAGCTGATAAACAACCTACATTGACAGTATAAAAAAGACAATAATTTGGTACGTTTTCTTCTTGAATTAGGCATCATCAATATGCTCACTGATGATTAACAGCACAAAAGAAGAACAATATTAGGATCTAGTGAGATTTCTTTCCATCTTAAATTAATAAGGGTATGAGGGTGGAAGAGTAGCCGATAAACAACCTACATTGACAGTATAAAAAAGACAATAATTTTGTACTTTTTCTTCTTGAATTAGGCATGAGCAATATGCTCACTGATTATTAACAATCCCAAAAGAAGAACAGTATTAGGGTCTAGTGAGATTTCATTCCATCTTAAATTAATAAGGCTATGAGGGTGGAAAAGTAGGTGATACACAACCTATATTGACAGTATAAAAAAGACAATAATTTGGTACTTTTTCTTCTTGAATTAGGCATTACGTGCCTGTTTTTTACTTTTTAATTTATCTTAATCTCCAAATCAGTATTGTGATTACCTCATCAAAATGCTCACTGACGATTAACAGATAACAATAATTTGGTACTTCTTCTTCTTGAATTAGGCATGATCAATATGCTCACTGATTATTAACAACCCAAAAGAAGAACAGTATTAGGATCTAGTGAAATTTCTTTCCACCTTAAATTAATAAGGGTAGGAGGGTGGAAAAGTAGCTGATACACAACCTATATTGACAGTATAAAAAAGACAATAATTTGGTACTTTTTCTTCTTGAATTAGGCATTACGTGCCTGTTTTTTACTTTTTAATTTATCTTAATCTCCAAATCAGTATTGTGATTACCTCATCAAAATGCTCACTGACGATTAACAGATAACAATAATTTGGTACTTCTTCTTCTTGAATTAGGCATGATCAATATGCTCACTGATTATTAACAACCCAAAAGAAGAACAGTATTAGGGTCTAGTGAGATTTCATTCCATCTTAAATTAATAAGGGTATGAGGGTGGAAAAGTAGCTGATAAACAACCTACATTGACAGTATAAAAAAGACAATAATTTGGTACTTTTTCTTCTTGAATTAGGCATCATCAAAATGCTCACTGATGATCAACAGCCCAAAAGAAGAACAGTATTAGGATCTAGTGAAATTTCTTTCCACCTTAAATTAATAAGGGTAGGAGGGTGGAAAAGTAGCTGATACACAACCTATATTGACAGTATAAAAAAGACAATAATTTGGTACTTTTTCTTCTTGAATTAGGCATTACGTGCCTGTTTTTTACTTTTTAATTTATCTTAATCTCCAAATCAGTATTGTGATTACCTCATCAAAATGCTCACTGACGATTAACAGATAACAATAATTTGGTACTTCTTCTTCTTGAATTAGGCATGATCAATATGCTCACTGATTATTAACAACCCAAAAGAAGAACAGTATTAGGGTCTAGTGAGATTTCATTCCATCTTAAATTAATAAGGGTATGACGGTGGAAAAGTAGCTGATAAACAACCTACATTGACAGTGTAAAAAAGACAATAATTTGGTACTTCTTCTTCCTTAAATAGGCATCATCAAAATGCTGACTGAAGATTAACAGCCCAAAAAAAGAACAGTATTAGGATCTAGTGAGATTTCTTTCCATCTTAAATTAATAAGGGTATGAGGGTGGAAAAGTAGCTGATAAACAACCTACATTGACAGAATAAAATGAACAATAATTTGGTACTTTTTCTTCTTGAATTAGGCATTAGGTGCCTGTTATTTAGTTTTTAATTTATCCTATTCTCCAAATCAGTATTGTGATTACCTCATCAAAATGCTCACTGACGATTAACAGATAACAATAATTTGGTACTTCCTCTTCTTGAATTAGGCATCATCAAAATGCTCACTGAGGATTAACAGCCCAAAAGAAGAACAGTATTAGGATCTAGTGAGATTTCTTTCCATCTTAAATCAATAAGCGTATGAGCGTGGAAAAATAGCTGATAAACAATCTACATTGACAGAATAAAATAAACAAAAAATTGGAACTTTTTCTTCTTGAATTAGGCATTAGGTGCCTGTTATTTAGTTGTTAATTTATCTTATTCTCCAAATCAGTATTGTGATTACCTCATCAAAATGCTCACTGACGATTAACAGATAACAATAATTTGGTACTTTTTCTTTTTGAATTAGGCATCATCAATTATCTCACTGATGATTAACAGCCCAACAGACGAACAGTATTAGGATCTAGTGAGATTTCTTTTCATCTTAAATTAATAAGGGTATGAGGGTGGAAAAGTAGCTGATAAACAATCTACATTGACAGAATAAAATAAACAAAAAATTGGTACTTTTTCTTCTTGAATTAGGCATTAGGCGCCTGTTATTTAGTTGTTAATTTATCTTATTCTCCAAATCAGTATTGTGATTACCTCATCAAAATGCTCACTGACGATTAACAGATAACAATAATTTGATACTTTTTCTTCTTGAATTAGGCATCATCAATTATCTCACTGATGATTAACAGCCCAACAGAAGAACAGTATTAGGATCTAGTGAGATTTCTTTCTATTTTAAATTAGTAAGAGTATGAGGGTGGAAAAGTAGGTGATGAACAACCTACATTGACAGTATAAAAAAGACAATAATTTGGTACTTTTTCTTCTTGAATTAGGTATTATCAATATGCTCACTGAAGATTAACAGCCCAAAAGAAGAACAGTATTAGGATCTAGCGAGATTTCTTTCCATCTTAAATTAATAATATTGTCCTTTTTATACTGTCAATGTAGGTTGTTCATCAGCTACTTTTCCACCCTCATACCGTTATTAATTTAAGATGGCAAGAAATATCATTAGATCCTAATACTGTTCTCCTTTTGGGCTGTTGATCATCAGTAGAAATCTCACCAGATTGTATATTTTATACTGTCAATGTCGGTTGTTTATCAGCTACTTTTCGGCCCTCATACCCTTATTAATTTAAGATGGAATGAAATCTCACTAGATCCTCATACTGTTCTTCCATCTTAAATTAATAAGGGTATGAGGGTGGAAAAGTAGCTGATAAACAACCTACATTGACAGAATAAAATGAACAATAATTTGGTACTTTTTCTTCTTGAATTAGGCGTTAGGTGCCTGTTATTTAGTTTTTAATTTATCCTATTCTCCAAATCAGTATTGTGATTACGTCATCAAAATGCTCACTGACGATTAACAGATAACAATAATTTGGTACTTCTTCTTCTTGAATTAGGCATCATCAAAATGCTCACTGAGGATTAACAGCCCAAAAGAAGAACAGTATTAGGATCTAGTGATATTTCTTTCCATCTTAAATTAATAAGGGTATGAGGGTGGAAAAGTAGCTGATAAACAACCTACATTGACAGTATAAAAAAGACAATAATTTTGTACTTCTTCTTCTTGAAATAGGCATCATCAAAATGCTCACTGAAGATTAACAGCCCAAAAGAAGAACAGTATTAGGATCTAGTGAGATTTCTTTCAATCTTAAATTAATAAGGGTATGAGGGTGGAAAAGTAGCTGATAAACAACCTACATTGACAGAATAAAATGAACAATAATTTGGTACTTTTTCTTCTTGAATTAGGCATTAGGTGCCTGTTATTTAGTTTTTAATTTATCCTATTCTCCAAATCAGTATTGTGATTACCTCATCAAAATGCTCACTGACGATTAACAGATAACAATAATTTGGTACTTCCTCTTCTACAGCCCAAAAGAAGAACAGTATTAGGATCTAGTGATATTTCTTTCCATCTTAAATTAATAAGGGTATGAGGGTGGAAAAGTAGCTGATAAACAACCTACATTGACAGTATAAAAAAGACAATAATTTGGTACTTCTTCTTCTTGAAATAGGCATCATCAAAATGCTCACTGATGATTAACAGCCCAAAAGAAGAACAGTATTAGGATCTAGTGAGATTTCTTTCCATCTTAAATTAATAAGGGTATGAGGGTGGAAAAGTAGCTGATAAACAACCTACATTGACAGAATAAAATGAACAATAATTTGGTACTTTTTCTTCTTGAATTAGGCATTAGGTGCCTGTTATTTAGTTTTTAATTTATCCTATTCTCCAAATCAGTATTGTGATTACCTCATCAAAATGCTCACTGACGATTAACAGATAACAATAATTTGGTACTTCCTCTTCTTGAATTAGGCATCATCAAAATGCTCACTGAGGATTAACAGCCCAAAAGAAGAACAGTATTAGGATCTAGTGATATTTCTTTCCATCTTAAATCAATAACCGTATGAGGGTGGAAAAGTAGCTGATAAACAACCAACATTGACAGTATAAAAAACACAATAATTTGGTACTTCTTCTTCTTGAATTAGGGATCATCAATATGCTCACTGATTATTAACAGCCCAAAAGAAGAACAGTATTAGGATCTAGTGAGATTTCTTTCCATCTTAAATTAATAATGGTATAAGGGTGGAAAAGTAGCTGATAAACAACCTACATTGACAGTATAAAAAAGAAAATAATTTGGTACTTTTTCTTCTTGAATTAGGTAATATCAATATGCTCACTGATGACTAACAGCCCAACAGAAGAACAGTATTAGGATCTAGTGAGACTTCTTTCTATCTTAAATTAGTAAGGGTATAAGGGTGGAAAAGTAGATGATTAACAACCTACATTGACAGTATAAAAAAGACAATAATTTGGTACTTCTTCTTCTTGAATTAGGCATCATCAAAATGCTCACTGATGATTAACAGCCCAAAAGAAGAACAGTATGAGGATCTAGTGAGATTTCATTCCATCTTAAATTAATAAGGGTATGAGGGCAGAAAAGTAGCTGATAAACAAACGACATTGACAGTATAAAATATACAATAATTTGGTACTTTTTGTTCTTGAATTAGGCATCATCAATATGCTCACTGATGATTAACAGCCCAAAAGAAGAACAGTATTAGGATCTAGTGAGATTTCTACTGATGATCAACAGCCCAAAAGGAGAACACTATTAGGATCTAGCGAGATTTCTATCTATCTTAAATTAATAAGGGTATGAGGGTGGAAAAGTAGCTGATAAACAACCTACATTGACAGTATAAAAAAGACAATAATTTGGTACTTTTTCTTCTTGAATTAGGCATCATCAATATGCTCACTGATGATTAACAGCACAAAAGAAGAACAATATTAGGATCTAGTGAGATTTCTTTCCATCTTAAATTAATAAGGGTATGAGGGTGGAAAAGTAGCTGATAAACAACCTACATTGACAGTATAAAAAACACAATAATTTTGTACTTTTTCTTATTGAATTAGGCATTATCAATATGCTCACTGATTATTAACAGCCCAAAAGAAGAACAGTATTAGGGTCTAGTGAGATATCATTCCATCTTAAATTAATAAGGGTATGAGGGTGGAAAAGTAGGTGATAAACAACATACATTGACAGTATAAAAAAGACAATAATTTGGTAACTTTTCTTCTTGAATTAGGCATCATCAAAATGCTCACAGATGATCAACAGCCCAAAAGAAGAACAGTATTAGGATCTAGTGAGATTTCTTTCCATCTTAAATTAATAAGGGTATGAGGGTGGAAAAGTAGCTGATACACAACCTACATTGACAGTATAAAAAAGACAATAATTTGGTACTTTTTCTTCTTGAATTAGGCATTACGTGCCTGTTTTTTAGTTTTTAATTTATCTTAATCTCCAAATCAGTATTGTGATTACCTCATCAAAATGCTCACTGACGATTAACAGATAACAATAATTTGGTACTTCTTCTTCTTGAATTAGGCATGATCAATATGCTCACTGATTATTAACAACCCAAAAGAAGAACAGTATTAGGGTCTAGTGAGATTTCATTCCATCTTAAATTAATAAGGGTATGACGGTGGAAAAGTAGGTGATAAACAACCTACATTAAGAGTATAAAAAAGACAATATTTTGGTACTTTTTCTTCTTGAATTAGGCATGATCAATATGATCACTGATTATTAACAGCCCAAAAGAAGAACAGTATTAGGGTCTAGTGAGATTTCATTCCATCTTAAATTAATAAGGGTATGAGGGTGGAAAAGTAGGTGATAAACAACATACATTGACAGTATAAAAAAGACAATAAATTGGTACTTTTTCTTCTTGAATTAGGCATCATCAAAATGCTCACTAATGATCAACATCCCGAAAGAAGAACAATATTAGGATCTAGTGAGATTTCTCTCCATCTTAAATTAATAAGGGTATGAGGGTGGAAAAGTAGCTGATAAACTACCTACATTGACAGTATAAAAAAGACAATAATTTGGTACTTTTTCTTCTTGAATTAGGCATTACGTGCCTGTTTTTTAGTTTTTAATTTATCTTAATCTCCAAATCAGTATTGTGATTACCTCATCAAAATGCTCACTGACGATTAACAGATAACAATAATTTGGTACTTCTTCTTATTGAATTAGGCATAATCAAAATGCTCACTGAGGATTAACAGCCCAAAAGAAGAACAATATTAGGATCTAGTGAGATTTCTTTCCATCTTAAATTAATAAGGGTATGAGGGTGGAAAAGTAGCTGATAAACAACCTACATTGACAGTGTAAAAAAGACAATAATTTGGTACTTCTTCCTCCTTAAATAGGCATCATCAAAATGCTCACTGAAGATTAACAGCCCAAAAAAAGAACAGTATTAGGATCTAGTGAGATTTCTTTCCATCTTAAATTAATAAGGGTATGAGGGTGGAAAAGTAGCTGATAAACAACCTACATAGACAGAATAAAATGAGCAATAATTTGGTACTTTTTCTTCTTGAATTAGGCGCATTAGGTGCCTGTTATTTAGTTTTTAATTTATCCTATTCTCCAAATCAGTATTGTGATTACCACATCAAAATGCTCACTGACGATTAACAGATAACAATAATTTGGTACTTCCTCTTCTTGAATTAGGCATCATCAAAATGCTCACTGAGGTTTAACAGCCCAAAAGAAGAACAGTATTAGGATATAGTGAGATTTCTTTCCATCTTAAATCAATAAGCGTATGAGGGTGGAAAAATAGCTGATAAACAATCTACATTGACAGAATAAAATAAACAAAAAATTGGAACTTTTCTTCTTGAATTAGGCATTAGGTGCCTGTTATTTAGTTGTTAATTTATCTTATTCTCCAAATCAGTATTGTGATTACCTCATCAAAATGCTCACTGACGATTAACAGATAACAATAATTTGGTACTTTTTCTTCTTGAATTAGGCATCATCAATTATCTCACTGATGATTAACAGCCCAACAGAAGAACAGTATTAGGATCTAGTGAGATTTCTTTCCATCTTAAATTAATAAGGGTATGAGGGTGGAAAAATAGCTGATAAACAATCTACATTGACAGAATAAAATAAACAAAAACTTGGTACTTTTTTTCTTGAATTAGGCATTAGGCGCCTGTTATTTAGTTGTTAATTTATCTTATTCTCCAAATCAGTATTGTGATTACCTCATCAAAATGCTCACTGACGATTAACAGATAACAATAATTTGGTACTTTTTCTTCTTGAATTAGGCATCATCAATTATCTCACTGATGATTAACAGCCCAACAGAAGAACAGTATTAGGATCTAGTGAGATTTCTTTCTATTTTAAATTAGTAAGGGTATGAGGGTGGAAAAGTAGGTGATAAACAACCTACATTGACAGTATAAAAAAGACAATAATTTGGTACTTTTTCTTCTTGAATTAGGTATTATCAATATGCTCACTGAAGATTAACAGCCCAAAAGAAGAACAGTATTAGGATCTAGCGAGATTTCTTTCCATCTTAAATTAATAATATTGTCCTTTTTATACTGTCAATGTAGGTTGTTTATCAGCTACTTTTCCACCCTCATACCCTTATTAATTTAAGATGGATAGAAATCTCGCTAGATCCTAATACTGTTCTCCTTTTGGGCTGTTAATCATCAGTGAGCAAATTGATGATGCCTAATTAAAGAACAAAAAGTACCAAATTATTGTATATTTTATACTATCAATGTCGGTTGTTTATCAGCTACTTTTCGGCCCTCATACCCTTATTAATTTAAGATGGAATGAAATCTCACTAGATCCTCATACTGTTCTTCCATCTTAAATTAATAAGGGTATGAGGGTGGAAAAGTAGCTGATAAACAACCTACATTGACAGAATAAAATGAACAATAATTTGGTACTTTTTCTTCTTGAATTAGGCATTAGGTGCCTGTTATTTAGTTTTTAATTTATCCTATTCTCCAAATCAGTATTGTGATTACGTCATCAAAATGCTCACTGACGATTAACAGATAACAATAATTTGGTACTTCTTCTTCTTGAATTAGGCATCATCAAAATGCTCACTGAGGATTAACAGCCCAAAAGAAGAACAGTATTAGGATCTAGTGATATTTCTTTCCATCTTAAATTAATAAGGGTATGAGGGTGGAAAAGTAGCTGATAAACAACCTACATTGACAGTATAAAAAAGACAATAATTTGGTACTTCTTCTTCTTGAAATAGGCATCATCAAAATGCTCACTGAAGATTAACAGCCCTAAAGAAGAACAGTATTAGGATCTAGTGAGATTTCTTTCCATCTTAAATTAATAAGGTTATGAGAGTGGAAAAGTAGCTGATAAACAACCTACATTGACAGAATAAAATGAACAATAATTTGGTACTTTTTCTTCTTGAATTAGGCATTAGGTGCCTGTTATTTAGTTTTTGATTTATCCTATTCTCCAAATCAGTATTGTGATTACCTCATCAAAATGCTCACTGACGATTAACAGATAACAACAATTTGGTACTTTCTCTTCTTGAATTAGGCATCATCAAAATGCTCACTGAGGATTAACAGCCCAAAAGAAGAACAGTATTAGGATCTATTGAGATTTCTTTCCATCTTAAATCAATAACCGTATGAGTGTGGAAAAGTAGCTGATAAACAACCTACATTGACAGTATAAAAAACACAATAATTTGGTACTTCTTCTTCTTGAATTAGACATCATCAATATGCTCACTGATTATTAACAGCCCAAAAGAAGAACAGTATTAGGATCTAGTGAGATTTCTTTCCATCTTAAATCAATAACCGTATGAGTGTGGAAAAGTAGCTGATAAACAACCTACATTGACAGTATAAAGAACACAATAATTTGGTACTTCCTCTTCTTGAATTAGGCATCATCAAAATGCTCACTGAGGATTAACAGCCCAAAAGAAGAACAGTATTAGGATCTAGTGAGATTTCTTTCCATCTTAAATCAATAAGCGTATGAGGGTGGAAAAATAGCTGATAAATAATCTACATTGACAGGATAAAATGAACAATAATTTGGTACTTTTTCTTCTTGAATTAGGCATTATGTGCCTGTTATTTAGTTTTTAATTTATTTTATTCTCCAAATCAGTATTGTGATTACCTCATCAAAATGCTCACTGACGATTAACAGATAACCATAATTTAGTACTTTTTCTTCTTGAATTAGGCATCATCAATTATCTCACTGATGATTAACAGCCCAAAAGAAGAACAGTATTAGGATCTAGTGAGATTTCTTTCCATCTTAAATTAATAAGGGTATGAGGGTGGAAAAGTAGCTGATAAACAACCTACATTGACAGTATAAAAAACACAATAATTTGGTACTTCCTCTTCTTGAATTAGGCATCATCAAAATGCTCACTGAGGATTAACAGCCCAAAAGAAGGACAGTATTAGGATCTAGTGAGATTTCTTTCCATCTTAAATCAATAAGCGTATGAGGGTGGAAAAATAGCTGATAAATAATCTACATTGACAGAATAAAATGAACAATAATTTGATACTTCTTCTTCTTGAATAAGGCATCATCAAAATGCTCACTGAGGATTAACAGCCCAAAAGAAGAACAGTATTAGGATCTAGTGAGATTTCTTTCCATCTTAAATCAATAAGCGTATGAGGGTGGAAAAGTAGCTGATAAACAACCTACATTGACAGTATGAAAAACACAATAATTTGGTACTTCTTCTTCTTGAATTAGGCATCATCAATATGCTCACTGAAGATTAACAGCCCAAAAGAAGAACAGTATTAGGATCTAGTGAGATTTCTTTCCATCTTAAATTAATAAGGGTATGAGGGTGGAAAAGTAGCTGATTAACAACCTACATTGACAGAATAAAATGAACAATAATTTGGTACTTTTTCTTCTTGAATTAGGCATTATGTGCCTGTTATTTAGTTTTTAATTTATCCTATTCTCCAAATCAGTATTGTGATTACCTCATCAAAATGCTCACTGACGATTTACAGATAACAATAATTTGGTACTTCTTCTTCTTGAATTAGGAATCATCAAAATGCTCACTGAGGATTAACAGCCCAAAAGAAGAACAGTATTAGGATCTAGTGAGATTTCTTTCCATCTTAAATCAATAAGCGTATGAGGGTGGAAAAGTAGCTGATAAACAACCTACATTGACAGTATAAAAAACACAATAATTTGGTACTTTTTCTTGAATTAGGCATCATCAATATGCTCACTGAAGATTAACAGCCCAAAAGAAGAACAGTATTAGGATCTAGTGAGATTTCTTTCCATCTTAAATTAATAAGGGTATGAGGGTGGAAAAGTAGCTGATTAACAACCTACATTGACAGAATAAAATGAACAATAATTTGGTATTTTTTCTTCTTGAATTAGGCCTTAGGTGCCTGTTATTTAGTTTTTAATTTATCTTATTCTCCAAATCAGTATTGTGATTACCTCATCAAAATGCTCACTGACGATTAACAGATAACAATAATTTGGTACTTCTTCTTCTTGAATTAGGCATCATCAAAATGCTCACTGAGGATTAACAGCCCAAAAGAAGAACAGTATTAGGATCTAGTGAGATTTCTTTCCATCTTAAATCAATAAGCGTATGAGGGTGGAAAAGTAGCTGATAAACAACCTACATTGACAGTATAAAAAACACAATAATTTGGTACTTTTTCTTGAATTAGGCATCATCAATATGCTCACTGAAGATTAACAGCCCAAAAGAAGAACAGTATTAGGATCTAGTGAGATTTCTTTCCATCTTAAATTAATAAGGGTATGAGGGTGGAAAAGTAGCTGATTAACAACCTACATTGACAGAATAAAATGAACAATAATTTGGTACTTTTTCTTCTTGAATTAGGCCTTAGGTGCCTGTTATTTAGTTTTTAATTTATCTTATTCTCCAAATCAGTATTGTGATTACCTCATCAAAATGCTCACTGACGATTAACAGATAACAATAATTTGGTACTTCTTCTTCTTGAATTAGGCATCATCAAAATGCTCACTGAGGATTAACAGCCCAAAAGAAGAACAGTATTAGGATCTAGTGAGATTTCTTTCCATCTTAAATCAATAAGCGTATGAGGGTGGAAAAGTAGCTGATAAACAACCTACATTGACAGTATAAAAAACACAATAATTTGGTACTTTTTCTTGAATTAGGCATCATCAATATGCTCACTGAAGATTAACAGCCCAAAAGAAGAACAGTATTAGGATCTAGTGAGATTTCTTTCCATCTTAAATTAATAAAGGTATGAGGGTGGAAAAGTAGCTGATTAACAACCTACATTGACAGAATAAAATGAACAATAATTTGGTACTTTTTCTTCTTGAATTAGGCCTTAGGTGCCTGTTATTTAGTTTTTAATTTATCTTATTCTCCAAATCAGTATTGTGATTACCTCATCAAAATGCTCACTGACGATTAACAGATAACAATAATTTGGTACTTCTTCTTCTTGAATTAGGCATCATCAAAATGCTCACTGAGGATTAACAGCCCAAAAGAAGAACAGTATTAGGATCTAGTGAGATTTCTTTCCATCTTAAATTAATAAGGGTATGAGGGTGGAAAAGTAGCTGATAAACAACCTACATTGACAGAATAAAATGAACAATAATTTGGTACTTTTTCTTCTTGAATTAAGCATTAGGGGCCTGTTATTTAGTTTTTAATTTATCCTATTCTCCAAATCGGTATTGTGATTACCTCATCAAAATGCTCACTGACGATTAACAGATAACAATAATTTGGTACTTCTTCTTCTTGAATTAGGCATCATCAAAATGCTCACTGAGGATTAACAGCCCAAAAGAAGAACAGTATTAGGATCTAGTGAGATTTCTTTCCATCTTAAATCAATAAGCGTATGAGGGTGGAAAAGTAGCTGATAAACAACCTACATTGACAGTATAAAAAACACAATAATTTGGTACTTTTTCTTGAATTAGGCATCATCAATATGCTCACTGAAGATTAACAGCCCAAAAGAAGAACAGTATTAGGATCTAGTGAGATTTCTTTCCATCTTAAATTAATAAGGGTATGAGGGTGGAAAAGTAGCTGATTAACAACCTACATTGACAGAATAAAATGAACAATAATTTGGTACTTTTTCTTCTTGAATTAGGCCTTAGGTGCCTGTTATTTAGTTTTTAATTTATCTTATTCTCCAAATCAGTATTGTGATTACCTCATCAAAATGCTCACTGACGATTAACAGATAACAATAATTTGGTACTTCTTCTTCTTGAATTAGGCATCATCAAAATGCTCACTGAGGATTAACAGCCCAAAAGAAGAACAGTATTAGGATCTAGTGAGATTTATTTACATCTTAAATTAATAAGGGTATGAGGGTGGAAAAGTAGCTGATAAACAACCTACATTGACAGTATAAAAAAGCCAATAATTTGGTAATTCTTCTTCTTGAATTAGGCATCATCAAAATGCTCACTGAAGATTAACAGCCCAAAAGAAGAACAGTATAAGGATCTAGTGAGATTTCTTTCCATCTTAAATTAATAAGGGTATGAGGGTGGAAAAGTAGCTGATAAACAACCTACATTGACAGTATAAAAAAGCCAATAATTTGGTACTTCTTCTTCTTGAATTAGGCATCATCAAAATGCTCACTGAGGATTAACAGCCCAAAAGAAGAACAGTATTAGGATCTAGTGAGATTTCTTTCCATCTAAAATCAATAAGGGTATGAGGGTGGAAAAGTAGCTGATAAACAACCTACATTGACAGAATAAAATGAACAATAATTTGGTACTTTTTCTTCTTGAATTAGGCATTATGTGCCTGTTACTTAGTTTTTAATTTATCTTATTCTCCAAATCAGTATTGTGATTACTTCATCAAAATACTCACTGACGACTAACAGATAACAATAATTTGGTACTTTTTCTTCTTGAATTAGGCATCATCAATTATCTCACTGATGATTAACAGCCCAACAGAAGAACAGTATTAGGATCTAGTGAGATTTCTTTCCATCTTAAATCAATAAGCGTATGAGGGTGGAAAAGTAGCTGATAAACAACCTACATTGACAGTATAAAAAACACAATAATTTGGTACTTGTTCTTGAATTAGGCATCATCAATATGCTCACTGAAGATTAACAGCCCAAAAGAAGAACAGTATTAGGATCTAGTGAGATTTCTTTCCATCTGAAATTAATAAGGGTATGAGGGTGGAAAAGTAGCTGATTAACAACCTACATTGACAGAATAAAATGAACAATAATTTGGTACTTTTTCTTCTTGAATTAAGCATTAGGGGCCTGTTATTTAGTTTTTAATTTATCCTATTCTCCAAATCGGTATTGTGATTACCTCATCAAAATGCTCACTGACGATTAACAGATAACAATAATTTGGTACTTCTTCTTCTTGAATTAGGCATCATCAAAATGCTCACTGAGGACAGACAGCCCAAAAGAAGAACAGTATTAGGATCTAGTGAGATTTCTTTCCATCTTAAATCAATAAGCGTATGAGGGTGGAAAAGTAGCTGATAAACAACCTACATTGACAGTATAAAAAACACAATAATTTGGTACTTCTTCTTGAATTAGGCATCATCAATATGCTCACTGAAGATTAACAGCCCAAAAGAAGAACAGTATTAGGATCTAGTGAGATTTCTTTCCATCTGAAATTAATAAGGGTATGAGGGTGGAAAAGTAGCTGATTAACAACCTACATTGACAGAATAAAATGAACAATAATTTGGTACTTTTTCTTCTTGAATTAGGCCTTAGGTGCCTGTTATGTAGTTTTTAATTTATCTTATTCTCCAAATCAGTTTTGTGATTACCTCATCAAAATGCTCACTGACGATTAACAGATAACAATAATTTGGTACTTCTTCTTCTTGAATTAGGCATCATCAAAATGCTCACTGAGGATTAACAGCCCAAAAGAAGAACAGTATTAGGATCTAGTGAGATTTCTTTACATCTTAAATTAATAAGTGTATGAGTGTGGAAAAGTAGCTGATAAACAACCTACATTGACAGTATAAAAAAGCCAATAATTTGGTACTTCTTCTTCTTGAATTAGGCATCATCAATTATCTCACTGATGATTAACAGCCCAACAGAAGAACAGTATTAGGATCTAGTGAGATTTCTTTCCATCTTAAATCAATAAGCGTATGAGGGTGGAAAAGTAGCTGATAAACAACCTACATTGACAGTATAAAAAAGCCAAT
The DNA here is from genome assembly GCA_963942445.1 of Argyra leucocephala. NCBI lineage: Eukaryota > Metazoa > Arthropoda > Insecta > Diptera > Dolichopodidae > Argyra > Argyra leucocephala. Next base: position 75,677,594 of record OZ012681.1, on the reverse strand, counting down.
AATTTGGTACTTCTTCTTCTTGAATTAGGCATCATCAAAATGCTCACTGAGGATTAACAGCCCAAAAGAAGAACAGTAATAGGATCTAGTGAGATTTCTTTCCATCTTAAATCAATAAGCGTATGAGGGTGGAAAAGTAGCTGATAAACAACCTACATTGACAGTATAAAAAACACAATAATTTGGTACTTCTTCTTCTTGAATTAGGCATCATCAATATGCTCACTGAAGATTAACAGCCCAAAAGAAGAACAGTATTAGGATCTAGTGAGATTTCTTTCCATCTTAAATTAATAAGGGTATGAGGGTGGAAAAGTAGCTGATAAACAACCTACATTGACAGAATAAAATGAACAATAATTTGGTACATTTTCTTCTTGAATTAGGCATTATGTGCCTGTTATTTAGTTTTTAATTTATCTTATTCTCCAAATCAGTATTGTGATTACTTCATCAAAATGCTCACTGACGACTAACAGATAACAATAATTTGGTACTTTTTCTTCTTGAATTAGGCATCATCAATTATTTCACTGATGATTAACAGCCCAACAGAAGAACAGTATTAGGATCTAGTGAGATTTCTTTCCATCTTAAATTAATAAGGGTATGAGGGTGGAAAAATAGCGGATAAACAATCTACATTGACAGAATAAAATAAACAAAAAAATGGTACTTTTTCTTCTTGAATTAGGCATTAGGCGCCTGTTATTTAGTTGTTAATTTATCTTATTCTCCAAATCAGTATTGTGATTACCTCATCAAAATGCTCACTGACGATTAACAGATAACAATAATTTGGTACTTTTTCTTCTTGAATTAGGCATCATCAATTATCTCACTGATGATTAACAGCCCAACAGAAGAACAGTATTAGGATCTAGTGAGATTTCTTTCTATCTTAAATTAGTAAAGGTATGAGGGTGGAAAAGTAGGTGACAAACAACCTACATTGACAGTATAAAAAAGACAATAATTTGGTACTTTTTCTTCTTGAATTAGGTAATATCAATATGCTCACTGAAGATTAACAGCCCAAAAGAAGAACAGTATTAGGATCTAGTGAGATTTCTTTCCATCTTAAATTAATAATATTGTCCTTTTTATACTGTCAATGTAGGTTGTTTATCTGCTACTTTTCCACCCTCATACACTTATTAATGTAAGATGGATAGAAATCTCGCTAGATCCTTATCCTGTTCTACTTTTGGGCTGTTGATCATCAGTAGAAATCTCACTAGATCCTAATACTGTTCTTCTTTTGGGCTGTTAATCATCAGTGAGCATATTGATGATGCCTAATTCAAGAACAAAAAGTACCAAATTATTGCATATTTTATACTGTCAATGTCAGTTGTTTATCAGCTAATTTTCGGCCCTCATACCCTTATAAATTTAAGATGGAATGAAATCTTACTAGATCCTTATACTGTTCTTCCATCTTAAATTAATAAGGGTATGAGGGTGGAAAAATAGCTGATAAACAATCTACATTGACAGAATAAAATAAACAAAAAATTGGTACTTTTTCTTCTTGAATTAGGCATTAGGCGCCTGTTATTTAGTTGTTAATTTATCTTATTCTCCAAATCAGTATTGTGATTACCTCATCAAAATGCTCACTGGCGATTAACAGATAACAATAATTTGGTACTTTTTCTTTTTGAATTAGGCATCATCAATTAGCTCACTGATGATTAACAGCCCAACAGAAGAACAGTATTAGTATTATAATTTGGTACTTCTTCTTCTTGAAATAGACATCTTCAAAATGCTCACTGAAGATTAACAGCCCAACAGAAGAACAGTATTAGGATATAGTGGGAACAACCTACATTGACAGAATAAAATGAAAAATAATTTGGTACTTTTTCTTCTTCAAATAGGCATTAGGTGCCTGTTATTTAATTTTTAATTTATCCTATTCTCCAAATCAGTATTGTGATTACGTCATCAAAATGCTCACTGACGATTAACAGATAACAATAATTTGGTACTTCTTCTTCTTGAATTAGGCATCATCAAAATGCTCACTGAGGATTAACAGCGCAAAAGAAGAACAGTATTAGGATCTAGTGATATTTCTTTCCATCTTAAATTAATAAGGGTATGAGGGTGGAAAAGTAGCTGATAAACAACCTACATTGACAGTATAAAAAAACAATAATTTGGTACTTCTTCTTCTTGAAATAGGCATTATCAAAATGCTCACTGAAGATTAACAGCCCAAAAGAAGAACAGTATTAGGATCTACTGTGATTTCTTTGCATCTTAAATTAATAAGGGTATGAGGGTGGAAAAGTAGCTGATAAACAACCTACATTGACAGAATAAAATGAACAATTATTTAGTACTTTTTCTTCTTGAATTAGGCATTATGTGCCTGTTATTTAGTTTTTAATTTATCCTATTCTCCAAATCAGTATTGTGATTACCTCATCAAAATGCTCACTGACAAAAGAAGAATTAATAAGGGTATGAGGGTGGAAAATAGTTGATAAACAATCTACATTGACAGAATAAAATAAACAATAATTTGGTACTTTTTCTTCTTGAATTAGGCATTAAGTGCCTGTTATTTAGCTTTTAATTTATCTTATTCTCCAAATCAGTATTGTGATTACCTCATCAAAATACTCAGTGACGATTAACAGATAACAATAATTTGGTACTTCTTCTTCTTGAATTAGGCTTCATCAAAATCCTCACTGAGGATTAACAGCCCAAAAGAAGAACAGTATTAGGATCTAGTGAGACTTCTTTCCATCTTAAATTAATAAGGATATGAGGGTGGAAAAGTAGCTGATAAACAACCTACATTGACAATATAAAAAACACAATAATTTGGTACTTTTTCTTCTTGAATTAGGTATTATCAACAGCCCAAGAGAAGAACAGTATTAGGATCTAGTGAGACTTCTTTCCATCTTAAATTAATAAGGGTATGAGGGTGGAAAAGTAGCTGATAAACAACCTACATTGACAGTATAAGAAACACAATAATTTGGTAATTCTTCTTCTTCAATTAGGCATTAGGCGCCTGTTATTTAGTTGTTAATTTATCTTATTCTCCAAATCAGTATTGTGATTACCTCATCAAAATGCTCACTGGCGATTAACAGATAACAATAATTTGGTACTTCTTCTTCTTGAAGTAGGCATCATCAAAATGCTCACTGAGGATTAACAGCCCAAAAGCAGAACAGTATTAGGATCTAGTGAGACTTCTTTCCATCTTAAATTAATAAGGGTATGAGGGTGGAAAAGTAGCTGATAAACAACCTACATTGACAGAATAAAATAAACAATAATTTGGTACTTTTTCTTCTTGAATTAGGCATTAGGTACCTGTTATTTAGTTTTTAATTTATCTTATTCTCCAAATCAATATTGTGATTACCTCCTCAAAATGCTCACTGACGATTAACAGATAACAATAATTTGGTACTTCTTCTTCTTGAAGTAGGCATCATCAAAATGCTCACTGAGGATTAACAGCCCAAAAGCAGAACAGTATTAGGATCTAGTGAGACTTCTTTCCATCTTAAATTAATAAGGGTATGAGGGTGGAAAAGTAGCTGATAAACAACCTACATTGACAGTATAAATAACACAATAATTTGGTACTTTTTCTTCTTGAATTAGGTATTATCAATATGCTCACTGATGATTAACAGCCCAAAAGAAGAACAGTATTAGGATCTAGTGAGACTTCTTTCCATCTTAAATTAATAAGGGTATGAGGGTGGAAAAGTAGCTGATAAACAACCTACATTGACAGTATAAGAAACACAATAATTTGGTAATTCTTCTTCTTCAATTAGGCATTAGGCGCCTGTTATTTAGTTGTTAATTTATCTTATTCTCCAAATCAGTATTGTGATTACCTCATCAAAATGCTCACTGGCGATTAACAGATAACAATAATTTGGTACTTTTTCTTTTTGAATTAGGCATCATCAATTAGCTCACTGATGATTAACAGCCCAACAGAAGAACAGTATTAGTATTATAATTTGGTACTTCTTCTTCTTGAAATAGACATCTTCAAAATGCTCACTGAAGATTAACAGCCCAACAGAAGAACAGTATTAGGATATAGTGAGATTTCTTTCCATCTTAAATTAATAATATTGTCCTTTTTATACTGTCAATGTAGGTTGTTTATCTGCTACTTTTCCACCCTTATACACTTATTAATGTAAGATGGATAGAAATATCGCTAGATCCTTATCCTGTTCTCCTTTTGGGCTGTTGATCATCAGTAGAAATCTCACTAGATCCTAATACTGTTCTTCTTTTGGGCTGTTAATCATCAGTGAGCATATTGATGATTCCTAATTCAAGAAGAAAAAGTACCAAATTATTGTGTTTTTTATACTGTTAATGTAGGTTGTTTATCACCTACTTTTCCACCCTCATACCCTTACTAATTTAAGATAGAAAGAAATCTCACTGGATCCTAATACTGTTCTTCTGTTGGGCTGTTAATCATCAGTGAGATAATTGATGATGCCTAATTCAAGAAGAAAAAGTACCAAATTATTGTTATCTGTTAATCGTCAGTGAGCATTTTGATGAGGTAATCACAATACTGATTTGGAGAATAAGATAAATTAACAACTAAATAACAGGCGCCTAATGCCTAATTCAAGAAGAAAAAGTACCAAATTATAGTTCATTTTATTCTGTCAATGTAGGTTGTTTATCAGCTACTTTTCCACCCTCATACCCTTATTAATTTAAGATGGAAAGAAGTCTCACTAGATCCTAATATTGTTCTTCTTTTGGGCTGTTAATCATCAGTGAGCATATTGATAATACCTAATTCAAGAAGAAAAAGTACCAAATTATTGTGTTTTTTATATTGTCAATGTAGGTTGTTTATCAGCTACTTTTCCACCCTCATATCCTTATTAATTTAAGATGGAAAGAAGTCTCACTAGATCCTAATACTGTTCTTCTTTTGGGCTGTTAATCCTCAGTGAGGATTTTGATGAAGCCTAATTCAAGAAGAAGAAGTACCAAATTATTGTTATCTGTTAATCGTCACTGAGCATTTTGATGAGGTAATCACAATACTGATTTGGAGAATAAGATAAATTAACAACTAAATAACAGGCGCCTAATGCCTAATTCAAGAAGAAAAAGTACCAAATTATAGTTCATTTTATTCTGTCAATGTAGGTTGTTTATCAGCTACTTTTCCACCCTCATACCCTTATTAATTTAAGATGGAAAGAAGTCTCACTAGATCCTCATACTGTTCTTCTTTTGGGCTGTTAATCATCAGTGAGCATGTTGATGATGCCTAATTCAAGAAGAAGAAGTACCAAATTATTGTGTTTTTTATACTGTCAATGTAGGTTGTTTATCAGCTACTTTTCCACCCACATACGCTTATTGATTTAAGATGGAAAGAAATCTCACTAGATCATAATACTGTTCTTCTTTTGGGCTGTTAATCCTCAGTGAGCATTTTGATGATGCCTAATTCAAGAAGAGGAAGCACCAAATTATTGTTATCTGTTAATCGCCAGTGAGCATTTTGATGAGGTAATCACAATACTGATTTGGAGAATAGGATAAATTAAAAACTAAATAACAGGCACCTAATGCCTAATTCAAGAAGAAAAAGTACCAAATTATAGTTCATTTTATTCTGTCAATGTAGGTTGTTTATCAGCTACTTTTCCACCCTCATAGCCTTATTAATTTAAGATGGAAAGAAATCTCACTAGATCCTAATACTGTTCTTCTTTTGGGCTGTTAATCTTCAGTGAGCATTTTGATGATGCCTATTTCAAGAAGAAGAAGTACAAAATTATTGTCTTTTTTATACTGTCAATGTAGGTTGTTTATCACCTACTTTTCCACCCTCATACCTTTACTAATTTAAGATAGAAACAAATCTCACTGGATCCTAATACTGTTCTTCTGTTGGGCTGTTAATCATCAGTGAGATAATTGATGATGCCTAATTCAAGAAGAAAAAGTACCAAATTATTGTTATCTGTTAATCGTCAGTGAGCATTTTGATGACGTAATCACAATACTGATTTGGAGAATAAGATAAATTAACAACTAAATAACAGGCGCCTAATGCCTAATTCAAGAAGAAAAAGTACCAAATTTTTGTTTATTTTATTCTGTCAATGTAGGTTGTTTATCAGCTACTTTTCCACCCTCATATCCTTATTAATTTAAGATGGAAAGAAGTCTCACTAGATCATAATATTGTTCTTCTTTTGGGCTGTTAATCCTCAGTGAGCATTTTGATGATGCCTAATTCAAGAAGAGGAAGCACCAAATTATTGTTATCTGTTAATCGCCAGTGAGCATTTTGATGAGGTAATCACAATACTGATTTGGAGAATAAGATAAATTAACAACTAAATAACAGGCGCCTAATGCCTAATTCAACAAGAAAAAGTACCAAATTATAGTTCATTTTATTCTGTCAATGTAGGTTGTTTATCAGCTACTTTTCCACCCTCATACCCTTATTAATTTAAGATGGAAAGAAGTCTCACTAGATCCTCATACTGTTCTTCTTTTGGGCTGTTAATCATCAGTGAGCATGTTGATGATGCCTAATTCAAGAAGAAGAAGTACCAAATTATTGTGTTTTTTATACTGTCAATGTAGGTTGTTTATCAGCTACTTTTCCACCCACATACGCTTATTGATTTAAGATGGAAAGAAATCTCACTAGATCATAATACTGTTCTTCTTTTGGGCTGTTAATCCTCAGTGAGCATTTTGATGATGCCTAATTCAAGAAGAGGAAGCACCAAATTATTGTTATCTGTTAATCGCCAGTGAGCATTTTGATGAGGTAATCACAATACTGATTTGGAGAATAGGATAAATTAAAAACTAAATAACAGGCACCTAATGCCTAATTCAAGAAGAAAAAGTACCAAATTATAGTTCATTTTATTCTGTCAATGTAGGTTGTTTATCAGCTACTTTTCCACCCTCATAGCCTTATTAATATAAGATGGAAAGAAATCTCACTAGATCCTAATACTGTTCTTCTTTTGGGCTGTTAATCTTCAGTGAGCATTTTGATGATGCCTATTTCAAGAAGAAGTAGTACAAAATTATTGTCTTTTTTATACTGTCAATGTAGGTTGTTTATCACCTACTTTTCCACCCTCATACCTTTACTAATTTAAGATAGAAAGAAATCTCACTGGATCCTAATACTGTTCTTCTGTTGGGCTGTTAATCATCAGTGAGATAATTGATGATGCCCAATTCAAGAAGACAAAGTACCAAATTATTGTTATCTGTTAATCGTCAGTGAGCATTTTGATGAGGTAATCACAATACTGATTTGGAGAATAAGATAAATTAACAACTAAATAACAGGCGCCTAATTCCTAATTCAAGAAGAAAAAGTACCAAATTTTTGTATATTTTATTCTGTCAATGTAGGTTGTTTATCAGCTACTTTTCCACCCTCATACCCTTATTAATTTAAGATGGAAAGAAGTCTTACTAGATCCTAATACTGTTCTTCTTTTGGGCTGTTAATCATCAGTGAGCATATTGACAATACCTAATTCAAGAACAAAAAGTACCAAATTATTGCATATTTTATACTGTCAATGTCGGTTGTTTATCAGCTAATTTTCGGCCCTCATACCCTTATTAATTTAAGATGGAATGAAATCTTACTAGATCCTTATACTGTTCTTCCATCTTAAATTAATAAGGGTATGAGGGTGGAAAAATAGCTGATAAACAATCTACATTGACAGAATAAAATAAACAAAAAATTGGTACTTTTTCTTCTTGAATTAGGCATTAGGCGCCTGTTATTTAGTTGTTAATTTATCTTATTCTCCAAATCAGTATTGTGATTACCTCATCAAAATGCTCACTGACGATTAACAGATAACAATAATTTGGTACTTTTTCTTCTTGAATTAGGCATCATCAATTATCTCACTGATGATTAACAGCCCAACAGAAGAACAGTATTAGGATCCAGTGAGATTTCTTTCTATCTTAAATTAGTAAAGGTATGAGGGTGGAAAAGTAGGAGATAAACAACCTACATTGACAGTATAAAAAAGACAATAATTTTGTACTTCTTCTTCTTGAAATAGGCATCATCAAAATGCTCACTGAAGATTAACAGCCCAAAAGAAGAACAGTATTAGGATCTAGTGAGATTTCTTTCCATCTTAAATTAATAAGGGTATGAGGGTGGAAAAGTAGCTGATAAACAACCTACATTGACAGAATAAAATGAACTATAATTTGGTACTTTTTCTTCTTGAATTAGGCATTAGGTGCCTGTTATTTAGTTTTTAATTTATCCTATTCTCCAAATCAGTATTGTGATTACCTCATCAAAATGCTCACTGGCGATTAACAGATAACAATAATTTGGTGCTTCCTCTTCTTGAATTAGGCATCATCAAAATGCTCACTGAGGATTAACAGCCCAAAAGAAGAACAGTATTATGATCTAGTGAGATTTCTTTCCATCTTAAATCAATAAGCGTATGTGTGTGGAAAAGTAGCTGATAAACAACCTACATTGACAGTATAAAAAACACAATAATTTGGTACTTCTTCTTCTTGAATTAGGCATCATCAACATGCTCACTGATGATTAACAGCCCAAAAGAAGAACAGTATTAGGATCTAGTGAGATATCTTTCCATCTTAAATTAATGAGGGTATGAGGGTGGAAAATAGTTGATAAACAATCTACATTGACAGAATAAAATAAACAATAATTTGGTACTTTTTCTTCTTGAATTAGGCATTAAGTGCCTGTTATTTAGCTTTTAATTTATCTTATTCTCCAAATCAGTATTGTGATTACCTCATCAAAATGCTCAGTGACGATTAACAGATAACAATAATTTGGTACTTCTTGTTCTTGAATTAGGCTTCATCAAAATCCTCACTGAGGATTAACAGCCCAAAAGAAGAACAGTATTAGGATCTAGTGAGACTTCTTTCCATCTTAAATTAATAAGGGTATGAGGGTGGAAAAGTAGCTGATAAACAACCTATATTGACAGTATAAATAACACAATAATTTGGTACTTTTTCTTCTTGAATTAGGTATTATCAATATGCTCACTGATGATTAACAGCCCAAAAGAAGAACAGTATTAGGATCTAGTGAGACTTCTTTCCATCTTAAATTAATAAGGGTATGAGGGTGGAAAAGTAGCTGATAAACAACCTACATTGACAGTATAAGAAACACAATAATTTGGTAATTCGTCTTCTTCAATTAGGCATTAGGCGCCTGTTATTTAGTTGTTAATTTATCTTATTCTCCAAATCAGTATTGTGATTACCTGATCAAAATGCTCACTGGCGATTAACAGATAACAATAATTTGGTAATTTTTCTTTTTGAATTAGGCATCATCAATTAGCTCACTGATGATTAACAGCCCAACAGAAGAACAGTATTAGTATTATAATTTGGTACTTCTTCTTCTTGAAATAGACATCTTCAAAATGCTCACTGAAGATTAACAGCCCAACAGAAGAACAGTATTAGGATATAGTGGGAACAACCTACATTGACAGAATAAAATGAACAATAATTTGGTACTTTTTCTTCTTCAAATAGGCATTAGGTGCCTGTTATTTAATTTTTAATTTATCCTATTCTCCAAATCAGTATTGTGATTACGTCATCAAAATGCTCACTGACGATTAACAGATAACAATAATTTGGTACTTCTTCTTCTTGAATTAGGCATCATCAAAATGCTCACTGATGATCAACAGCCCAAAAGCAAAACAGTATTAGAATCTAGTGAGATTTCTTTCCATCTTAAATTAATAAGGGTATGAGGGTGGAAAAGTAGCTGATAAACAACCTACATTGACAGTATAAAAAAGACAATAATTTGGTACTTTTTCTTCTTGAATTAGGCATCATCAAAATGCTCACTGAGGATTAACAGCCCAAAAGAAGAACAGTATGAGGATCTAGTGAGATTTCATTCCATCTTAAATTAATAAGGGTATGAGGGTGGAAAAGTAGCTGATAAACAACCTACATTGACAGTATAAAAAAGACAATAATTTGGTACTTTTTCTTCTTGAATTAGGTATTATCAATATGCTCACTGAAGATTAACAGCCCAAAAGAAGAACAGTATTAGGATCTAGTGAGATTTCTTTCCATCTTAAATTCATAAGGGTATGAAAGTGGAAAAATAGCTGATAAACAATCTACATTGACAGAATAAAATAAACAATAATTTGGTACTTTTTCTTCTTGAATTAGGCATCATCAATTAGCTCACTGATGATTAACAGCCCAACAGAAGAACAGTATTAGGATCTTGTGAGATTTCATTCCATCTTAAATTAATAAGGGTATGAGGGTGGAAAAGTAGCTGATAAACAACCTACATTGACAGTATAAAAAAGACAATAATTTGGTGCTTCTTCTTCTTGAATTAGGCATCATCAAAATGCTCACAGATGATTAACAGCCCAAAAGAAGAACAGTTTTAGGATCTAGTGAGATTTCTTTCCATCTTAAGTTAATAAGGGTATGAGGACGGAAAAGTAGCTGATAAACAACCTACATTGACAGTATAAAAAAGACAATAATTTGGTACTTTTTCTTCTTGAATTAGGCATTAGGTGCCTGTTATTTAGTTTTTAATTTATCTTATTCTCCAAATCAGTATTGTGATTACCTCATCAAAATGCTCTCTGATAATAAGGATATGAGGGTGGAAAAGTAGCTGATAAAAAACCTACATTGACAGTATAAAATAGACAATAATTTGGTACTTTTTGTTCTTGAATTAGACCTCATCAATATGCTCACTGATGATTAACAGCCCAAAAGAAGAACAGTATTAGGATCTAGTGATATTTCTTTCCATCTTAAATTAATAAGGGTATGAGGGTGGAAAAGTAGCTGATAAACAACCTACATTGACAGTATAAAAAAGACAATAATTTGGAACTTTTTCTTCTTGAATTAGGCATCATCAATATGCTCACTGATGATTAACAGGCAACAATAATTTGGTACTTTGTCTTCTTGAATTAGGCTTCATCAAAATGTTCACTGATGATTAACAGCCCAAAAGAAGAACAATATTAGGATCTAGTGAGATTTCTTTCCATCTTAAATTAATAAGGGTATGAGGGTGGAAAAGTAGCTGATAAAAAACTATATACATATACATTGGCAGTATAAAAAAGAAAATAATTTGGTACATCTTCTTCTTGAATTAGGCATTAGGTGCCTGTTTTATAGTTTTTAATTTATCTTAATCACCAAATCAGTATTGTGGTTACCTCATCAAAATGCTCACTGACGATTAACAGATAACAATAGTTTGGTTCTTTTTCTTCTTGAATTAGGCATTATAAATATGCTCACTGATAATTAACAGCCCAAAAGAAGAACCGTATTAGGATCTAGTGAGACTTCTATCCATCTTAAATTAATAAGGGTATGAGGGCGGAAAAGTAGCTGATAAACAACCTACATTGACAGTATAAAAAAGACAATAATTTGGTACTTTTTCTTCTTGAATTAGGCATTAGGTGCCTGTTATTTAGTTTCTAATTTATCTTATTCTCCAAATCAGTATTGTGATTACCTCATCAAAATGCTCTCTGATAATAAGGATATGAGGGTGGAAAAGTAGTTGATAAACAACCTACATTGACAGTATAAAATAGACAATAATTCGGTACTTTTTGTTCTTGAATTAGGCATCATCAATATGTTCACTGATGATTAACAGCCCAAAGGAAGAACAGTATTAGGATCTAGTGAGATTTCTTTCCATCTTAAATTAATAAGGGTATGAGGGTGGAAAAGTAGCTGATAAATAACCTACATTGACAGTATAAAAAAGACAATAATTTGGAACTTTTTCTTCTTTAATTAGGCATCATCAATATGCTCACTGATGATTAACAGCCCAAAAAAAGAACAGTATTAGGATCTAGTGAGATTTCTTTCCATCTTAAATTAATAACGGTATGAGAATGGAAAAGAAGGTGATAAACAACCTACATTGACAGTATAAAAAAGACAATAATTTGGTACTTTTTGTTCTTGAATTAGGCATCATCAATATGCTCACTGATGATTAACAGCCCAAAAGAAGAACAGTATTAGGGTCTAGTGAGATTTCTTTCCATCTTAAATTAATAAGGGTATGAGGGCGGAAAAGTAGCTGATAAACAACCTACATTTACAGTATAAAAAAGACAATAATTTGATACTTTTTCTTCTTGAATTAGGCATTAGGTGCCTGGTTTTTAGTTTTTAATTTATCTTAATCTCCAAATCAGTATTGTTATTACCTCATCAAAATGCTCACTGACGACTAACAGATAACAATAGTTTGGTACTTTTTCTTCTTGAATTAGGCATTATCAATATGCTCACTGATGATTAACAGCCCAAAAGAAGAACCGTAGTAGGATCTAGTGAGACTTCTATCCATCTTAAATTAATAAGGGTATGAGGGTGGAAAAGTAGCTGATAAAAAACCTACATTGACAGTATAAAAAAGACAATAATTTGGTACTTCTTCTTCTTGAATTAGGCATTAGGTGCCTGTTTTTTAGTTTTTAATTTATCTTAATCTCCAAATCAGTATTGTGATTACCTCATCAAAATGCTCACTGACGATTAACAGACAACAATAATTGGGTACTTCTTCTTCTTGAATTAGGCATTAGGTGCCTGTTTTTTAGTTTTTAATTTATCTTAATCTCCAAATCAGTATTGTGATTACCTCATCAAAATGCTCTCTGATAATAAGGATATGAGGGTGGAAAAGTAGTTGATAAACAACCTACATTGACAGTATAAAATAGACAATAATTTGGTACTTTTTGTTCTTGAATTAGGCATCATCAATATGCTCACTGATGATTAACAGCCCAAAAGAAGAACAGTATTAGGATCTAGTGAGATTTCTTTCCATCTTAAATTAATAAGGGTATGAGGGTGGAAAAGTAGCTGATAAATAACCTACATTGACAGTATAAAAAAGACAATAATTTGGAACTTTTTCTTTTTGAATTAGGCATCATCAATATGCTCACTGATGATTAACAGCCCAAAAAAAGAACAGTATTAGGATCTAGTGAGATTTCTTTCCATCTTAAATTAATAACGGTATGAGAATGGAAAAGAAGGTGATAAACAACCTACATTGACAGTATAAAAAAGACAATAATTTGATACTTTTTCTTCTTGAATTAGGCATCATCAAAATGTTCACTGATGATTAACAGCCCAAAGGAAGAACAATATTAGGATCTAGTGAGATTTCTTTCCATCTTAAATTAATAAGGGTATGAGGGTGGAAAAGTATCTGATAAACAACCTACATTGGCAGTATAAAATAGACAATAATTTGGTACTTTTTGTTCTTGAATTAGGCATCATCGATATGCTTACTGATGATTAACAGCCCAAAAGAAGAACAGTATTAGGATCTAGTGAGATTTCTTTCCATCTTAAATTAATAAAGGTATGAGGGTGGAAAAGTAGATGATAACAAACCTACATTGACAGTATAAAAAAGACAATAATTTGGTACTTTTTCTTCTTGAATTAGGCATCATCAATATGCTCACTGAAGATTAACAGCCCAAAAGAAGAACAGTATTAGGATCTAGTGAGATTTCTTTCCATCTTAAATTAATAATTGTATGAGGGTGGAAAAGTAGCTGATAAACAACCTACATTGACAGTGTAACATAGACAATAATTTAGTACTTTTTGTTCTTGAATTAGGCATCATCAATATGCTCACTGATGATTAACAGCCCAAAAGAAGAACAGTATTAGGATCTAGTGAGATTCCTTTCCAACTTAAATTAATAATGGTATGAGGGTGGAAAAGTAGCTGATAAACAACCTACATTGACAGTATAAAATAGACAATAATTTGGTTATTTTTGTTCTTGATTTAGGCATCATCAATATGCTCACTGATGATTAACAGCCCAAAATAAGAACAGTATTAGGATCTAGTGAGATTCCTTTCCATCTTAAATTAATAAGGGTATGAGGGTGGAAAAGTAGCTGATAAGCAACCTACATTGACAGTATAAAAAAGACAATAATTTGGAACTTTATCTTCTTGAATTAGGCATCATCAATATGCTCACTGATGATTAACAGCCCAAAAGAATAACAATATTAGGATCTATTGAGACTTCTTTCCATCTTAAATTAATAAGGGTATGAGGGTGGAAAAGTAGCTGAAAAACCAACCTACATTGACAGTATAAAAAACACAATAATTTGGTACTTCTTCTTCTTGAATTAGGCATCATCAATATGCTCACTGATGATTAACAGCCCAACAGAAGAACAGTATTAGGATCTAGTGAGATTTCATTCCATCTTAAATTAATAAGGGTATGAGGGTGCAAAAGTAGGTGATAAACAACATACATTGACAGTATAAAAAAGACAATAATTTGGTACTTTTTCTTCTTGAATTAGGCATCATCAAAATGCTCACTGATGATCAACAGCCCAAAAGAAGAACAGTATTAGGATCTGGTGAGATTTCTTTCCATCTTAAATTAATATGGGTATGAGGGTGGAAAAGTAGCTGATAAACAACCTACATTGACAGTATAAAAAAGACAATAATTTGGTACTTTTTCTTCTTGAATTAGGTATCATCAATATGCTCACTGAAGATTAACAGCCCAAAAGAAGAACAGTATTAGGATCTAGTGAGATTTCTTTCCATCTTAAATTAATAATTGTATGAGGGTGGAAAAGTAGCTGATAAGCAACCTACATTGATGTTACCCAGATATTTAAACGATTCAACAAGTTCAAGCTCAAAACATTGTTTGTCACAGGCTATTGAGTCATTATAAGAATAAATATTATTATCATATAAGTTAAGAGAAAATTTACAGCAACTTGGAGAGTGATAGAATAACTTACAATCAAGTGGAATATTACCGCTTAAGTTGAATAAGATGTACTTAGTTTTGTGACTAACAACGAGGTTGTGACAAAATAACCATTTCCTAATCAAATCTAAATCATAATTAAGATCTATAAAGGTATTTAGTAGGCTATTACTATTATAAGAAAAGGCGGTATCATCCGCAAATGCAGTCAAATTACCTTTAAAATTTTGGTGAAATAAAGAATTTATAAAAATGAGAAATAGAATAGGACCAAGAACCGAGCCTTGAGGAACGCCCACTTTAATATTGTTAGAAAAACTGTTGGTGCCATTTATTCTAACTAATTGATTTCTGTCTTCGAGAAAAGATTCAAACCAATTTAGAATGAATCCTCTAAAGCCTGCATTAGAGAGCTTTTTCAGTAAAGTTCATGACTAACGGTATCGAACGCTTTCGTAATGGCAATAAAAAGAGCCGCACTACACTTATTATTATTTAGACCACTATAAATTTCAGAACAGAGTTTAAGTAGCGCATCTTCTGTAGATTTCTTTTTTCTAAATCCAAATTGATTGTTACTGAAAAAGTTAGTGAGATCGAGAAAACTTACAATTCGCATCTTAATTGCTTTCTCAAAAATTTTAGAGATAGGAGATAGTAGGGAAATGGGTCTGTAATTATTCGGGTCCAGAGGAAGACCTTTTTTGAAAAGAGGAATGACAATTGCAGTTTTTAGTTGGTCTGGAAAAACGCCTTTGAATATACTTAGATTGAAAATGAAACATAACACATCAACAATGAATAAAGATATTTCTTAAAGAATATTATTAGAAAGAATTTGAGAAAAATCCGATTTCGATGTTGGATTTTTGAGACCCATAATAATTCTATGAATTTCAAGTGATGAGAATGGTTCAAAGAAAAAACTTTGCCGTTGATAAACTTCATCATTAAGTTCCGAAGAAATAAATGAAATGTTTCTAGCATCAGTTTGGGTAGTAAGAGTGATTTCTTCGGCAATTCCTGAAAACAAATTGTTAAAATGATTCCCAACAATTGAAGGATCGTTAACTAAGTTCCCATTTATTTCCAAAGAAATATTTGAAGACGTGGAAGAATTCCTGTTTAATATAGAATTGATGATTTTCCATTCAGCTTTCGTGTCTCCTCTGTTACTACTTAACCTTGAAATGTAAAAATTATCTTTACAACTCTTAATTTTTAATTTAATATCTTTAAAAAGCTTGTTATAAAAATAGACCAACCTTGCATTGTTCGGATGTTTTTTTAAAGTTAATCTTAACTTATTTCGTTTAATGATCAAGTTAAGTAAATTATTAGACATCCAAGGTTTCAGTCTTTTCCTAATCTTTTTAAAATTTGGAGGATTAGAACAAACATTAATATATCCACACAAAATTTTGAAAAAATTAGAATAAGCAGCCGAAGGACAATTAGATTCAAAAACGTTTTCCCAAGATTCAACCAGTAAATTTTGCCTTAAACGAATAAAATCTAAGGAAGCAATGTTAATGAAGTCATTATTATTATTTTTTAATTTATCAACAGAAAACGAAACACTTAGACTGGTCATACAATGATCAGATAAACGAAGGTCCCAAACATCACCCATATGCGTCAATTTATTGTCTTTATGAAGCCTTATAAAAATATGATCCAAGCAAGTACCAGAAGATGGACGAGTAGGCTTAGAAATAAGTGAATCAAAACCAAATGAGGACAGGAGCATAATATAATTTGTAGTACCAAGTGAATGAGAAAAAAGATCTATATTAAAGTCGCCAAGCAATATAAGGTTTTTAGATTTTTCTAAAGATAAAAAACTTGTAATCTCTGAAACAAAATCAGTAACGCTACTTTTATGAAGTCTATACACACAAATACAACAATATTCAATACTCCCAATATTGAAGGAAACTTTGATCAAATCACAGGAATTAAGATTGTAATTACAAGAAATACATTTTAAGTAACTTCTCTAATAAGCAGCTACTCCACCAGAACAATAAGAAGAATTGCAAGTAGCAATGAAAGAATAATTAGGAATATTGAAATCATCCATTTCATTTTCAAAAATCCAAATTTCACTAATAAAGATTATATCAGGCCAGACTGGCAAAGAGTTTAAATAAGCCAAAAGGGTTGAATAATTTTCTCTCAAACTTCTAATATTCTGATGTACAATTTGAAAATGAGATGAAGAATTATCCATTATTAAGTTGCTGATTATTTAAGAAACCAAGTCTCTTTTTCTCCACAGAAATTTTCCTATTTAAGGTTGGACACTGTTTATCATTAACGCTATGATTAACATTCAGATCCAGCTTCAACAGTTTATTTGTCCTCACACAATTAATGCATTTATATTCAACAGCCTGACAAGCTGTTTGTAGATGTTCTCCACCACATTTTTTACAGTTAACTGAAGGAGCAGAACAATTTTTTGAATTATGATTGTACCCAAGACATTTTCCACATCTTCTAACATCATAACTCTCGTAAACTTTACATATATCCCAACCAATTTTTAATTTACCATCGCAGAGTACATTCTTATAATCTTCAGTATTCATTTCTATAACTGCGTTAAATAAATTACCTTTATTAGCCTTAAAGTTGCGAATAACTTTGACGTCATCATTATACTGAAATTTATTCTGGGCCAATAGTTTATTCCTAATTTCATCACCACTATATTGATCTGTCATACCTGCTATGAAGATTTTAGGATGTCGATTCTTCGGAATGAGAACATCGTACTTATTATTTAGAGTAGAGTTTTTTTCTACTTGCCTTTTTATATTATTCGCTGAGTCCACATCATCACAGTAAACTCTCATCACTCTCAAAAAGTCCCATCTCTTCTGCCTACCACCCCGTTTAATTTAACATTTGTGCTTACTGGATCAATTTGACTTTTTAGTTCTGTTTTTGTAGATTCTGCCGTTTGATTTACCTTAGGTTTAACTAGTACCAATGGATTTTTTTTTACAATCTCAGCGTAAGATTTCTTGTTAGTACTAGCTTTTGCCATGTTAATACTAAGATCCTTATAAATTTTCTCATTTTGAGCCTTAAAATCTTCTGCAATGTTAGACATTTTTTTCAGTTCTATAACACCAGTTTCACAAGACTGTTGAGCAGTTTTCATAAATTTAAGTCTTTCAACATATCTTGCTTCGATCGCTTCCAGAAGATTTTTGATTTCAACTTCGTTTTTACTTAAAGATTCATCGAATTTATTTTTATATTCCTCCAAAATAGTTTTATTTTTATCTACCGCATTCTGGACATTCATTAATAGTAGATCAACATTGTGAATATATAAAATACAGTCTTCACAAATGTATCTAATTCTGTTATTTGTCCCAAGAATATTACTCATAGAGTTATCAACTCCAGAACACTTCATCGCTGAGTGAAAAATTTTTCCGCGCACTCCTGCACATCTTATTCCTGACTCTCCACGAATAACGTTTCTACATTTGTGGCAATCAGACATTATTGATGATTATTTTATTATTTAATTATTAAAATTATTTTCAGATTTAAGCATTATAAAATAAAGAAAGACCAAAAAAAATTTATAAAAAAAGTTGAGAAAAAAAAAAAAAAAACAAAAAAAAAGTTTAAACACCAGATATAATGTTTCTAAATCTGACCACTAGATACGAAATTTAATTTTTATTTTTTTTTTTATTATTTTTTATATTATATTTTTGTTTAATATTATAGATTAATGTATATCCACTGTTACTAAACATTAATTAATAGTTTGAGAGCCACTGCTACTTATATTAAAAAGTTAATTGTTTGTTGGTAAATTCTTTGACATAATTAGACATTATAATACGTCAATTTCAATTTGCAGTTTCAAAAAATATATATATACATATAATTATAATTATATGTATTTAATTAATATAAAAGTATTCAATTAATACAAAAATGAACAAAATTTAATTTATTAATAATAATTAACAAAAGTTAGATATATAGAATTAATTTTAAACTGGCAGAAAATTCAAGTAAATTTTAAAATTAATTTAAGTAGTTATTTTCTTTTTGTTTTTATTTTTATCACAGTATATTATAGTTCAATTTTTAAGTATCTTTTTCTTTTAGAATATTTATTTATATAAAATATATATAAAATATATATAAAATTTTTGTTTTTAATATTGTAAGTAAACTTTTGTAATTATTTTCATTTCACTAAGTAATTTTTTATAAAAATATTTTGGATATTTATTTTTCCGAAAACCAATTTAATAATAAAATAAATTTTTTAAATTAAATCATCAAAGTTATAGTTTTTATCCAATAGTTTAATATGAAACAAGATAAATCAAAATAATTATATGACTGAACTAACTGCTGAGACGACAGTTAACTGATCACTATGTATGTATATAGAGTGATGAATTTTTTTTAATATAGTAAGTATATATAGTTATCGGTTGAACCACATTGATTGTTGTTCTTCTTTTTAATGTATGTTATAAATAATAATTATGTATGAATTTTAACATGAACAGTTCGATATGAATTTTTTGAAATAAAATGAAATTTTAAATAACCGATCAATGATTCACAAGTTATGAACAGTTTTGTAAATACCTATTTATTTGCTATAAATTTTTTTATTTTAATTTTTTCTCCAACACGAGTTTTTAATTTATTGATCAAAATAAATATTATGTGTACCTACAATATTATTGTTTTTTTATATTTACAATTTTATTTATATTTGTTTTTAAAATTGTTTTCGTTCAAAGTTGTGGCTCATTATAAAATATTATTTGTTCGCTATAGACTTTGACGCTAAACTTACGCAGCGAATGTTATTGAATGTTAACAGGATTAACTTGGTTCTGAATTATACGATAAATTTTCAATGTTGGAAAAAATGATGTCGCATAAGTAATCGAGTAAATGACCCTTAGAGAATAAAAAATTTTGCACCTCACTACAAATATTCTGTTTATATGGTAATTAAAAGCGTTATAATACAAAATTAAAGGTATGATAAATTAGTAAGTAAATATGTAGTTTTCTTAAACTTGAAATAAAAACTCTAATGAAGGAAAGAAATGCTAGAATTTATTTTGCTTCCGTCATTTATGGCGGGCTACAAAGCTAGTTCAAAATATATTTCTGATTTTTTAAAAATATTTCTCCAATAAGTTTACTCAACGGCTAGATGTAACTATGTACATTTTATTTTAAAAAAAACTTTTCATCTAGTTGGCTCTGCATTAAGTCGTATATATATATATGCTGTGCTATGTATGGTTTTATTTAATATTAGATTTTAGTGTTAGTTTAGAGTTCACTTCTCACCTCTCGTGAAGACAGTCATACTTCTCCGACTGATACAAAAAGAAACGAAGGAAAAGAAAAGAAAAATAAAAGAAGAATAATAAAGCAAAAAATCTTAATTCAATATCTATAATATAATATTGTAGATTAATAATATTTTCAAAATCAACTTCCTTTACTTAGTGAATTAAACTTTTAAAGTGAAAATCGAAAGAATTTAAGGAAAAACTAAGTTAATAAATTAATTATTAAAGTGCCATCAATATATGAAAAAACAATATAAATAATCAAAATCTTTTAAACATAAACAAATAATTTAAAATAGCCAAAAATATAAAAGTTTGAAATAATCCGATAACCACTTAACAAAATTTGTTACCGATAGTTGAATAATCTTAAATCTAATAAAAAAAAGAAGAAATAAATAATCCAACTAAGATGATAAATGGCGAATGGATATACCATACCAGCTGATGAGACAACATTATATTACCAGCCAAATATGGATGAGTTGTTCCTGTCCAATTATAAAACTTATTTATTTATTTTTGTTTTATTTTATTTTTATATAATAACTTCTAATTTATTAAATTTCTTTATATATTTTAAATTTCACTATATTTTTGTATCAATCCTAAAATCTTTTGTTTTTACTTTTTTAATTATCTTTTTTTTATCACCAAATTTTTTTTTTCTTTCTCTTTCTATTTTATACATTTCTTTAAAATTTTAATCACTTATTATTTATGATTCTTATTTTAATAATTTATCAAACATAATTTTACAATTAGTATTGTTCTTAAATATTTAACTTTTTGCTTAAACTATTAATTAATTTAAACTTTTTTTCTTTTTTTATTATTATTATCCTATTTAATTTCTAATCAATTTTCTATAATGTTTTGTATTCTTTTTTTTAAATTGTAAATTACAACCTAAACAAGAATAAAGTAATTTACACGCTATCCAACCTTCCTTTGCCCTAAAACATTATTATTTTCTCACCAAGTGTGAGCAAGTAACATATATGTGTTAAGAAGGTTTTTGTCTTTGCTGTTTTTGTGGTGAGTATGTGTATAGTATGAGTGGTGAGAGTGAGTATGAGTACGATAAGGTACTAAAAACTGTTTTACCAGGAAATTCGTTTGTCATGCCCACCACTTTTTCTAGTTCAGGCATTTCATATGCACATATGTATTTATGTGTTTATGTATTTTTGGATTTTCACATTTCTTTTCTTTTTTATTTAGTTTTTTTTTTTGGTATATCATGTTTGGTGTGTATTTTTCAACTGAATTTAATTTTAAATTTGTAATTTACTTTTTCCTACCACCTATTCCGCTCGCAAATTGTAATAATGGTTGCCAATTTTGCAATAAACTTTTGCAATATCAGAGGTTTAGCATGTAATTTCCAATCAGTTGAAGCTCACCTACACTCTGAAAGACCAGCTATCTTAGCCCTAAGTGAAACTCAAGTTAAAAGCGATGATATTAATTATAATATCAATGGCTATACTTTAGTTTCACTTTTTATTCCACACCGAGGTGTCGCTTTATACGTACGTTCTGATGTAGCTTCCAACACCCTTCACGATATGAAAAACTCAATTTTTCATTATTTTTGGGCAAAACTCCGTGCTGAAAATATTACAATTTTTTTCTGTTTTATTTACAAATCTCCTCAAGCCAACGAGCTAGGAACAGCTATGGTTATTGCGAACCTATCAGACGATATTAATAAAATTCTGGAAAAAATCCAGAATGCGAGATAGTTGTCGCAGGGAATTTCAATGTTAATAACCGAAACTGGCTCAATTTTTCAAGTCACAACTCTCCGGAAGGCAAACAAGTTGAACTATTCTCAAACCTTTTCCAACTTTCCCAACTTGTTACGAACCCGACTAGAATTCCTGACCAAGCCAATCAAAACGAGCACCTCTTGGATTTGTTCCTAAAAACAAACCCAGGAACATACAATATTTCTGTTAGCTCTCCAATTGGGGGTTCCGATCATTGTCTTGTTAAGACAAGCTTCTCCACAACTTCATTAACCGGTCTTAAAAATATTCCCAAGAGATTAGTCTGGCACTACGGCAGAGCAGACTGGGTAGGCCTGAATGATTTTTTGAACAACTCCGACTGGTCGATGTGCTTCCGTCACAAAAATGTTGACTTTTCTGCAGATGCCATTAGTAAAATAATTATACTAGGAATGAAACTATTCATTCCTAGCTCATTTAAACCCTTTAAGCCGAAACCCAAAGCATGGTTTAATGACACCTGCAAAAAAGCAATCAATTTTAAAGAGGAGCTTTAAAAAGTATAAGGCAAATGTATCTGAATCTTCACTTGCCGCCTATAAAGTTGCTAGGAACAACTGGAAGAGAGTTATCAATCAGCAAAAGTTTCTCTACAACCAAAGGTAGAGACAGAAGATAATTGATCTCCCTCATTGCAATCATTCTGTTTGGTCCTTTGCAAAAAGTGTTAAAAATAACTGTTGGGGATCATCCTTCCCACCGCTGATTGCTTCCGACAACTCTATCATTTCAGATTCACTTGATAAAGCTAGTTTATTTGCAAAATTATTTGCAGAAAATTCCACACTTCCCCCTACAACACGAATACCACTAGTACTCCCTCATGTTGACCCTACTAAAGTTAAAATTCTTCATAGGGTATACTTTAGGTCTCGCGCTGTAGTGAAAGAGCTGAAGAATATGAATATCAGAAAGTCCACTGGCGCTGATGGAATTCCAGCCATGGTTCTTAAACATATCGCCTCTCCCATTTCGAAACCTCTGTGAAATCTTTTCTCACTTTCATTCTCGCCTGGTAAATACCCCAGTCAATGGAAGATTGCGCATGTTTCCCGAATTCCCAAAAAGGTAACAAAAGCGACCTTTCCAACCACAGACCAATCGCCATTACTTCAATTCTTTCCAAAATAATGGAAATCATAATAAACAAAAGACTATTGAGATATCTTAATAGTTCGCGTATATCAAATGATCGCCATTACGGCTTTAGAAGCCAAAGGTCAACAGGCGATCTTTTCACTTCTATCTGCGTTAAGCTTAATACCAACATCCATTGTACCGGTGAATCTGAGGTTGTAGCTCTCGATATCTCAAAAGCCTTTGATCGAGTATGGCATTCTGCTCTTCTGAGGAAATGTCAGGCTATTGGTTTGGGCAGCCTCTTTTGCAAATGGATTGAGGACTTTCTCTCGAACCGAAGTATACGTGTCGTTGTCGACAGTTTTATGTCCGACAACTATGTAATAAATGCTGGCGTTCCACAAGGCTCTGCCTTATCACCTACCCTTTTCTTGATTTTCATCAACGACCTGCTCTCTTCAACCCTCAATCCAATCCATAGTTTTGCTGATGACAGTACATTGGTGGCATCCTACGACTTCTTTTTAAGGAAATCAAACGTCACCTCTACCTCAATCAGCTCGAAGAGAAACATAATTACTAGCTCACTTAACCATGACCTAGCAAAAATAGCCGATTGGGGTATCGTAAACAGAGTTGAGCTCTACACGTCCAAAACTCAAAGCTGTTTGATCTCTTGTAAAAGAGATCAATCCGTCCCCACCCTGCGATTTCAAGGAGAAAACTTGCAAAGGTCAGAAAATCTAAATATTTTAGGCATGCACCTAAACCAAAAAACGCAGTGGAATGAGCATATTTTTGATATAGCTAAGAAGGCTGCCAAATGTTTGGGTTTTCTTTCTCGATGTAAAGCCTACTTTTCTCCAAGAGATCTCGCCAATATCTTTAAAGCATATACCCGACCTAAGATGGAGTACAATTCTCCCATATGGGCTGGCGCCTCCCTAACTTCACTAGGTTTCCTGGAGAAAATCCAAAATCGCGCCTTACGCCTATTTGGAGACCGTATCGTCCAGTTAACCTTTACTCCTCTTAGCACACGTCGAAATGTTGGAGCTCTCTCCCTTTTTTATAGATATCTTGTTGGAAATGACACTTGTTTTAATGAAATAAAATCACTAATGCCTCCCCTCAAACTATTCCGGCGTAACACTAGGGAGGCTTCAAATGCACATTTCTACACTGTGGAAATACCTAGGTGGTCTAAAACTGGTTTTAGAAATTCTTTTATTGTAAGAACTGCCAAAATGTGGAACATGCTCCCATCTCACGTGTTCCCCACCGACAAAAATGCTCCATTATACAATTTGCAACTTTTCAAAAAGAACCTCTTCAGGTTCGTCTCCTACTTACCTTCCCATTCTCCTCTATCATCCTTTTTGCCTTACCCACACCTACAATAATTTTATATAAAGGAATCCTTTCCTAATGTTTGGGTAGCGTGTAAAAAAAAAAAAAAAAAAAAAATTAAAGTTCTACTAGTGTTGTTTATTAATTACAATAAAATTGGTGTTAAATATAAAAAAATTAATATTTGTTATATTGAAATAGTATCAATAAAATAACAAAAACTTCTTTGAAGCAAAAATCTGCAGAAGAAAATACGCGTATCTGTATGATAAGAATATCAGTAAAATTAAAGGGAAAATATTCGACTATTTTCAACTATTATACAAAACTTTTACTCTAACGCTAGAAAACAAGTTTTTACAAAAACTAAATTTAAATGTTCTTAATAGAAAATTGCAAAGGCGGGGAAAGACAATTGAAGTTATGTTTGGACTAATAAAACTTAAAAATGGTTTGAAATTAAATTAGATATTTTTGCTAGAGATATTGAATCTAAAAAACTAAATAATTTACCAAAACTTAAAACTTCTTTGGATGAATTAATAGTTTTCAAAAAAACTTATTGAAATTTCAGCTACGAATTTTCTAAAATTCTCGGTTTTATTAAAAAACAACTTTCCAAATAGATTTAAAGATTTCTAAAGAATTGATAAGCTATTGAAGATTGTAAATTATCCGGATTTATTCGACATACAGGATTTCGATAACATTCTTATTGACTGGATGGAATTCAAAAATTTAGAAATGCAGACTGTAGATATACAATATAATCCAATTTGGACACAGAAATTTGTAGACATGCGAAAACATATTGAAAAATTGGAACTTAATCGAATGTCACAGGATGGAGAGTCAGAAAATCCAATATTAGAAGTGTGGAATAGTATGCCAGATGCTTTTACTTCTGTTAAAATATTAGCAAAAGCATTGTTAACCATTGTCTTTTCTACTTACTCTTGTGAACGTTTTTTTCTGTACTAAAAATCATGTACTATGAAAGAGTAGTAACAGGTTGACAGATAAAGACTCAGCAGCATGCATTACCTTACAATCGACAACATACCAGCCTGATATTACTACACTTCTTACAAAATTTAAAAATATTTTATTAAAATTTATAATTTATCTTTTCATTTCTTGAATAAATTTTATCAAATTAACGCAGATATTGTACTCTATCTCTATGTTTTATTTATTTGTAATATAATCAATAAAAATATTTTTATAGGTACTGGCACGCGAATACAAATAGCATTTCAATTTATTTTATTTTGGCACTTAGACAAAATCCTATTTGCCATCCCTGAGTTAAGTGTTACTAGTTACTACCGATTTCATTTGTAATTTATTGTTTTGAATTAATGGGTGAGTTCAGCGGCATTTTCCAGTGGGTCTGAAATCCTTTGTAGATCCATGTAGCATGGATTCATTCATTGAAGGCAATTGACTACAAAAATATTAGTTACGCAATATTTTTGTGGTCAATTGCGTTCAATCCGGAAAATAGAATAAATGCATTTAAAAATAAATTTAATTTGAATGAAATAATATTTATTGCCACACATATGATTTAACTTTTAAAACTATTAATTTAAGTTTTATTTACATAAATCCATTTTCACACTATGCTTTTTCACAATTCATGAAATAATGGCGATTGAAATTTAAGAACTTTCATAAAGAAATATAACTATTTAATTTTTCTTACAGTAGATGTCACAACTATCAACAATAAGGGCCAGTTTTCAGGTGAGTACTTAAGTTAAACTTAAGCTCTTTTTTTTCATTTTCGGTTATTTGCAATTGCAGCACTTGTTAAAATGCAATACAAGTGACAAATAAAGTGTAACCGTAAGAAACAAACTGACAATTGTTAAATCTATATGTCAAAATTCAGGGCCGGCGCTTCCATAGAACAGTATGAACTGTTTGACAGGGCGCTAAAATTTAAGATATTTCGAGGGCGCCAAAATTCATTAATAAATATTAAAAAATAAAATTACAAAAAATTTGATTTTTTATTTTCTAGTAAAATCTGTTTTTCAAAAAATTTTATAACCAAAATACTGCACTACACAGCTCAATTAAAATTTTGTAATGTAAATTTTTTGTACAAAAAATTCTTATAATAATAATAATATCGTTCAGATGAATATGAATGCATAAAAATAAATTTCGTAAATATGTACTCTATTTACTTGGTATAAAAATTTTACTGTGTTCAGTACACACTAACAAAATGGACCTATATTATTTTGAAATCGAAATCTATAATTATAATAGACAAGCATTTAAGGTCCTGCGCAGTAGACACCTTTTTATTTTATTTCCATTCTCCTACTCCATAATGAACTTGTAATATATGTAATATATAAGATTGTATATAAAACAATAATGCGCTCACAGTTGAAAATTGTTTACTCCTATGATTTTATTATTCAGCAAATACATTATGCATGTGTGAGATCTTATTAAAATAATAAACAAAAGCAAACAAAT
The DNA here is from genome assembly GCA_963942445.1 of Argyra leucocephala. Lineage (NCBI taxonomy): Eukaryota > Metazoa > Arthropoda > Insecta > Diptera > Dolichopodidae > Argyra > Argyra leucocephala. Next base: position 75,650,570 of record OZ012681.1, on the reverse strand, counting down.
CAGTTATTATAATTTACATTATATACTTGCAAATGAATCTATGTACATATGCTAAATAAAAACAAAGAAACAAATTCATCTCAAATAAAAAATATAAAAAAGCAAAAACAAAAAAATCAGTTGAATTGTTCATATGACTAGCAAATTCATTTTTATATAGTAGAGTTAGAGTATCTATAATTATCCATAATGATTTTCTAATATAATAGTTGAATATAAAACGAAAATGCACACACAGTTGAAAATTTTTTATTCATATGATCTTATTATTCAGCAAATACATTATGCATATATTTTTTTTTTTTTTTTTTTTTTTTTTTTGCGTGGATTGGTGGGAATCTTCATAGACACAATGAGCCCCGTAGCTTCCATTGTGTGCCAGATTTTTACCGACTAAACCACACCCCTCCCATTAATACTAGTCCAACGGACTAACCATTAATTTATTGCTATTTTGATTTTCTTAAAGAAAATGTTTACGAAATTCTATCGTATTAAATCTAGTGGCTTAGTTCTTTTAAGCCTTCTGACATCATTTTGATTATCTAGCAGTTGAGTGGCCTCAACGTTAACATGTCTCTCCAGACGAGCTATATGCTTTGTTGCATATCTTTTTATTTCATTTTCTATGCAAGGAATTTTTAGATCTCTGTGCAAATCACTGTTGCGAACATACCAGGGGGCATTTACCATGTTGCGCAAGACTTTATTTTGGAATTTTTGTATACAAAGTACATGTGTTTGTTTGGCTCATCCCCATATATGTATGCCGTACAACCATATCGGTTTGAGTATCTGATTATATAACAAAATCTTGTTATGTATAGGTAATTTGGAATTACGACCTAAGAGCCAGTACATTTCTCTATACTTATTTTCAAGCTCAAATTTTTTCTTTTTAACGTGCTCTTTCCATCTAAGTTTGACATCTAATGTCATTCCTAGGTATTTAGCATTGTTTTCTTGGGGTATATTGACCCCATTCAGATTTACCAATGGTGGTTGATTTTCTACTTTATTATTTGTAAAATTTACATGTATTGATTTTAACTCATTGAGTGTAATTTTCCATTTCTTTGTTCAGAGGTATAGCTTATCGCTTGCTCTTTGCAATTTAATTGTAGCCTCGTCAATATTTGATCCTACTGCCATCAACGCAGTATCGTCAGCGAATGTAGCTACAGTTATATTTTCCATTTCTGGTAAATCATTGGTGTAGAGCAAATACAGTATGGGACCCAGAATACTACCTTGAGGCACACCCGTTTTATTATCTCTAACAGTAGAATACTCTTCGTCTTGTTTTATTCTGAATAGTCTGTTTTCTAGATATGATGAGAGTATATCTACGTATTGTTTAGGTAACATATTGTTTAGTTTATTTATTAAGCCTCGATGCCATACTTTATCAAAAGCTTGGGCTACATCTAGAAATATGGTAGAGCATACTTTCTTTTCCTCTAAAGCTTTTTCTATTATGTTTGTTATTCTATGAATTTGATCGATTTTCGAGTGCTTAGATCTAAAGCCAAATTGATACTTTGGAATCCGATTACTATTTTCTATGATCGGTCTCATTCGAATCAATAATAGTTTTTCAAATAATTTTGATACTATTGGTAGTAATGATATTGGTCTGTAGGATTTGACCTCATTTATGGGCTTACCTGGCTTTGGTATCATAATTATCTCTGCTATTTTCCACATATTCGGCACATACCTTATTCTTATAGCAGCGTTTATAATGCGTGTTAGCATTGTTATAGCTTTTTTCGGAAGTTCTTTCAGGACTTCCGATGTAATTAGATCAAAACCTGGAGCTTTTTTATCTCTGAGTTTTTTAATTTGTTCAACTATTTCACTCTCTGAAAATGGTGATATAACATTTTCTTGCCAATTATTATTTTCTTCAGTGAGATCATCCGAATCTGTCTCGTCTGGACAAAAAATTTCTTCAAGATGATCTGCGAATGTTTCAGCTTTATTTTTATTATCTCTCGCCCATTCACCGCTTTTCATTCTGATTGGCGGGATTTGAGAGATCGAGGTTTTTGTACTCTTTGTTGCTTTCCACAACGAGCAGTTATTTTCTCTTTTAGCTGATAAATTTTTTATATATTTTTCAAAATTTTCATTTTTAAGATCCTTAATTTTTCTTTTAAGATTCTGAGTTAACCTATTTAGCACAGTTTTGTCTGCCGGATCACGCGATTGTTCCCATCTGCGTCTAGCTCTTCTTTTTATTTTTATCATATTTAATATTTCTCTAGGGTAGTTGAATCCTACCGATTTATATTCTCAATTTTTTGTATTATTCCATCCAGCATTTTGAATAATTTTAATAAAATTTTCTACTTCAGAATCTATATCACATTTGATCAACCAAGTAGTTTAAGGATTTCTTCAAACATGTTATTCCTTATGTTGTATTTGGGTGGACAGTATAATGCACCGACACAAAGGCTTTGATTAACAGACATAATTCGTAGCACGATTAGTTGGGATTCATCTATTTCTAGACTAAGTTCCTCGTGGTGGTTAATATCTTTCTTTATTAAAATTGAGCTACCACCTCTGGGTGTATTACTCGGATGGTTTGCGCTGTAACATGTATAGTCATTTATTTTAAGCGATGACTTATCTGTCATATGTGTTTCTGTCAAGAGACATACATCAATATTTTGTGTTCTCAATAGAATTTCCAAATTATTTTTCTTGTTCAGAATACCATTGGCATTCCACGTGACTATACGAAGTGCGTTCTTAACCATGCCTTGCGGATTTATTTTTTGGTGTATACATATATATTTCATTATGTTTGTTTTCTAATGTGCATAGTCTTGTTGAGATTTCATTCATTGTTTTTATCATATTTTGCATCATCTGCATAATGGTATTTTCAGTCAACTTTTATGTAGAAACTTTATTTTATTCTTTCGGGTTTCTTTTTTTACTTAGGTTATTTTGTGTTTCCTGTGAATATGATAAGCCTTCTACGACTTTTTTCGACGTAAAAGTTTTAGGTATCTCAGAAGTTTCAATGCAATTCTGTTTCTGTGCACTAGGTTGCCTAGGTTTTGTCTTTTGTTTTTCTTGTCTATGTTGCATTTGTTTTGGGGCATTTTTTTGTACCTTCTTTCTTTTTTGGAACTCTCTAGCCACCTGGCAACCACGATAACTCGCTGGGTGTGCCTCAAGGCAATTAGCACATTTAGGCTTAATATTTTTTTTTTCTTTACAAGAAATTGTTAAGTGGGGACCAGCACATTTAACACACTGAGCTAGACGCTGGCAAAACTTTTGTGTATGGCCAAATCTTTGGCATCTCTTACATTGAGGAATGGTAGTCGTCTTACGAATAGCCTCCATTTTAACCCTCATGAGCTGGATAAATTCAATTTTGAATATTTTGTTTATATCTTCGGAGTTTTCGAATGTTAGCATAAAGAGAGGAAGACGTACCGTAGATTCTTTGTTATTTTCCTTTTTCTTTATTATTTTATTTGTGACTTCTAGAATTTTGAAGCCTCTATCTTTCAATTCATTTTTTATATCTTCAGGTTGGCATGACGGATGTAAATACCTAACCATTACTTTAATAGGCCTGGTGCTCTTATTTTCATAAGTGTGCCATTCAATATTGGCTTCATTTATTGCCTTAGTCAACTCTCTATATTCTTTTTCTTCTTCAACATTAATTTTTAGTTGTTTATTGTTAAGCATATTAACTTTATATTTAATATTGCTTTCTTTTAATTTTTTGTTTATTTGAGGGTATTCCACTACATTACTAAGTATAACTGGAGGAGGTTTACCTTTTCTTTTACTTTTCGCAACTTCATTTATTTGCACATTTTTCTCTACTTTGTCCGCAACATTTTCTGGGCTTAAAGTAGGTGATTTTTCTGCTTTTCTTTTTTTACAGATTCTTTTTGTTTTAAAGATCCAGTCGGTTTCTCGAGCTAGTTCTTCATCATCTGTCTGAAATTCTTCAGCAGTTTTTAGTACTACTCTTTTAGTAGACATGTTTTGTGAATTTTTAAGTTTCACATTTTCTTCTTTAATTATGCAGAGTTCATTTTTCAATTCCCTGCATAAGATTTCTAATTCTGTAACTCTGGCATTAAGTTGATTATTTTTTGCCTCAAGTGCCTTTTCGTTATTATTACCCTCGTCGGGTTTTCTATAGCTGTCTTTTTGGGACATGTTTTCGTAGATATTTTGAGACCCTGCTGGAGGTGTTCTCTGGACCCCAGATTTTCTTCTGAATGGGTCAATTAAAGCAGCTCTGCTTTCGTGGTTTTGCAATAAGTGGTCTCAATATTATGCATATATGAGATCTTATTAAAATAATAAACAAAAGCAAACAAATCAGTTATTATAATTTACATTATATACTTCTGCAAATGAATCTATGTACAATGCCAAATAAAAACAAAAAAACAAATTCATCTCAAATAAAAAATAATCTCTCCTCTCCATAATGAACTCTTAATATATAATAAGTAAGTTGTATATAAAACAATAATGCACACACAGTTGAATATTTTTTAATCATATGGGTTTATTATTATTAAAACAAAAACAAACAAAAATATAAAAAAACAAAAACAAAAAAAAAATACAAATACAAAAAAAGTTCAGTTGAATTCTTCATATGATGGGCAATTTCATCTTTACATAATAGATTCAAAGTAGCTATCTATAATTATAATTGACAAGCATTTAAGGTTCTGCGCAGTAGACACCTTTTTATTTTATTTCGATTCTCCTACTCCTTAATGAACTTCTAATATATATAATATATAAGATTGTATATAAAACAAAAATGCGCACACAGTTGAAAATTTTGTAACCATATGATTTTATTATTCAGCAAATACATTATGCATAAGGGAGATCTTATGAAAGTAATAAACAAAAGCAAACAAATCAGTTATTATAATTTATATTATATACTTTCAAATGAATCTATTTACATATGCCAAATAAAAACAAGGAAATAAATTCATTTCAAATAAAAAATATAAAAAAGCTAAAACAAAAAAAATCAGTTGAATTGTTCATATGACTAGCAAATTCATTTTTATATAGTAGAGTTAGAGTATATATAATTATCCTTATTGAACTTCTAATATATAGTAGTAGAATATAAAACAATAATGCTCACACAGTTGAAAATTTTTTAATCATATGGTTTTATTATTCACCAAGTACATTATTCGTGAGTTCTTATTAAAATAAAAAACAAAAACAAACAAACGGGCAATTTCATCTTTACAAAATAGAGTCAAAGTAGCTATCTATAATTATAATTGACAAGCATTTTAACTTTATATTATTTTTTCAATTTACCAAAAATATTCGTAATTTATAAATAAACACGGTCTTGGTTAATGAAAATATAGACCCAAATTCTATTAATTCTCTTGCAGAATTGTGAGCTTAATCTGTTTCAGAATTACATTCATACATAATCCATACATATTTATATACCTACAATTTTGACCAAAATTATTTTTTTTTACTTTTATGAAATTACGTATCTACATAAATCTACTTCACTCATATATAAATAAATAGTATATAGTATATGTACATTTGCAGTAGAAGAAACAGCATTTATTAGATGTACAATTATAAATGTAAATTGAAAATTTTTGATTTAAACTTTTAAATCAATTTTTTTATTTTTATGTACATAATATGTATATGGTACCAGGAAATATTTTATTATTTTTGTTTGAATACATAACATTCATAACTAACCGCCAATTTTTATTGTGCTATATGTTAATCATCTATAATTATAATTGACAAGCATTTAAGGTCCTGCGCAGTAGACTCCTTTTTATTTTATTTCTATTCTCCTACTCCTTAATGAACTTCTAATATATATAATATATAAGATTGTATATAAAACAAAAATGCGCACACAGTTGAAAATTTTGTAACCATATGATTTTATTATTCAGCAAATACATTATGCATAAGTGAGATCTTATGTAAGTAATAAACAAAAGCAAACAATTCAGTTATTATAATTTATATTATATACTTTCAAATGAATCTATTTATATGTGCCAAATAAAAACAAAGAAATAAATTTATTTCAAATAAAAAATATAAAAAAGCAAAAACAAAAAAAATCAGTTGAATTGTTCATATGACTAGCAAATTCATTTTTATATAGTAGAGTTAGAGTATATATAGTTATCCTTATTGAACTTCTAATATATAGTAGTTGTATATAAAACAATAATGCTCACACAGTTGAAAATTTTTTAATCATATGATTTTATTATTCACCAAATACATTATTCGTGAGTTCTTATTAAAATAAAAAACAAAAACAAACAAAAATATAAAAAAACAAAAAAAAATCATATGACGGGCAATTTCATCTTTACATAATAGAGTCAAAGTAGCTATCTATAATTATAATTGACAAGCATTTAAGGTCCTGCGCAGTAGACTCCTTTTTATTTTATTTCTATTCTCCTACTCCTTAATGAACTTCTAATATATATAATATATAAGATTGTATATAAAACAAAAATGCGCACACAGTTGAAAATTTTGTAACCATATGATTTTATTATTCAGCAAATACATGATGCATAAGTGAGATCTTATGAAAGTAATAAACAAAAGCAAACAAATCAGTTATTATAATTTATATTATATACTTTCAAATGAATCTATTTACATATGCCAAATAAAAACAAAGAAATAAATTCATTTCAAATAAAAAATATAAAAAAGCAAAAACAAAAAAAATCAGTTGAATTGTTCATATGACTAGCAAATTCATTTTTATATAGTAGAGTTAGAGTATATATAATTATCCTTATTGAACTTCTAATATATAGTAGTTGTATATAAAACAATAATGCTCACACAGTTGAAAATTTTTTAATCATATGGTTTTATTATTCACCAAATACATTATTCGTGAGTTCTTATTAAAATAAAAAACAAAAACAAACAAAAATATAAAAAGACAAAAACAAAAAAAAATACAAAAACAAAAAAAAATCATATGACGGGCAATTTCATCTTTACATAATAGAGTCAAAGTAGCTATCTATAATTATAATTGACAAGCATTTAAGGTCCTGCACAGTAGACACCTTTTTATTTTATTTCCATTCTCCTACTCCTTATTGAACTTCTAATATATATAATATATAAAATTGTATATAAAACAAAAATGCGCACACAGTTGAAAATTTTGTACTCATGATTTTATTATTCAACAAATACATTGTGCATATGTGAGATCTTATGAAAATAATAAACAAAAGTAAACAAATCAGTTATTATATTTTATATTATGTACTTGCGAATGAATCTATGTACATATGCCAAAAAAAGACAAAGAAACGAATTCATCTCAAATAAAAAATATAAAAAAGCAAAAACAAAAAAAATCACTTGAATTGTTAGAGTTAGAGTACTTCATTTTGATATAGTAGGTCACTTGAATTCTTCATTTTTATCTTTTTAAGTAACTGTTTCTAAATTTTTGTTATTTGTAGTAATAATATAGTTTTTATTAAAATTATGTATTATGTAGGTATATATATACGTACCTCTTTAATGACAAAACTTTTTATTTTTAGTAATTTTATCCACTAAATGCCACTTACTATAGGGAATATATCGGAAACGAAGCAGTATATGAGGGACGTGTATTTATGTGTCCTAAATAAAACTTACTAGCCACGAGTGTAGTAAGTTATTTTTATTAAACACGAGTGGTTTCTGCTATATCGTGCGAAGTCTATGTCAGTACGTAAATTACTGTTTTTTTTTAAAACTTTAAATTTGACTTCAACTTGAAATATAATTACTCAACAGGGGCCCCTAGTCTATAACTATAATTGACAAGCATTTAAGGACCTGCGTAGTAGGCACCTTTTCATTTTAACTCTCTTCTCCATAATGAACTCTTAATATATAATAAGTTGTAAATAAAACAATAATGCGCACACAGTTGAAATTTTTTTAATCATATGGTTTTATTATTCTCCAAATAAATTAAGAAACAGGTAGAAACGAAACAGAAAATAGAGAAGTAAGGTATTTATGTTTTTTAACGAAAACATACTAATTCCAAAGCTATTCATTAAAACATGAGTGCTATTCCTTTTCCTTCGTAATTCGTATTTAATTTTTCTTGTTTAAAAAACAAACGATGCACAGTCTAGAATTCCTGTTCATTACGGGTATTATTTTATATGTGAAACGGAAAAGGGGTTTATTTATATTTTTTCTGTCCATATTACTTATGAACAGTTTTCAAACACTGTTCAGTGTTCATAAATCATAAGTAATATGGAAAGAAAAAATATCAACAAAACTCTCTTCTGTTTTGATAAAATATTTTTGCACAAATAATTACTATGTTATACAAGTATGCATTTTGTTCAATGAGAATTTTTTGATGGTACAAAGCACAGACTAAAATTGTTGTTCATGCGGGTTTTTTTTTATACGAGAAAGGGAAGAGGAGTTTATTGCTATATTTTTCTTTTCCATATTATTTATGAACAGTGTTTGAAATTCTGTTTTAATACAAAAATTTTCAGGGCATAAAAAAAATATTGGTGTGCAAATAATCACTATGTTAAATGAATTTTGATGTATGAGAATTTCTTGGTGGTACAAAGCACAGACTAAAATTGCTGTTCATGCATTAGGTAGGGGTTAGCTAGTAAATTAGTTTTTATTGTTTTATTTAAAATTTAGTGTATGAATAACTTTCAGTGGTGCGAGTGTAATTAAATTTTCAATTAATGTGTTTTTTTTGGTGGTTAAAATGTTCAAAATTAATATTAGAATTAACTTTTTTCGTATATTGTAATTAAATAATTATTAATTTTTTTAACTTGGAACTGTTGTTCTGTGTTTGTTGCTTTTTTTGTTTTTAAAAATAGCTTTATTAATTTATTTCATTATACATACCCCGGTTCGAACCTGGTTGGTGACGCTTAATAAAAAAAAAAAAAATCCATCATTAAATTTGTTAATTGAAAATCGAGATTCATCAAATGAAAATCATTAATAAGGTAGCGCCACGTTGTTTCTAGGCAGCGTTAGATGGTTACTCCATCTCCTAAGACCGGTTACTGTAGGCCAATCACCTGCATAATCGGTAAATTTAATGGATGCGAAATAATAGAAGAAGAAGCCTCGGATACATGAATGACTACCTGATAACGACCTTTGGCACACAAAAACGGACCCGAATTGCACAATGGAATGTAAGAACACTTAGAGAAGCTTCAAGACTCTCGCAATTGGAAGCTCATATGACTACTTACAACATAGACATCCTAGGTATAAGTGAAATGCGATCGAACAACACCGGAGAAATCAACACGGAGAATGGAAACATGGTAATTTACAGTGGAAGGGAAACAGGGGGTGAAAGTGGAGTCGGAATACTAATATCAAAGAAATTGAGACAAACATTGGTTTCTTGGAAGGTAGTCTCGGATAGAATTGTTATAGGGCGATTTCGAAATATGACAAGACACGTAACAATAATTCAATGCTATGCACCAACAGAGGTCGCTGAGGACCATATTAAGAATGACTTCTACGAACAAATAGAAACAACGCTGGCAGTCATAAATAGGGGAGATATCATAATATTAATGGGTGACTGGAATGAGAAAATAGGATCTAACAACAATTGACTTGTGGAGATAATGGGCAAACACGGGTTAGGGAGAGAAAGAAACAACAACGGGGAAAGATTGATAGAGTTGTGTCAGACTTTCGACCTAGCAATCGGAGGGAGTCTATTCCCACACAAAGATATCCACAAATACACTTGGGCAACACCAAATGGGATCTCAAGAAATCAGATAGATCATATATGCATCAGCAAGAAATGGAAACAATCAATGTTAGATGTGAGAAATAGAAGGGGAGCAGATATACACAGCGTTCATGAATTACTAACTGGGGACTTCAGAATGAAACTAAGTCAACAAGGAAGAGGCAGAAGAAATAGAAAGAATAAAATAAATATAAACAACTTAAAAAATCCGCAAGTAAGAGCTGACATGGTTACGGCGTTACGAGAGAGTATTAGAAATAATAGAGAACACACTTGGGAAGAGATTCTGGAAATTTACAACTAAACAAGCGAACAAAATCTTAGAATTTCACAACCACAAAGAAAAATCTGGATAACCGATAACACATGGGCCTTGATTAAAAGAAGAGGTGATATGAAGAAAATGATAAACAACAGGACGGCATCAAGAAGAGAATATGAAGAAATAGCGAAAATAGTGAAAAGAGCAACAAGAAGAGATAAAAGGAAATTTCTGCAAAATTTAGCCGGAAAAGCAGAAAGAGCAGCACAGCAACATAACCTGAGAGAATTGCATCCAATATCTACTCAAGCTCCAAATATAGAAGAAATCAAAGCTACAATCAATATCCTGAAACACAACAAAGCAACAGGTGAAGATGGAATTCCAGCAGAAATAGCCAAACTGGACCCCTATTCGCAAAAACAATTGAACCCCACATCAGAAAAGCATGGATAGAAGAGAATATACCACCATCATGAAAGAAAGGAATGATTGTCAAGATACCTAAGAAAGGAGACTTGGAAAATTGCAGCAACTGGAGAGGAATCACGGTTCTAAATACTATTCATAAGATAATAGCAATTATTATAAAGAAAAGATTAGAAGAAGTACTAGAACCAATACTACGGAAAGAGCAGGCAGGTTTCAGACCAAACCGAAGCTGTGTTGACCAGTCAAATACTTTACGGGTCATAGTTGAACAATCAGTAGAATGGAATGCCCTACTATATCTACTATTCATAGATTTTAAGAAAGCATTCGACACAGTCAAGAGATGCGCAATATGGAGAACACTTACAAAGAAAGGAGTTCCTGAAAAAATCGTCAACATCAACATCATCAAAGCGATGTATAAGGATGCAGAGACAACAGTTCAACACAGAGGTAACATCTGTGATCCATTCCACACCAATATAGGAGTTAGACAAGGATGTCTACTATCTCCACTTCTCTTCAACACAATACTAGACAACATTCTAAGAAAGTTTGCACTGAAATAAGCGGAATAGAATGGGATATCTTCGGCAACTTAGAAGACTTAGATTACGCAGATGATGTATGCCTCATGTCAAGAAATCGAAGGGACCTACAGAATAAAGTCAACAGATTACAGGAAGAAGCAAAGAAATTGGGACTGGAATTGAATATCGAGAAAACCAAGGCAATGAGGACAAACAACAGTGATAGTGAGGCAATAACAGTGAGTGGACGACAGATAGAATACGTAGAAGAATTCAACTACCTGGGGAGCATCATAACATCAAGAGGAGGTACAACAGAAGATGTCAACAGCCGTATAAATAAGGCAAGAAGAACATTTGGGAGCCTAATGAAGATATGGCGGAGCAACCAAATATCGAGAACAACAAAGCTAACAATATTCAGAGCATGTGTTAAGTCAACATTAATATATGGCAGTGAAACATGGCTCACTTCGGTCAGAATCAAACAGAAGCTACAAGTATTCATCAACAAGTGCTTGAGAACTATATGCAGAATATTCTGGGCGGCAAGAATTAGCAACGAAGATTTATGGATGATAACTGGAGAAGAACCGATCAACAGACAGATAAATAGGAAGAAATGGAAATGGATAGGTTATACACTAAGGAAATCAGAAAGTGATACAGCAAGAAGAGCTCTAGAGTGAAATCCACAAGGACAAAGGAGACCCGGCAGACCATACAACACATGGAGACGCACAATCGATCAAGAATTAACAATCAACAATTCTACCAGGGACGATATAAAGGAAGTAGTACTCAACAGAAAGGAATGGAGGTTCACTATCGAAGCCATATGCTACCACGCGGAGTAATAGGGAAAAAAAATATATACATATTTGTTGTTTTATTTTTCGACGAGAAGTATATTTTTCGTACAGTAAGTATATTACAGAATATACATTTTAATATAGCAGTTTTTTGGTATATGCTATTTTTCTTTTTTTTACATTTAAATTATATAATTTTACATACATACATTTAATTTTTTTTATAATGTCCTCAAAACAAAAATTTTCTGATCACGCTTTCAGACAAAAAAACAAGCAAAAGTTGTTTTTCAACAAAAATCAACAAAATTATCTGCATAAGTTTTTTGATGTCGGAAACGGAAACATACAACAACAAACCGTAACCAACCCAATAAACACTTTCAATGACATTGAAAGTATCAATAATATTGATGATAAACCACCACAAAATCATCCAAGTTATGATGAAATCACATCATCTTACGTACAGTTTCAGAAATTTTTAGCACTATAGAATTATTAGATTTTATATTTAAAAAGAAATAACAGTCGATATTACCAAATCTAGTTGTAGCACTTAAAATTTTATTGCAAAACCAGTAAAACAAGCTTCCGCAGGACGTAGCTTTTCTAAATTAAAAATTATTAAAAATTATTTACGTAGTATAATAGGACAAGAAAGACTGGTAGATTTAGCTGGATAATCTATAGAAAGTGATTTTCTGAGCAACTTGGATCATAGTGATTTGAGGACGATTTTGCAAAAATTAAAGCACGGAAAATAAATTTTAATTAATTAATTAATAAGTTTTGCAAAATATGTATTTTATTTATGTATTTAAAAGCACGATTGAATTTCAGTGCGTTTTATACAAATATTTTTTGTTAAATAGGTTTTTATAATTTTTTTTATATAAATTCGTACGTTGAATTAGTACGATAGCAATATTTAAGCTTTTAATTTATTTTTTAAATATATATTTTTGAGGACTTGTACCTAATTGGCATACTTCGTTAAAAACATGCATTACATTTCCTACCTTATGGGTGGTGTGGAAACGGGTTATTTACGGCAAACGGTTTTTTAGGGCAGCGTTTTTGAAAAGTGCATAGGGCGCACAAATGGTTAGCGCCAGCCCTGTCAAAATTTTAAGTGTAGCTTAAGCGGTCATTTTGCCAAGCTTAAGTGCCACTTAAGTATTGTTTTAAGTAGCAACTGAAAAACACACTTCTGATTTAAGTGTAGCTTAAGTTTGATTTGATACTTAAGTGTTCACCGGAAAACTGGCCCTAAAACTTTTGTTGTTGGTTTTACATATAAAATGTCATATTCATGAAATGTAGGTACCTAATGCAGCCACTCACCAGTTGCAAGTTTCAATGAAACTTGAAGTTTCATGTTTGACATGCACGCAAAGACTTATTTAAATAACTTATTTTGAAGTTTGTTTTATTCATTCATAGTTCGTATTTGTTTACATGGTGACAGAAATATTTTTTAATTTTTTTATTAAAATTACGAAATAATTAAAATACAAAATGATAGATAAATCAATTATTCATTTTATTTTATTTATTTTTTTTAAAAATAGTAATATAAAACTGTAAAAAAGAAAAGACGTCTAATTTAAATAAAAAAAATAGCTTTGTTTAAGTTTTAGCTTCACATCAAGCGAGTTATGTATAACAGTTCACCTTCGAATAAAGAGGAGGACCCTTGAATTAAATGTATAGTAACAACAGAAAAATACAATGACATAATGTCAAATGCTAATAACCTGTTAAATTCAAAGTTTTAATATAATGTAAAATTATACTTCGTTTTTCGAATTATTGAGCAATACCGAAATACGATATATCCGTTTAAATAAATAAATAAATAAAGTGAAATACTAAATTTGTTGATCGTTCAATATGTTCCATTGAACCTTTAATTTTATTAAAGTTGCTGATAATTCAAAATATCGAAGTACAGTTACAAAATTAATAAAATTAATAAAAAATAATAAAATATTGTAAAAAGAATATAACCACACGCTGGGTGGCGCAGTAGGTAGAGCGCCAGCCTTTCAACCGAAAGGTTCCAGGTTTGAATCCAAATGAAGCAAAAAAAAAAAACATGCTTTATGGATTTTTCGACCTGGCTCAATACCTTTTGTCATTGGGATCAAATAAATGGCAACAAATAATTGAGAGTATAATCTGATAACAAATTAAATAAAAACGAAACTATTCTATTTAAGAAGGCTTAGTTCCTGACAATAGCAGTAGTTTTCCACATTTAATGAGTAGATAAGCCAGTAATTTGTTAAATAAATACTCGAAATATTGTAGATTGTAGTAAAATTGCAGTACCGTACTTAATTAAGCACGAAAAGGTGATTCTACCTAAGTTACTGTAGAGTGTAAAAAAAAAAAAAAAGAAAGACAGGCAGTTAATGTTTAGAATTTGGAGAAGACAGTTAATAAAATGTCATAAATAAAAAATAAACATTGTCTTTTTATTTTCAAAAATTAAACGAAATACAAATCTGGCGCAGTCGGTAGAATAATTAAATAATTGTTATTTATCCAGTACGAATGTTAATTTATAAATATAAAAAAAAAAAATTAATCAAATAATATTTGTACTAAATTAATTACCTCTTACGATCTCTATTGGAGGAAATACAATTAATAAACTTTAAATTATTTGTTTTACAAAAACTTTATATTATTCAAAACTAAAACAAAAGTGCAAAATTAAGTTAATAAGTTAAGTTAAGCACACTATTTAAACAAAATTTTTTTGTGAATGAAAAAACGAGATAAAGTTAACTGGTATTGCCAAAATCACAACATGGCTCAAACTCAAAATGATAGTGTCAATATCCTTACTCAAGAACAGCTACTACAACAGCAAACAAATTTGGTCAAAGAATTAGAAAGGTAAAATCAGCAATTACAGAATGGCAGCAGTAGTACAGGAATTCCAAACAAGAGAGCAAAGTAATCAAGAAAGAGAAAGAGTTATGAAGGAGGTTCGATATATGTCAACATTTACTGTTAACAGCGAAGTTACAATAAATTCTTTCATCACTAGTGTCAAATATGATTTAGAAGGTAGTTTTCTTTTTTTCTTCTACGGAGGTGGCCCTAATATGTCAGAGCCGGCATGTAGGCTTTTTAGCCCTTTATGCCGCCCTCCACCCCTCAACTTAGTCGACCCTTTTGATAAAGGCCAATAAGTTTGGGGGATTTATCCTGCAGAAGTTTTCTGAAGTTATGTAGTGCGTTTCCAGCAGCCTGAGTCTCAGCCTTGAAAGAGCTAAGCACTCTCCTACAACGTGTCTGGAGGTTTCTTCCTCTTCCAGACAGGGTCTACAGGTTGGGTCGTCACTTAGTGCTAGTCTACACATGTGTTTATTCATGTGATTATGACCAGTAAGTATGCCCACCATCTTCCTACAGTCTCCTCTATTGAGAGTTAGCAGGAAGTTGGTTATTTTGGTGTTTATTCTTGGTGCATATATTTTGGAGACCCTGTGGCCTTCCATAAGCTCCCAAAGAATATTTGCTTCCCTTTTCAGGGTGTTTTCTATTGATAGTTTATTATTACCAATAGATATACCAACTGCTGGTTCCGGGCCATAAATGTTTCCCGCCGATGATCTGGCTAGTTCGTCAGCCTTCTCATTTCCAGTCAGGCCACTATGACCCGGTATCCAGATCAGTTGTACCTTGTTTCGGAGCCCTATGAGGTTTAGGGCTTCCGAACATTCTCCCACCAATCTAGATTTGATGATGTTACTTTCAAGAGCTTTTAAGGCAGCCTGACTGTCACTAAAGATTCTAATGACTTTGTTAGACCATCTTTGCTCATTTATTGTATTCACTGCTGCCTTTATGGCAAAGACTTCAGCCTGGAAGACTGTGCAGTGTTTGCCAAGAGGAAAGTGGAGTTCAAGTTGCTCTTTTTCAAAGAACACTCCAGCTCCCGCGCCTAGAGCCGTAAGGGATCCGTCAGTGAAAATGTCCGAGTTATTTGAGGACCTGGCCTGCTCTTCTGAAGCACGCCAGGTCTCTCTTGTCGGGATGTCTACTTCATATCTCTTCTTCAAAGATACGTATGTAGTGATGTCATCTCTTGGCATGAAGAACTCTTTTTGCTCCTCTTCTAAGTCCTTCCAAAGCCTCTGATGTTTGTGCCTACATCCTCTAGTATTCCCCAGAGTTTGCAACCTTCTTGCAACTTTGAGGGCCTCCATTCTTACATAAAGATGTAAGGGCGGAAGCCCAAGAAGTATTTCCATAGCCGCTGTAGGTGTGGTTCGAAAAGCACTTGTTGCACAGAGATACGCAAGTCTTTGTACTGCTTCTAGTTTTTTTATGGCATTTGCTGTGAATGTTCTCGGAACCCATGCAATGGGCCCATAGCTAACAATGGGCCTGATACATACTTTGTATAGTCTTAAGGCTATTTTCGGTGTTAGGCCCAATTGTTGCCAAAGGCCCTTCTGCACTGCCATAGGACTTTCACGGCATTAGCACATTTGGTCTCGATATGTTTTGCCCAATTGAGCTTCTTATCAAGTATGATCCCTAGATATTTTACTTCATCTCGAAGTTCTAGGTTATTTCCTCCAATGGAGGGAAGAACATAGTTGTTAAGTCGCCTTCTATTGGTAAAGGCCACTAAATGTGTCTTGCTGGGATTTATGGTTAATCCATTCGCCTGACACCATTCGGTGGTTAAGTCAATGGCATTTTGCATTTGTGATGCCTCATATAACCTCCTCTTAGAAGAATACTAACATCATCGGCAAAGCCGTGTGTGTTGAATCCTTCCTCGTTCAGTATACTTAGGAGTTCGTCTACCAACATGTTCCATAGTAAAGGCGATAGAACACCTCCTTGTGGGCATCCTCTAACCGCCTTCACCTGAACTTTAGTAGTTTCATCTACCTGAATGAACAGATGACGTTGTTCCAACATCTTTTCTATCCATCTCAGTATTGTGTTGTTTACTACGTGCTTTCTTGCTCCGTTTAGAAGTGACTTAAAAGTTGCCTTGTCAAAGGCCCCTTCAATGTCCAAGAATGCACCGAGTGTTATCTCTTTCTTCACGATAGCCTCCTCTATATGGGAGACCACTTCTTGAAGAACTGAGTCAGTAGACTTACATGCCTGATAGGCATGTTGTTTACGGTTCAGTGGTACCCTGATCAAACATACATCCCTAATATACCTGTCCACCAGTTTCTCTAGGCATTTTAACAAACACGAAGAGAGACTGATAGGTCTGAAATTAGTAGGGAGTGCATAGTTTGTTTTCCCTGGTTTAGGGATGAAAGCGACCCTCACTGATCTCCATACTTTTGGAATATATCCAAAGGCTATGCAGGCTGTGAAAATTCTTGAGAGCCATGTGCTTATGCTTTTCCTGCATTTTTGAAGCATAATAAGCCAAATTCCATCCGGCCCAGGAGCTTTGTATGGTTCGAAAGAGTTGATAGCCCAGTCTAAGACTTCAGGCCATACTATCCTTCTTGCCATAGACCAATCCGAACAGTTTGGTATGGTAACTTCCTGGATAGTATCTTCTAGAGGCAAATCTTCGAGTCACCTCCCCGGAAAGTGTGTTCGAAAGAGGACTCTATATGTTTCTTCTTTCGATGCTGTGCAGGATCATTCTGATGTTTCCAGATTGTATAACTTTGCTACTGGATCCCTTTTCAGGGCCTTAAGCAAAGCCGCTCCATCTGCAATGTCTTCGATTCCTTCACAGAACTTTTGAAAGGACTGTTTCTTTGATTTCCGAATCAGTGCTTCTAGATTCACTATAGGATTTCCAATCATCTTCTTCATGAGTTTTTAAGGCTCTATTCAGAAGTTTTTTGGCCTTCCTTTTTAGCTGCTCCAGATCTTTGTTCCACCAAGCAGTTTTTGTGTCTTTCGGTTTTCTGGTGACCGGACAAGATGCTTCGAAAGCCTCCGTTAACAGATTTGTCAGTTTTTAAACTGATTTGTCTGTTGCATTGACCTTCGGGATCCTGATCGAATCCGCATCCGTAGCCACCAGATCTTGAAATTCTTGCCAGTTGATTCTCTTAATATCTCTAAAGACCAAGATCTTATCAGGATCAGTCTTTAAGGAGAAATTAATGTATCTATGATCACTCATAGAGGGTTTCATAGACACTTTCCAATCTTTGATCTCTGAAAGAAGAGATCTAGAGCATAGAGTTATGTCTATGGTTTCTTGTCGCCTGGAGTTTACAAATGTATTGATGTGATGATTTCCAAGTCAGTAGTAGCAAGGTACTCTAGGAGCGCCTCGCCTCTAGTATTTGAATTGGTACTTCCCCAGTTTTCATGATGAGCATTTGCATCGCAGCCAATTACTATGTCAAAATTGTTGTTTTTGGCATAGTTGACCACTTGCGCAAGCTCATTTGTTGGAGGGGGTTCTGTAGAGTCGTAAGGGATGTAGCAAGAAACTATAATAAATTTTCGCATTTCACCCTGACTCTTGTGTTTTATGGCAACCGCCGTCAGATCTTTTGATGACAGTTGTATTAGGAGCTGCGCGACTATGCATGCTCGAACTTTTCCAGGAACCGCATTGCACAGAGTGTTCCAGCCTTTCAGTGAAAGACCGGCCACTCTATTCTTGATAATGTACGGTTCTTGAATAAGTACTACTTTTGTTTGCAACTTTTTAGATAGTGAGTCCATAAGAGTGTATGACCCGCTTATACTATGTTTCAAATTAATTTGCTTAACTACTAGACTGGCTATAGCTCGGGATATGAATCTATTGGCCAGTTTAGTTTTCTCCTTTAGCCTGATAAATTTACGTTTATCTGACCAAATTTGAAACTTAGTTTGGCGTTTCGATCTTTTATAGCTTTAGCGCTATCGAGATCGATATACACGTATAAAAGAGAGCCTGTGCCACTAATATTAGTAGCCCCAGTTGCTCTTCTATACGACTGGATTTTCCACTTCGTAGTATCCATACCATTTTGAATACTGAGCGCCTTCATGACGTCCTTCTCAGATTCGGTACCGCCTGGGATCCAGATTTTAACTAAGTTCGTCTTTGGAAGTTCGCTGACCCTCATTGCTGAGAGCCTTGCTCCCTCCCATGGACTACAGTTAGACGCCGCAGATTTCAACCAGTTTGACGAAGCCTCATCTTGACAGGAAAAACATAGCCTTCCCAAGACAGTCTTTGAGGACAGCCTTCTCTACATCATCTTTCTCTTCCGAAGTTAGCCCGTTTGAGGGACCAGCTTTTTGAGAACTTTGCGGGGGAGGATTCATAGCCGCATTACGCTTAGCCATTTTCCGCCTTTTCTTTTCAGAACCGCAGATGTTCTTTTTCTTCCTCTTACCTCTTTCCTGAATGGTCGAACCACAACCAGTAGTCTGTAATTCTAAATTAGTTCGATGTTCTCAAGAAGAAGGTTTTCCATAGAGACACTTAGTAAACCATTTGCCATGGCACCTGATTTACCAACTGTCCCGGGGTCGAGGCTACGAAGACCTGTGTTGCCACAAGAGAGGTATGCAATAATTGGCTCTCCCCAGAATCCGTAGAGCCTGCCTTTGTAGAGGGTGGATTTGTCAGATTAACTGACTTACCACCTGGGGTATAACTGCTTGTTTTGTTCATTGCATGTTTTTGTGATTTTTTGGTCTGCCCCGGAAATCCGGTATTTGTCATATCTGACAAACATCCCCCTATCCGCTACCTGGGGAGGCACCCGATGGAGGAAATCACAGAAAACCGCACACGGGATTTAGAAGGTATAATAGATGATAGTTTAAGGAAGTGTATGGTTTTTTTTTTTTTGGTTTTTTTTTTGTTTTTTTATTCACAATCTGCATGTTAATTAAAAATAATACAATAAGTGAATATGTTTTTGACTGACTTAGTTAATAATAGACATGTGAAATTAAAATCCAATAAAAGTAATTTCTTAATTTATAATAAAAAATATATTGATAATAATATCAAGAAATTTCTACAGATCTCCTGGTGTATTTCGTTGTAATCTTGTATGTTGTGTAATATTCATAAGTGTACTTGCTATTACATTGGGATGACTATTTAATCTAGCACGATATCTCTGGCTGTGTCGGTGAATTTCGTCTTGGACCGTCGACACTTGCAAATCATTGTGTATTATGTAATTTGGCACAAACCAAGGTGCATCAACTAAAGCTCTCAGTACCTTATTTTGGAAGCGTTGTAATATTTCAATATTTGTTTTTTTGGCTGTTCCCCATAATTGTATACCATAAGTCCATATTGGTTGGAGTATCATCCTATATATCAGCAATTTGTTTTCCAGTGTCATTTGAGACCTTCTACCGACAAGCCAATATAATTTCCTGAAATTTGTTCTTAGTTGGATTCTTTTTGTGTAAATGTGCTTTTTCCAGGTCAGACGGCGATCCAGATGCATTCCAAGATACTTGACACTTTCTGTTTGAGGAACAGCATTACTATTTAAAAATACTGTAGGACATGTACCCCTCCTTAATGTGAACGTAACGTGATTAGACTTAGTTTCATTGGCTTCAATCTTCCATTTGTTCAACCATAATTCGATATTGTTTAAGCTCTCTTGCACGAGCCCAGAAGCCACATTCTTATCCTTGTGCGATGCAAGTATGGCTGTATCATCGGCAAATGTAGCTATCATTGTGTTTGTTGTTTGCGGTAAATCGGCAGTGTATAGCAAGTAAAGCACTGGACCTAGAACGCTACCTTGTGGAACTCCCGAATGAATTTCTTTGAGGCTGGTAAAATATTCATTTTGTTTGACAAAATAATAGCGATTTTCCAGATAGCTTTTTAACAATTCATAGTAGTGATATGGCAAATTTTGTTTTAATTTATAGAGAATTCCTTTGTGCCAGACTTTGTCGAATGCCTGGCTTATGTCGAGAAAAACTGCAGAGCAATAATTTTTGTTTTCAAAATCTTCATTTATTTTATTTACAATTCTATGTATTTGTTCCACTGTGGAATGCTTATGCCTGAAGCCAAATTGGTGTGCCGGGATTAATTTTTTTTGCTCAACTATTGATTGAAGTCGTCGTAGGATTAGTTTTTCCATCACTTTAGATAACACTGGAAGAATACTGATTGGCCGATATGATTTGACGTCTTCAGATATTTTGCCTGGTTTAAGTATCATTAGGATTTGCGAAATCTTCCATTGGTTCGGGAAAAATTTGAGCCTTACGACCGCATTGAAGATTTATGTCAGTTGAATAAGGCCCCGTGGGTGAAATTTGGCGTAATATGTTTCCAGTGATCAAATCATATCCTGGTGACTTTTTCCTGTTGGTTTCCTGCATTATTACTTGGTTTACCTCTTTTTTATAAATTTTTTTATTGGTAACTCCATCTGATAAGCAGCTTCCATATGTTCTTGTATCTCTTTTTCGACTTCCGAGTTTGTTGGTAGAGGCCAAGGTGTGAATACGCTAGCAAGGTGTTCTGCGAATGCATTGGCTTTTTCTTCATCATTTCTTGCCCATTTGCCATTTAGCTGTCGAATTGGTGGGTTTGACTTTTGAGGCTGTTTGACTTTTTATTGCAGTATTTTGTTGCCTTCCACAGATCATAGTCAGTTGTTTTGGTTGCCGTCAGTTTAGACAGATATTGTTGAACTGCTTCATTGCTTTCTTTTTTTAGCTCATATTTTAGTTCCTTAATTATACGATTTAGCTGTCTTTTGATGTTCCTTTTTTGTTCTGGGATTCTTGTGTTTTTCCATTGTTGCCTTAGACTGCGCTTATTTTCAATCATTTCCCTTATTTTACGCGAAGTTCGATTTGTAATAAGCCTGTCAAAGGAATCGGGTGTAGCTGCCCAAGATCCTTGTTGTATGTTGTTGTTTTCAACGGAATGTGCAGATTGAGTTTACTATCTAGATGTTCCCGGAACTAAACCCAGTTTATTTTTCGGCTGCATAACGTCGGAAGTTTCGCCTTTTTTATTACCGAATCATGTAGAGTCATAATTATTGGCGAGTGATCTGATGATAATTCTAACAAAGATTCTATCTTTAATTTTTTAAGATCAATTCTTTTTGCAATAAAGAAGTCTAGTAAATCTGGAATTTTATTTGTATCAGATGGCCAGTATGTTGGAGTATCAGGTGATATAAATTGCAAATTTCTGCTTTCCATTGACATTAGAAGCTCTCTACCCTTGTACGTGATTAATCTGGATCCCCAATGGGTATGTTTCGCGTTGAAATCTCCACCACATATAAATTTGTCTCCAAGTGTATCGAGAAATTTGGTAAACTGGTGTCTATTTATAGTATGTCGTGGAGGGCAGTTCACTGATGAGAATATATATTTTCCCTGACTTAGTGAAACCTCAACGTTGGTTGCTTGTAGGTAATCAAACGAATATTTTGAAGTTTCGGCATGTTTAATGTTTGTTTTGATTAATATTGCTGCCCCTCCGCGAGCTCTTCCACTTGGGTGATTAGTAGTATATATTTCGTAGCCTTTCATTTTTAAATAAGATTTGTTTGTGAAGTGTGTCTCTGAAATTAGCATTATATCAATGTCATGGGTTCTTAGAAAATATTTTAGTTCCTGTGCATTTTGACACAGACCATTGGCATTCCAGAGAGCAATCTTAGTATTGTTTTGAGACATTTATGCGAGATTAGACACGATAGTAGTCAAGAGTGTTAACATTCCTGACATTTGTGACATGAGTGTTTTCATCATAGTTTTTAATTAAGACATATCATTATTTTCCGTTGTAACATTTTCCTTGATATTTTCAACCTTTTCTTGGGATTTAGACTGCTTTAAGACTTCAGCGAAAGTGACATTGTTAATAATTTTTGACTCTGTAGGTAATCTGTTATTTTGTTTTTCTATTATTTTTTCGCGCAATGCTGGATACATTTTTTTACGCAACTCTTGATATACTTGACAGTCCCTATAATTGGCTGGATGATTCTCACTACAGTTTATACATTTGACGTTTTCATCTTTTGTTTTTCGTGGGCACTCAGAAGTTGGATGATTTTTGGTGCACTTAATGCATCTTGCGTTTAAGTTTCAGTATGCTTTTGTATGTCCAAACCTTTCACAGTTTCTACATTATGTCCCTCCTTTTCTAACTCAACTTTTATATCTTCTATGTCAGCGGACTGATGTAAATTTTTTAAAACAACTTTATATGGTCTATATATTTTAAATTGATATGAGTGAAATTGTGCTCCAATGTCTTGAAGTTTTTTAACTGATGTTGAATATTGATCTTTATTTTTTGTTATTATTTTGATTTGGTTTTTTGCTACCAGCTTAAAAGTGAAATCTTCAACCACACTTTTCATATCGTCCTTCAATTTTTGAAAATTTTCCACTCCATGTATGAATAATGGGGGTTGGCGAATTTCATTAATTTGTTCCTGTATATTAATTTCACCATTTTCAGTATAATTAGTACTTTCATGATTCTTGTTGCTGTTGTTTATGTAGTCATTATTCCGGTCTGAGTCTATGAGAGCATACGGGTTAGCTCCTACAATTTTATTCATATAATCGGTGAGCGGTTTTTGTTTTATTTGTTTTGTTGCCTGTTGTTGTGTTTCAGTTGGGCTTAAGACGTGGCTTTTTCTTTTTGATGTCTGAGTTCTCCATTGTTCCTCATTTGATTTGTTGGAATTTTGTGTTGAAACGCCTGTTTTTGGTGTTTTTGCTGACACGTTTGTAAGCGGAGTTGCATCTCCTACATTTTGTGCACTTCCGTCCTCTTTGGGAGGAGTTCTAGATATTGGCATTTTATAGGTATAATGGTATTGTATATATAGATACTACTTCTATTTCATATAAAGGATACAATTTATAAAATTTTTTTTAATGTTATTAGTATATAATACCATTCCAGAGTGATTAAATACAATTAATATATATATACATAAGTATATACATAGAATTATATTAAGCACAAGAATGGTAATATTATGTTCAATATTATATAATTAATATATATATAGGACTAACTATATACATACAATTATATACAGTTATATACTATGGAAGTTATTAAAATATATAGAATTTTATTATAGTTTTATTTGTAAATATTCTGTATGCAGTATTATAGATATTATTAGTAGCTAAAATTTATTACATAAAATATATTTTTTTTAATTTATATTATATTTATTAATTACTAATATAATTCACCAATAGATGTCGCTCCTTACACTGTAATAGTGGTTTTGATTTGCACTTGACCACACCGTTTTTATCAATATTCTGTCAGGCTGTCAAAAATAACAGTAACAAATTATTATGATTTTGAACGGTCGCGGTTTTTATTATAATTTTTATTTATTTTATAATATTTTTTTTTCGGCGCGAATTTAATTTGTTTTTTGCGCGAACTATTTTTTATTCGGTACACTAAACATCCGTGTTCTTTGACGGTTCGAGATCGAAGTGTATGGTGAGAACAATATACTTTGAGAAAATTCAAAGTGAAGTGAAAGAAACAATCATGAACATTCCACATCCAGATAACTGAGACACCATAAAAGAATCACTAAAATCCAGATATAGGCCAGAAATGGAGCCGACGGAAATTTATAGAAAAATCAACGCTTTAAGGATAAACACAGTAAGTGAATTAGTATTAGAAATACAAAATATAAAATATAAAGCCGATAAGCTACAAATTTATTATAAAGGTAGCAATTTTTTTTTTTTTTTTTTTTTTCGAGTTTTTTATGAACTAGCCTCGGAAGACTTACCTATGATAAAAATTACTATTAATAATAAATCATTTACAGCCCTTATAGATACAGGTGCTCCTTTTAGCATAATTGATGATGGAGTAACAGGTTTACAAGAATGGAAATTAATCCCATTCATTTTTCTACAATAAATGGAAAGGATTCTATAAAATGGGAAGTTCATACGCCAGCACCTTATGAAATAAAAGCAAAAAAGAATGCTCTAATAAGATGGAAAGAAAAGAACTTGCCACATAGGAAATATCAGTTTATAATAGGAGCTGATTTACTCAAAAATCTAGATGCTATAGTAAATATAGAAGAACAATTCATTAAATTGAATAATCAAAATATTAAGTTCATTAACAGTATATACCAATTAAATGAAGTACATGCATTAGAACCAGTAAACCCTAATAAAACTTAGTTAAATTAGACCACCTAAATTTGGAAGAACTTCAGAAAGTAAAGAAAACAATACAAAGATTTAGTAATTTATTCTATAAAGAAGGAGACAAACTTACAAGTACCCCTGAAGTCGAACATGAAATTAATACTACAACAGAGCAATCCATAAATGTTAAATTATATCGATACCTACCTCAGCATGAAGAAGAAGTTAGAAAGCAAATAAAAGAAAAGGAGGAGCAGGGTATAATACGAAAAAGTAGCTCTAGATATTCTAGTCCTTTAATAGTAGTACAGAAAAAAATAGATAACTCGGGAAAAAAGAAATATAAAATAGTTGTAGATTATAGAAAGTTAAACGAAGTTACGGTTGACGATAAATTCCCTTTGCCCAACATAAATTCTATTCTAGATAAATTAGGTAAAGCCCAATACTTTACCACCATTGATCTGACAAAAGGATATCACCAAATTTTAATTAAAGAAGAAGATAGAAAGAAAACCGCATTCGTAACACCACATGGACTATATCAGTTTAACAGAATGCCGTTTGGGTTAAAAAATGCCCCAGCGACATTTCAAAGACTCATGAACGAAATACTACGAGGCTATATAAATAAAATTTGCGTGGTTTACCTAGATGACATATTGATATTTAGCACAACTGTTCAGGAACATGTCAAAGCAATTTCAGAGTATCAAGTGGATAAATGCAATTTAGACACCAAATTTTTAGGTCATATCTTAACAGAAGAGGGTTTAAAACCAAACCCAAATAAAATTGAAGTTATTGAAAAACTAAAATTGCCCAAAACTGAAAAAGAAATAAAAAGTTTCCTAGGACTAACTGGCTACTATAGAAAGTTCGTGAAGGATTATGCGAAAGTAGCTCAGCCTATCACAAAGTATTTAAAAAAGGATATGAAAATTAATGTTAACGATCCGAATTATGTAGAATTATTTGAAAAACTAAAAAAACTCATTACAAGTCACCCTATTTTAAAATACCCGAATTTTGAAAAATCTTTCACCCTTACAACGGATGCTTTTGCAATAAATGCAGTTCTATCACAAGAAGAACACCCTGTCTGTTTCGCCTCTAGAACTCTCAATAAACACGAAAAAAATTATGCAGTGATAGACAAAGAATTTTTGGCAATTTTGTGGTCTGTCAATTACTTCAGACCATATCTTTATGGAAGAAAATTCAAAATATTAACTGACCATCAACCAATAAAATTTTTACATGCCAAATATAAAGGGAAAGATATGTCTCCAAAGCACCAAAGGTCGTTGTTAAAGCTAGGAGAATATCAATTTGAAATTGAGTATCTAAAAGGTAAGGAGAATAGAGTAGCAGATTTCTTAAGTAGAATGGAACAGAACGAGAACTTTAAGCTTGACAAGGAAAAGAGTAACAACAAAGATTCAAACACTTTAAATTGTTCTACTAAAAGTGAAGATAATGAATCAGACTTTGGTATTTTCAACATTGAAGATGATGTAGATAACGTTACCATGGCAACTATTCACTCAGCAATCGAAGAGGAACTGGATCATATACCTATAAAAGAGGAAATTGTTAACAAATATAGAACCCAAATCATAATAACAAACAACAAAACCGAAGAATTGGAAACTATCTCAAGAAGAAAGATTATTTATATTGCAGAGTATGATTTTGAAAGATTAGGTGAAATTTTTACAAAGTTTTTACATAAAGGTAAAGTAGGAATATACTCTGAGTTACCTGATAATAAGAATTTTGAACAACAGAAATTAAGAGAAATGTTTTCAAATAATAACAAAATTAAATTTATAAAATGTTCATATAGGGCACAAGAAATTGAAACAGAAGCAGTGAAACAAATTTCATTCTACCATGTACGGGAAAGTTTTCACTCGGGAATTCCAGAGACTTATAACCAAATAAAAAAAATATACTATCCAAAATTACTAGAATTGACTCAAATCTTTATAAATCAATGTGAAGTTTGCCAAGAGGTTAAATATGACCGAAATCCTATAAAACCTAAATTTAAACTGACGGAAACCCCAAATGAGATAAATGATATTGTGCATATTGACAGCTATACTATAATGAAGAACAATTTTTTAGCCATTATAGATAAGTTCTCAAAATTTGGAGCTGCTTACCATCTTTCGGATAAAAATCAATTAACTCTAATAGATAGTTTAGAAGATCATTTCACAAAATTAGGCAAGCCAAAGAAAATAATAGCAGACAATGAATTTAAAGCTATTCAAATAAAAGAATTTTTACGGGAAGAAGGAATAAGTCTGCACCTCACCAAACCTAAGAACCATACCGGTAATAATGATATAGAACGATTTCACAATTCAATAGCCGAAAAATTCAGAATACTTAAATATGTTAATGAAATAATGTCAGTTAAAAGACTAATACAGTTAGCTATAAGAAACTATAATGAACGATTCCATTCAACAATAAAAACTACTCCAAAAGAAGTTCAAACCCGTACAGTAAATTTGGAAAAAATTAAA
Organism: Argyra leucocephala; assembly: GCA_963942445.1. Lineage (NCBI taxonomy): Eukaryota > Metazoa > Arthropoda > Insecta > Diptera > Dolichopodidae > Argyra > Argyra leucocephala. Next base: position 75,622,992 of record OZ012681.1, on the reverse strand, counting down.
GAAAATTTGGAAACAGTAAAATTAAAAAACTTAATTAAATTAAATCAGAAGAGAGAAGAGTACCAAGAGAAAAGAACAACAAGTTTTATAAGAAATTACAAAGCTGTTAGGCATAAAGAACAGCCTAAATATAAAACAATTAAGTTAAGTAATGTGCATGTTTCTAATATTAAAAGACCAACAAAATTTTTCAATATAGATAACAATGCAGATAATAATAGTCAATAATAAAACTTGCTCAACCTTCTTAATAAAATTAAAAGGAATTGAGAAAGAAAAAAAAATATATTTTAATTTCAATGCCAAATAAACACGATCATATTCGCCTCGAACCTCGAACTTGAATTATAAAATTTCATTATAAGTGCAATGACAAGGGATTACAAAAAAAAAGAATAATTAAATTTATAAATAATTTTTTTCTGTAATTAGAAACCTCTATATACTAACCTCCATATACCCTCGGTGGCGCAGTGGTTATGTAACACGATCCATGACCGAGGGTACCCCGGTTCGAACCTGGTTGATGGCGATTTATAAAAAAAAAAAAATCCATCATTAAATTTGTTAATTGAAAATTCGAGATTAATCGAATGAAAATCATTAATTGAGATCGAACCGGTAATAAGGTAGCGCCACGTTGTTTCTAGGCAGCGGTAGATGGTTACTCCATCTCCTAGGACCGGTTACTGTAGGGCAATCACCTGCATAATCGGTAAATCAATGGATTCGAAATAATAGAAGAAGAAGCCTCGGATACACGAATGACTACTTGATAACGACCTTTGGCACTCAAAAAAGGACCCGAATTGCACAATGGAATGTAAGAACACTTAGAGAAGCTTCAAGACTCTCACAATTGGAAGCTCAAATGGCTACTTACAACATAGACATCCTAGGTATAAGTGAAATGCGATGGAACAACACCGGAGAAATCAACACGGCGAATGGAAACATGGTAATTTACAGTGGAAGGGATACAGGGGGTGAAAGTGGAGTTGGAATACTAATATCAAAGAAATTGAGACAAGCATTGGTTTCTTGGAAGGCGGTCTCGGATAGAATTGTTATAGGGCGATTTCGAAATATGACACGACATGTAACAATAATTCAATGCTATGCACCAACAGATGTCGCTGAAGACCATATTAAGGATGACTTCTACGAACAAATAGAAACAACGCTAGCACTCATAAATAGGGGAGATATCATAATATTAATGGGTGACTGGAATGCGAAAATAGGATCTAACAACAATGGACTTGAGGAGATAATGGGCAAACACGGGTTAGGGAGAGAAAGAAACAACAACGGGGAAAGATTGATAGAGTTGTGTCAGACTTTCGACCTAGCAATCAGAGGGAGGCTATTCCCACACAAAGATATCCACAAATACACATGGACAACACCAAACGGGATCTCAAGAAATCAGATAGATCACATATGCATCAGCAAGAAATGGAAACAATCAATGTTAGATGTGAGAAACAGAAGGGGAGCAGATATACACAGCGATCATGAATTTTTAACTGGGGACTTCAGAATGAAACTAAGCCAACAAGGAAGAGGCAGAAGAAATAGAAAGAAGAAAATAAACAACTTAAAAAATCCACAAGTAAGAGCTGACATAGTTACGGCGTTACGAGAAAATACTAGAAATAATAGAGAATACACTTGGGAAGAGATTTCGGAAATTTACAACCAAACAAGCGAACAAAATCTTGGAATTTCACAACCACAAAGAAAAATCTGGATAACCGATAACACATGGGCCTTGATTAAAAGAAGAGGTGAAATGAAGAAAATGATAAACAACAGGATGGCATCAAGAAGAGAATATGAAGAAATAGCGAAAACAGTAAAAAGAGCAGCAAGAAGAGATAAAAGAAAATTTCTACAAAATTTAGCCGGAGAAGCAGAAAAAGCAGCACAGCAACATAACCTGAGAGAATTGCATCGCATAATCAAGAACTTAACAAACCAGTCGGAACAACAAAACAAACCAATTAAAGATAAAAATGGTGCGCTCATCACAAACTTAGAGGATCAATTAAAGAGATGGGAAGAACATTTCCAAGAACTGAGCAACGAAGAAAGTACAAATAATGAAGCAGACATAAGAAACAGAGACAATACAAATATCTACCCAACTGAGGGACTGCCAATATCTACTCAAGCTCCAAATATAGAAAAATATACAACAAAGCAACAGGTGAAGATGGAATTCCAGCAGAAATAGCCAAACTGGACCGGACCCGGACTTATTCGCAAAAACAATTGAACCCCAATCAGGAAAGCATGGATAGAAGAGAATATACCACCATCATGGAAGAAAGGAATGATTGTCAAGATACCTAAGAAAGGAGACTTGGCAAATTGCAGCAACTGGAGAGGAATCACGGTTCTAAATACTATTCATAAGATAATAGCAATTATTATAAAGAAAAGATTAGAAGAAGTACTAGAACCAATACTACGGAAAGAGCAGGCAGGTTTCAGACCAAACCGAAGCTGTGTTGACCAGGCAAATACTTTACGGGTCGTAGTTGAACAATCAGTAGAATGGAATGCCCAACTATATCTACTATTCATAGATTTTAAGAAAGCATTCGACACAGTCAAGAGATGCGCAATATGGAGAACACTTGCAAAGAAGGGAGTTCCTGAAAAAATCATCAACATCATCAAAGCGATGTATAAAGATGCAGAGACAACAGTTCAAAACAGAGGTAACATCAGTGATCCATTCTACACCAATATAGGAGTTAGACAAGGATGTCCACTATCTCCACTTCTCTTCAACACAATTCTAGACGACATTCTAAGAGAAGTTTGCACTGGAATAAACGGAATAGAATGGGATCTCTTCGGCAACTTAGAAGACTTAGATTACGCAGATGATGTATGCCTCATATCAAGGAATCAAAGGGACCTACAGAATAAAGTCGACAGATTACAGGAAGAAGCAAAGAAATCGGGACTGGAATTAAATATCGAGAAAACCAAGGCAATGAGGACAAACAACAGTGATAGTGAGGCAATAACAGTGAGTGGACGACAGATAGAATACGTAGAAGAATTCAACTACCTGGGGAGCATCATAACATCAAGAGGAGGTACAACAGAAGATGTCAACAGCCGTATAAATAAGGCAAGAAGAACATTTGGGAGCCTAATGAAGATATGGCGGAGCAACCAAATATCGAGAACAACAAAGCTAACAATATTCAGAGCATGTGTTAAGTCAACATTAATATATGGCAGTGAAACATGGCTCACTTCGGTCAGAATCAAACAGAAGCTACAAGTATTCATCAACAAGTGCTTGAGAACTATATGCAGAATATTCTGGCCGTCAAGAATTAGCAACGAGGTTTTATGAATGATAACTGGAGAAGAACCGATAAATAGGAAAAAATGGAAATGGATAGGTCATACACTAAGGAAATCAGAAAGTGATATAGCAAGAAGAGCTCTAGAGTGGAATCCACAAGGACAAAGGAGACCCGGCAGACCATACAACACATGGAGACGCACAATCGATCAAGAATTAACAATCAACAATTATAAATGGGACGACATTAAGGAAGTAGTACTCAACAGAGAGGAATGGAGGTTCACTATCGAAGCCCTATGCTACCACGCGGAGTAAAAGGAGAAAAAAAAAAAAAAAAAAATATATACAAAAAAAAATTTAAAAAAACAATAATTAAATTTAAAATAATTTTTTTTCTGTAATTAGAATCTATATACAAAACAAAAAAATTTAAAAAAACTTAAAAGAATAGTTAAATCTATAAATAATTTTTTCTGTAATTAAGAACCTCTACGTAATAATAATAACAAACAAACAAAATATATTTTTGCTAATAAACAAATTTTACTAATGTAAACTTACAGAGTTTTGCAATCGTCTTAATTATATGCATCGGATGATTACCAATGATGTTTGGATTTTTGCAAGTGAATCCAATATCTGAAGATGCAGGTTATATTCAAGTATATTTAAGAGAAGTAAACCTAGGAACTAGAAACCTAAGGAACTAGAAAGTATTATTTCGCAATTAGAATTTAATTTAAATAGTTTAGGTACTGAAAATAAAAACTTACTGAAATTCGAACCATTAAGGCAAAAATTACATCCATTATGCCATCTTGTACAAGGAAAAAGAGAGGTCTGTTAAATGTAATAGGTACTGCAAGTAATTGGCTCTTTGGTACCATGGACAATGATGATAGGGAACATATTTTAGAACATTTAAGAATTGATGAAGAAAATAATCATAAGTCGATATCCAATTTAAATAAACAAATTTCAATTAACAGTCACTTTAATGAAACAGTAGATGAACTTAAAAATATTATAGAAAATGATAGAGTTATAATTGAAAAAACAGTTAACGAAATTAAAGATATTAGTAAACAAAGTATAACTCATTCCTTATATATAGATCAGATGTTAAAACTAAGACATTTAGAAAATAAGATAGATCAAATACAAAATAATATTCCATCAGCAAAATATAACATATTTCATCCTAGTATATTAACAGCAGATGAAATTGAATTATTTCAAGTTGATTTTTTTCAAGTTAAAACTTATAAAAATGGGTATAATGATTTATAAAAATAATACAATAATATTTGCAATTAAGATTCCTCAAAATTATGTTCAAACAGAGCTTAAGTTAATCACACCTCTACCAAATAAAGAATATTTTGAAATTGACCAAAATAATGAATATGTGGTAACAATTGAAAATATTACTTATCCATATGTAGAAAATGTTATGATAAGAGATTTAAAAATTAGTAAAAATTACATTTTTAATAATCAATGTAAACTTAAATTTGATAATAAAACAAAAATAGAAATTTTGGATGAAGAAACAATTTTAGTAAAAAATGCAATAAATGAAAATGTTAGCCAAAATTGTGATAATAGAAAAATTATACTGAATAAAAACTATTTGATTAATTTTTATAATTGTAAAATAACTCTCTACCAGGAGACATTTTCAAATCAAAAGCAAATTGTTCAAAATAAATATTACTATCCAATAAATAGCTTAAGTCACAACTTTATAAAGACAACCTTTGAAAATATTGTATTAGATCATGTTAAAAATATTGAGGAAATTAAAGAACTTAAATATAATAAGAAAGTATCATATAGTGTCCAAGCAACACTAATTACAATCATTATTATTTGTATAATTATATTTATAGTATGGTTTAAAATGAATAAGAAAAACATAATTAATGTATCTCACTTATCTAACAAAATTCAGGCGAATTTCAAATTAAATGAGGGAGAAGTTATGTATAACACTTCACCTTCGAATAAAGAGGAGGACCCTTCAAATAAATGTATAGTAACAACAGAAAAATACAATGACATAATGTCAAATGCTAATAACCTGTTAAATTCAAAGTTTTAATATAATGTAAAACTATACTTCGTTTTTCGAATTATTGAGCAATACCGAAATACGATATATCCGTTTAATTAAATAAATAAATAAAGTGAAATACTAAATTTGTTAATCGTTCAATATGTTCCATTGAACCTTTAATTTTATTAAAGGTGCTAATTCAAAATATCGAAGTTACAAAATTAATAAAATTAACAAAAAATAATAAAATATTGTAAAAAGAAAGACAGGCAGTTCATGTTTAGAATTTGGAGAAGACAGTTAATAAAATGTCATAAATAAAAAATAAACATTGTTTTTTTATTTTCAAAAATTAAACGAAATACAAACACATCATACACATACATATTTAGTTTCATCCATACACGAGTAAAATATATAAACTAAGTTTCCAGTTTTCGAAAAATTTTGAAGACAAGAGAGCAGACTTGAAATCTTCAGAATGATAGTCGAATATGCCCATACATTATGCAACATCAAGTGAAACATGATGATGAAACTGTCATTTTCATTCATAAAAATTAAGTTCAATGAAATTTAAATTTTTTCAATTTTTAAGTTTTCATAGCTTCAATTAAGCTTCATCATGATATTGTATACGCTAGTTTCTTGAAATCAACTTCACTTTTTTTTAAAGCGGCTTTTTTATTTAAAATTATAATGTCGTGTAGTGAAGAAGGGATTTTGGAAAATTAAAGAATAATCCATTTTGTTCATAATGGAACAAACAAAACGTTATGAATCACAAAAGGAAAAGCGACAACAAGAATTTTGGGTTATGCCATTATTTATAGACAGAGAGGAAACTGGTTTCTATTATTCAACATATTTACAAATTAAAAATTCGGATCCAGACATCTTAAAAACTCTTTCATACCTTCTTCCTTTTTATTATATTTTTTTAATCAGAGTTGGTTTTGTTGCATAAACAAGGTTTTGTTGTTGTTTAACCGACTCGATTAATTTTTGATTTATTGCCTTGTCTGAAAGTTAAATATATATATACCTATTTAATGTATCTACATATAATAATATTTACTTCATACAATATCTTTTACAAATTATAAAATAAATAAATAGGTAAACGAATAATAAATAATAGGTAGAAATCTTAAAATAAATCAATAAAAAAAAATTACTTAGACTACTACCCATTCACTTCGACAAAAACAAGCCGCTCTTTTTCTGAAAAAAAATCAAACATCAATTGAATGTCGGCTTTTTATGCTGACTTTTTTTCTTAGCGTTTTATGCCGCTTTTTCATTGTGGGATGCTATTCACAATAAAGGCCGCAACATTCAATTTAAAATGGGATCACAGAAAATTGTAAACAAAGAAATTTCTTATGTGAGATTTTTCAGTTTGAGTGATTCGAAGTTTTTTTTAAACTTTTAATTCAAAAATCTAATTGATTTACTTGAATAAACTAAATTGAAATTAAAGTGTTTAATTGAAAAATCTAATTGGATGTTTAAAAAGCTAATTAATTTACTTTAAAAAAACTACTTGCAAAAAGTGTTCAAAGAATATATTAATTTCAAAATAGTATCTTGTGTTTGAAAAGTAAAATAAATTTGAACAAATTGTTTCATTTCATCGATTTTTTTTTATGTTTTATTGTCAATTAATATTTAAAATAATTCGTAAATAAGCTAAATAGAATATTATATTTCTGCCTTATCAATACATGACTGAAGTTTCAGCTTTCGTATTAATTTTTTTGTATTGTATTTGCTATTTTTAAACAAATTATTAATTCTATTATCAAATGCTTACTCTAAAATGTGGTTTCATGCTTAAAACGCAAATTATAATTATAAGTTTTAAACGAATAGTTTTAAGTGAATTAAAAAATTAATAATTAAGCACACTTACCTATTTTATATTTTCATTTACAAAACTTTTTGTCATAATGGAAATTAATAAAAAAAAAAAAAATATTTAAAGTCAAAAAAATGGATGTTTAATTAAAAGTTTCTTTCCTTACTTGATTTAAATTCATTTGTTGAAGAACACAGCACAATGTTATACAATGTGGTATTATTACTATTACATCAAGGCATCCTAAATTCTAAAATTCATCCTATTTAGGATGATTTGATTACATACCTATAATTTACTTCTTAAAAATAAAAAAACACAAATTAAAATGTAAGTGAAGAATAGAATTGAATTGAAAAAAATTTATTTAGGGTCGCTGAACCTTATTAGGTTTTTCAGGCCATATCCCTAATCTTTTTTTTTACAAACATGTACTAAATTAAAAAATAAATCTTAATAAATTACTTATATATAAGTTAATTATTTTAATAATTATGTTTTTTTTAAAAAGTAAAAAAACTTTTATTTTGTTGTTTTGTTCTTTTAAATTAGGTTTATAACCTTTGACAACAAGTTAATTATTTTAATGATTATATTTTAAAATAAAAGATTTCAATTAATATTTTTTTACAAGTGATTTTATTGAAGATCGTAACAAGACTGATTCTTACATATTTTCTTATTCTATTCATTCAAACAATTATACAATTTTATGCTGACCCTGCAGCGTGGGATTTAAAAGCTTTATACATAAAAAACAGCATAACTGACAAATTATGCTAATGCAACAGTTTTACATAAAAAACAGCATAACTGACAAATTATGCTGATGCAACAGTTTATACTAATTTCAGTATGATAATTTGAATGTGTTAACTCCTCCCTTTTTAAAAGCATGCGTCTCGCTTGCTAAATATTAAGTGATAGTGGTTGAACCTCCAGTGTCTGTGGTATAGCGGTGTTTGCTTGAATGGTAGGTATGATGTATTCCCCCTTCTTTGTCTTGTTCTTGATGATTGCAGCGCCTAAAAATATAAGAACGAGTACAAGTACCATGGTACTAGAATTAGTTAAATGTAACAGTTGACCGCCTGATGAGAGCAACTCCAGCTCTTTGGTGTTTTTCAAATGTAATTCGTGCAGATAGTCGAGGTCGATCCTTAAATTCTGTTCCGTTATATTGGACCGTAATATTTGCGGTACTACTTGTATGCTTTCCATTTGTCCATTTATAAATTCCAGATTACCAACTTTGATGGTTTCATTATAAAGCTGAACTTTGTAGCTTCCATTTAGATGTTTTGTGCTGTTATCAATATTTATTTCACCACCGAAATTATCTAGGAATAGTGTGCCTTCCTTGACAATTTCAATTTCCTCATTTTTATTGTACTGGTAGTCGCATTTAGCTTTTGTTCCCCTTATTAGTTGGGTTCTGCAGTCTTCGGCTGTTAACTTGTCTAACTGTTGGTACGGCAATTGTAAAATTTTCTTACTGCTGTATTCTTCCATGATTCCATATTGTTCGTCTTGGTTAACTAGCAGTTCCTTATACTTCAAATAGACTCGCTTGTTGGTTCTTGTAGTAGCTCGTATAGAGATGTGGTTATATTCTTCTCTCCTGGTTTTGGGTATTGATACGATATACAAGTAGACTGTTTCTTTTACAATTATCATAGGCTCTGCATATTCGATAGCTTCCAATTCGTTTTCATAAGATAGGCTTTGGAGTTGTGCCACTATGCGGCTGATTTCTTCCTTGTCTAGGATGTTAGAGTTGACAATTCCTTTTTTCGCCAATTGTTCTGCTAATGTCAGCTCCTTGATCTCCTCCTTGAGAATGCCTAGCTTGTTGAAAACTGCTTGTTCGAACTTATCATTGGATTTGTTGTTGAGTTGACCAACAATTGAATTATATTGTTTTTATATACTTCGGGCAGTCTCCATTAGCTTGGTATTGATCCGATACTGTTCGTTGTTATTCATGACCAATTCATCCTGGCTTTTAATTATGCTGTCCCAATCGGTTGCATCGGGATTTCCTGCGATCCACTTCCAAGCGGATCCGATCCAATTGATTGCTCTCCTTTTTCTTTCAGGTCTCGGTTTTAACTTGTGGATCAATTCCTGAATCTGTTTAATTTGAAGTTGAAGTTGGGGTTTCAATATGCTGGAGCTTTCAACTTGATGTTCTTCTGTCAGTGTCCGGGTCAATATTTCCTCATAGTCTGCGAGTTGTACCATGTGGACTAAGTTGACGTTGCCACTTATTATTCTCCCGCTGCCGTGCTTGAGTGTTACAATTGGTCCCATGTATTCGAAGATGTGTGCAGGAGTTGATGAGATTTTGATAGTTTATCTTCTGGGATCTCCCGAAAAAGACGTCACAAGGTTTCATCTTTGTTACCGAATGTACTGTATTGTTATACCGGTCAACGGAGATCTTCATAACCTCCTTCAAGGATAAATTAGGGTATTCTTTTTGCAGGCATCGTACGATTTCGATAATAGTGGAGTGAACCCTTTCTATTGTTCCATTCACTTCACTTTTTTGGCATGGTGTTTGGTATATCTGAATTCCGAGTGTTTTGATATAATTGGATATAATGGGACTCAGAAAACTTTTTTCATTGTCGATTACAAGTATTTTTGGCACGGTGAAGAAATGTAGTATTTTGGTTATTTGCTCCCTAAGATGCAGTACTGATTTATCTTTAATTCTAAACAACTTTGCAAATTTTGAAAACTTGTCGATGCATGAAATGAATTTTTCCCGCTGGAATTCTATTATGTCCATGTGTAATATTTCGCTGAGATAAGTCGGACAGGGCGTCTCTTGAAATTCCGGTTTTCTGGGATGACGATCATATTTGCTGGTGTTGCACACTTCGCAAGTTCTAATATAATCTCTTATTTCCTTTGCCATCTTTGGAAAGTAGTACTTTTCCAAGATCTGGTTCTTGTTCTCTTCGTAATTTCGATGCGGTCTTCTGTGCTCATGTTCGATGATATTGAACCTATTCTCTGGACTCGCAATATCCTAGGCTATCCTCTGAGTTATCCGAATTCTAAACTTTGCGAAGTGATCTCTGTATATATCTTGAGTCAATTGAATGAATTCTTCGGGAATTTTTAGACCGTTGAGGATATTAGGATTTAAATAGTCCTTCATTGTTTTCAGCAAGACCTCTATGTTTATTTGTTGTAGAGATATGAAGTGTCTCTGGTAACCCATGTGAGGCTCTTCGTGTACAGTAAGTTCCTTGCCCTCTTGGATAATAATTTGGTTTCGAAACACGTTTATAGGACCCTCATAGTGAGGAATAAGATTTGAGTTGTCCTCTTCTGCGCTGTGGGTCGTTTCTGTTGTAGAAGAGACGGAGGTCAATGTATTAGCTTCCAATTTTAGTCATGACAGCGCGTCAGCGACGACGTTAGTACGTCCTGGTTTATAGACAAGTTCGTAGTTGTATTCTTCGATTCTTGCCTTCCATCGTTTAAGTTTGGCATTGTTGTTCCGATTGCTTAAGGCGAACGTCAGCGGTTGGTGGTCTGTTAGAATTTTTATCTTCCTAGCTCCGTACAGGTAGTTCCTCAAATTGTCCAGAGCCCACACAATCGCTAGCATCTCTTTCTCGTTGGCAGCATAGTTCTCCTCCGTTCTATTGAGGGATCGGGAAATGAATGTGACTGGTTTATCACTTTCTATCTCTCCTTGAGAGAGTACTGCCCCAATCGAATGCGAAGAGGCATCCGTTGTCAATACGAAAGGTTTCTCGAAGTCTGGGAAAATAAGAATTTCGGAGGAAGTTAACAGCTCCTTCAGGTTGGTGAAAGCCTTCAGTTCATCCTTGCCCAGACTAATCTTCACCTTTTTTGATTGACTTGCCTTGATTTGGGCATTTCCTGCACGCGTTAAATTGGTTAATGGCTTTGCCACCTTAGCGAAGTCGCGAATGAAACGCCGATAATAAGACGTCAGTCCAAGGAATGATTTCAGATCCTTTAAGTTCTCGGGTGGTCTGATTTTATGAATCGCTTCAACCTTTTTCGGATCTGGTTTGATGCCCTCACTCGTGACCAGGTATCCCAAAAACTCTGTTTCAGTCCTGAAAAAGGACGTTTTATCTAAGTTCACTTTTAAATTAGCAGCCTCCAGTTTGGAGAAATCAGCTCAATGTTCTTCAAGTGTTCTTCTGCTGTTGTTCCGAAAATAATTATGTCGTCTATGTAGACGTAACATATCCTGCCAATGAATTCTCTCACGACATCATCGATCATGCATTGGAATATCGCAGGTTCGTTTTTTAGTCCAAACGGCAGTCTGAGAAATTCGAATTTGCCGTTCATTGTAGAGAAGGCCGTTTTCTTTATATCGCTTTCCTTCATCCGAATTTGATGAAATCCAGATGTCAAGTCGATCGTCGTGAAGTATTTTGCTTTGCCCAGACTTGCTAGGGTGTTGGAAATATCTGGGATAAATATCCGGGTAGGCATCAGTTACTGTCACGATATTTAATCTTTTATAGTCAATTACCATCCTGTACTTCTCGTTTCCCGAGGCATCGGCCTTTTTCTTCACTATCCATACCGGTGAGTTGTAAGGACTCTTACATGGACGTATTATGCCGTCCTCCAGCAATTTCCGTACCTGTTCTTCTACCTCTTGTCGCATGTTAATTGGATACGGATAGGACTTCGTATAAACTGGTTCCTCGGTGGTTGTCTTGATTTCAGCTTCTACGCTGGTTTCTATCATTTCACCGTCGTTTAGTGGGCCGAATATCTTTCGGTGTTTATCGAGAATAGATTGGATGCCGTTTCTCGTTTCTTCAGGTAGATGGCCTTTCTTGATCTGTATACAGTTTACCTGGGTTGAGATTCTCTCCTTCAAAGGGATTTCGATATTGGGCTTAATCCTCAGTATGTTTTCTTTCCGATCTATAACAGCCTCAACTTTCTTCAGCGTATCATCGCCTATGATTCCGTCAAAGGATGTAAGACCTGGGAGGATAAGGAATTCCGTGTAGACACAATTTCCTATGTTCTTAAAGAATCTTCCTCCAATTTTTTCCTTTATTTCTATTATACCACCTTGTGATTTTACCTTGAAGGTTAAATCGAGGTGCCTCGTTATTGTCACTAGCTGGGGTTTTATGAAGTTTTTGTTGGCTCCGGTATCAATAAGGAACTTCAAAACCTTATTATCCTTCGTGATATATTCTATATATGGGATGCTGGAGAGGCATCTGTCATAAAATTTACCTCAGTTATTTCGTCTTCTGAACTCTCTGTGATTACATCTTCCACTGCATCGACCATACTTTCCCCTGTATACCGGTCATCCGAGGTTTCATCGGTTTGTGGAATTTCCGAATGGTTGACTATTTGATGTTTGGTGTAATGCGTTGGTTGCTGATTCGTTTCGAAGCTCTGCCTAAAAGAGGGTCTGTTGACATAATTCACCTGACGAGTGTGGATAGACCTGTCCACATCTATTTTTTCAGGAGGCTTTGGGTAGCTTGGCCTTGGTGGAGGATTGTCCATTTTCTTTTGCTGAGAACTATAGGCTCCGTTGGTAGGTGGCATAGTGTATCTCTGCGGTGTGCTGTTGTGTGTCAAGTTTCTTTGATGGGTTGGTGGATTTCTGACTAAAATCGGATTGGTGTTGACTTTTCACGGATTGTGAAACACTGAGTGGTTGTCATTAAAAGTCGCATTTCTATGGTTGCAATTCTGTATCTCTAGGCATGCTGAATAAGCTTCCGGCAGGCTCCTGGGACATTGTAACATCACATATTTTGATAGCTCCCCGTTGAGTCGTATGAATACATCCAAGGCTCTGTTCCTATGCCCTGCTGCTAATGCATTCATCGTTTCCTCGGAATGTGTCTCGGTTTTTATTTTATTAATGATTAACGAGAATTGGTGATTAATTTTTGAGTAGAATTCATTCACTGTTAATCTTCCTTGTACGAAGGTGCTTAGTATTCAAGTGTCCTAATGTCCCTTTTGTCCGCGTAGTGTAAGGATAGACACGTTTTCATCGTATCCCAATCGCTGCTGAAAATATTATATGATATGAGAGCGGCGTCGGCAGGCCCTCTACTTTTTCCCCTGATGCATTGCAAAATGGCACGATAAATTGGTTTGTCACGCGCTAATTCATAGTCCTGTAGTATAGCTTCCACAGAATGGACCCACGAGACGTACTGAGTTGTATTTCCATCAAAGGCCTGCAGATCTTTAACGCAATCTGGTAGCCTACTTATGTCCTTTAATTCTGATTCATTTCTTGGGCCTACAAGTTTCCAAATTAAAAAGTCTATTGTGCAATTCTGTTAAAATCGGGTTTTGACCCTCCACGTTGGAAAGTCACGTGTCGCGTGGGCGTTAATTGCCCCTTCTAGTTGTTTTAACGCTTCCTTTATCTCATCCATTCCTAAAACTCAGAAATTCCTACTATTTTCTTAAAACTTTTGGTTTTATTAATTTAATTTGCTCAATTCAGCTTATATTTTATTAAATTTATTTTTGTAACTTTTACCAGATTAAATGTGATTCGCTGCAGTAAATTCTCAGTTGTTAATAAAAGTTTTTGAGACCTTTGGTCCACTACTTATATTAATTTTTATATTACAAATTTTTTGTTTAAGCCAATAATTCACCAAATGTAAATTAGATTATTTTAAAAATTAAATAATTTTAAAAGTATTTTTTATTCTTAATTACTACGTGTTCTTTTTTGTTTTAAACTTTTTTGTTTTAAATTTTTCTTTATTTAATGTTACTTTTTGTGAATTTTATTCTTAATTATAATTTCTCTTTAATTTAATTTTATTTTAAAATATTTTTTTTATTATTTCCTTTTGTCAATTTTTTTTATAATTTTTCTTAAATTTAATTTTATTTTAGAATATTTTTTATTATTTCTTTTTTTTGAATTTTTTATAATTTCTCTTACGTTTAATTTTATTTTGGAAAAATTTTTTATTTTTAATTTTCCTTTTTTATTTGCAGGTAAGATCTGCCACTTTTAATTTTTTTACTTCACAGATAAGAAAAATTTGATTTGTACTTACAGTAACGCAAGAAGGACTTTTATTGTTGAATGGGCACACATGTCCTGGTTTTTGCCCATGAGTCTTGTTAAAGTTGTGAATCTTCTACCGACTAAAGAAGGTTATCCGTTAAAATATCCTTTTTTCCTGAAGGGAGCCGTTAATACCCTTTTTGGCCACTGGTGTTCACGGTTTCGTTGCCAACAGCCTACTACTGGAACGTCTCTCTCACAGGTCTCACAGGTTTCTTCTGGATATTTTTTCTTCCTTCTAAGCCGGTCCCTGCTCGGGCGCCAGTTAATTATTTTAATAATTATGTTTGTTTTTAAAAGTAAAAGAACTTTTATTTTTTTGTTTTGTTCTTTTAAATTAGGTTTATAACCTTTGACAACAAGTTAATTATTTTAATGATTATATTTTAAAATAAAAGATTTCAATTAATATTTGTTTACAAGTGATTTTATTGAAGATCGTAACAAGACTGATTCTTACATATTTTCTTATTCTATTCATTCAAACAATTATACAATTTTATGCTGACCCTGCAGCGTGGGATTTAAAAGCTTTTTACATAAAAAACAGCATAACTGACAAATTATGCTAATGCAACAGTTTTACATAAAAAACAGCATAACTGACAAATTATGCTGATGCAACAGTTTATACTAATTTCAGGATGATAATTTAAATGTGTTAACTTATATATATGACTTAATGTAAAAATAAACAAATATAGTTAATTTAAGAAAATAAAGGAAAAATATAGGAAGAAAAAAGAATGTAACAAATAACAAACTACTACTTATTTAAATTTCACCGAAAATGTTGATGTGTTTGATGAACTGAATAATACGATCCAGTGACTGCTCATTGTCCTCCACGAGAGTGTTTAACCCTTGGATACCATGTATACTCCTTGCATTTCTGTAGCGCGACAGGCCTCGAAAATGTGCTGAATACTGACTGGCGTCTGACCATCACAGGAACATGTAGGTAGACGTCGTCAAATAAGTACTTATGCGTCAGTCGCGAGTGTCCTATCCTCAGTCTTGTAATTATGCATAACTTGTAATTATAGAAAACAGCGAATAAAAAATATTTATAATTTAAATGTATATGTAAAAAGAATATATCCAGGAACACAACGCAATGTTGGCATTATTTCCTGTTTTTTTACTTTTTAAACACAACATACTATTTTCCAATTAATATATTCTTTGAACACTTTTTTGCAAGTAATTTTTTGAAATAAATCAATTAGATTTTTAAAATTTCAATTAGATTCTTGATTAAAATTTTAAAAAAAGCTTCGAAGCACTCCAAAATTCTTATATGAACTGAAAAATCTCATATAAGGCACCGTTTACACATCAATATTCTTCAACTACGTTCTAAAAACGGATAATTTTCCTCTGTCGATACAAATTTGTATCGTAGTAGTACTCATCTTCATCTACCATTTCTTGTCCTTTTTCTAGTAAAGTTGTGTAGTTGTATGATGATTGATGAAGATTTTTTGTTTTGATATAAATTGAATGTTTTATCATTTTCTTTTAAGTGTAGTGTACATATATGTAAGTATACGTATATTAAAATTAGTGTAAATCTAAATTATTAATGAAGAATTATTAAAATCTTTTGAGAGTTCATTGAATAAGAAGTTTGAATGAATTTCTTGATTCATAATAAATTCAGAATTTTTTAAAATTGATAAAAAATAATATAAGGATGTGTCGCGACATTCAATTTTGAATTGATTTTCATAATATATATAGCTATAGCGCTTATTATTACTAAACGAGACAGTAATTATATTATTGAAATAATATTAACTTTTAAAAGACATAATGGACTTGCATAAGGCAAGTTAATATAATTTAAAAAAAACTAAAAAAAAAGAAAATTTTGGCCAGACAAATACAAACTAGAACGAACTAAAAAGTAAATATTATATTGATATAACCATGATTTCAATAATAAAAATAGCCCACAAATCGAAAAGTATAACAAAAAATTAAAAATATAAAAAAAAACATAAAATTTATTGAATACTTACTTATAAACTTATAACATTTTTAAATATAAATAACTAATAAAACAAAACTGCAAACTCCAACATATTTTAGGTATCTTAAAATTTTTGATTTGAAATGTCAAAAACTCAAAGTTGAAACAAATTGAATCAACTAGTTGAACTTAATTCAAATAGTTGAAAATTGATTCTCCGACACCGTGAATTTTTTTAGTTGATTTGAAAAATACCAAATCAAATCATAGATTTCCACAATATGAAAATTTTAAATCAAAATGGTTAGAATTAATAGGAAAACCTAATTGGCAGCCCACCAATAACAGAACAATATGCTCGGACCACTTTTTACAGGTGATTTTATAATTGATAGAAAAAGAACCAAATTATTTCCTTACGCTATACCAACAATTTTTCCGAACAATGAACCACTTATTACAGAAGTAAGAAAATAATTTCTAGATTATTATACAAAATAACTATAACAGTAATTTAATTCTTTTAGATTGATTTTAAAGAAAACAATCAGAATATTTTTCGAAATATAGAGGATATTCCTAAGCATTTTAGGAGTTGTAAGTTTCTCAGTTTTTTCTTTACTTGTTTTTTACTTTGCTTACTATGCTAATGATATTTTGTTTGATGATTTTTGTAACAGAATGAATTCCATATTCCGCTAATTCAGAAAATTCCTTCAACATTGGTTGACTCTTATGAACTGAAGGAAAAGAAAATAACATTGAAACGAGCAATGGGTACTACATCTCAAGAAACTTCCAGCTTTAGCTCAGAAACTACAAAGCGTAAAATAAAATGAAAGGTATTGAGAAAAACAGTAACCAAAAGAGCTACCAAAATAAAAGTTTTAAAACAAAATGTTAGGAAAAAGAATAAACAAATTAAAAAAATATCTGATGTTATTAAGTCCATAAAAAAAAACAATTTAATGACTGATGAAGCATGTGATCAAGGCCTTCAAGATGGCGTCATAAAGGCCACATGAAAATGTAAAAAAAGAAATTTCTTATATGAGATTTTTCAGTTAAGAATTTTGGAGTGATTCGAAGTTTTTTTTTTTTAAATTTATTTATTATCAATTAATATATAATAATATAATAAAACAGAATTTATTTCATCAAAACCAAAAGCTAATTTACATTAAATATTGAACACATATTAAAAATTTATAAAAACAAAAAATAATAAATATAGTAAAATAAAAATTGAAAACTAGTCTAGGTAGTTGTTGAAAAAGTTACGTTCAATTTGTTAACCAAAGATAAGTGACGAAAGAACCTTTAAACGAAATAACATATTTAATAAAGTGGGGAAAATTAAAAATAAAACAAAATAGAATAATTATAAAGAAAAATTATGCTTATATAGTAAAATATAAATGAAAATGATGAAAAAATTCAACAGTAAAACAAATTAAAATAAAATATGCAAAAAAATCAATGAGAAAAGCAGATTATACAATTAAAAAACCAAAATTCAAATTAATGGATTTAAAAGGTTTTCAACAACGTGATGATCAAAAGAAAGAAGCCATTATTTGATTCCGTTAAGAAATTTGATTTCAACTCTTTCGCATTAACATTATAGAAATGACAAAAGTGTGATTTATAAATCAGAGGAATAAAAGCTAGATTTCTGGTGTTAACACGTAAATTGTATGTTCCATATAACCTTGTAGTATTATACCCAGAATTGTTAAAAAATGTTTTAAGAACTTTGTAAAAATATAAATGCCTTAGAGGAAGTAAAACAATTTATTAACAAAATTTGTTTCTAAACAATTTATTTATTCTATTATCAAATGCTTACTCTAAAATGTGGTTTAATATTTATTGTTAAATTATTGTTACTCATATTATATGTATACATATCATATTATACATCTTATACATCATATTATACATCATATTATAAATTCTAAAATTCATCCTATTTAGGATGCGTTGATCACATACCTATAATTTACTTCTTAAAAATAAAAAAATCACCTGTTTATTTTCTTTTAACTTTATTAAATCAAAAAATATATCAACATACAGAAACAAAATCAATATGTAGGTGAAGAATAGAAAAAAGCAAATAAAAAATATATAATTTAAATATACATATATTGAAAAGATTATATTATATTTTAAAATATATTTTAAATAGAAGAACAAATTTGTTTATGCTTATATTAATAGCAAAATTATTATTTATGTATAAAAGTTACAATGTTTAATTTTAATAAGAAAAACAAATTTGTTCATGCTTAGATTAATAGAAAAAAAATAAAAAATATGAAAAATTAAGAAATTAATGTTTAATTTAAAGTGTTTAATTTTCCTTCTTTAATGGATTTAGATGAATTTGATGTGACAAAATTTTTTGATGAATTCTTTTATCATTATTTTTATTTTTGCAATAATTATTCATCAAAATAATGCACCAAGTTTTTGTACATTTTTTAAATATAACATAAGAAATTTCTTTGTTTACATTTTCCTATAGCCTTTAAAGCGTTATCTTAACAAAAAAAAGTACGAAGTGTATATATAGGATGCCTTGTATATTTAGGATACCTTGATGTGATATGATAACAGACATTTCAGAAACAAATAAATTAATATTAGAGTGTCAACTTTTTAAAAAATACTATGGCTATGTTCCAATACGATACACTCGCGAATTTCAAACATTTGCTTTAAATTTAAATTTTCCTTCTCCTAAAGCTTATTTGTTTGTCCGCTACTCTTTTGGTAATTGTCTTCCTCATCGACGTAGTATAAGTAGGTGGTATCAAGGTGTTAACTGCAAACCTGGCTTTATTTCAGAATCTTTAATCGCCATTTGTAACGCTGTTGCAGAGGCAAGAAAAAATAATAATAAACTTTTTCTTAATATAGTTTTTGATGAAATTTATATTAGACAACATATTGATTGGGATGTCAAGGATTCTTATATTGTTATTTCTATTCACAATATATACAAATTTTAATTAATAAATCTAGCGACAAAAGTATTTAAAAACTAAAAAAATAAAGAATAAATATTTGAAAACTAGAAAACAATTTCTTTAATTTACAAATTTTAACATCTTAACAAAAGATATTTAACACGCAAATTCGCAAAATATTTAATCAGTTTTTTGAAATACAATAAATTTTTTATACAATTGCAGTCTCGACACTGATATTTTTAGTAGTATTTTTGTCACAGTATAGAAATTACTTCACTTTTTTCTGCTTATGACTTATCTTTATTCTTACTCCTTTATCTAAGTATTCATATCATACATAACTAGACTTTGACCAGCTTTGACTCTTTTGTAATAAAACAATACATGCATAAAAAACAAACAATAAAAAAAGAACAAAAATATAACATAAATGTTTAATAAGAAAAAAAGATATTAGACTTCTTTGAGTAATACCATAGAGTAATCATATAAGTATAGTATTCACGTAGAACAAAATTTGCTAGTCACTTTTTCAAATATCAAAATTCTGTGTTCACTCAAAATAATATTACTCAATTTTTAACTGCTTATAAGTTGAGCGCAATGTATTTTGTACTCATAAATAAAAAAATTTTTGTGTACCTATTACCTATGAACATATTTATTTGTAATTATGCTGCCAACAGTGTCAACGATATAAAAGTTGTATGTTAGGTACTCAAAAATGTATATATGCGAATGTGCATGCTACAGTATATACTTATACTTCTTTATTTCGCTGCTCGCATTTCTACTTTACTTGTGTGATAAAAATTAAAAATTTCACAATGTGTATAAAAAAATATACATGCATTTAAAGTCCTTTCAATAGACCACAAATAATATTACAAATCAAAGTATTGAATTTTTTTTTAGAAATTGAAAGAATTCAAGATTATTGCTGGATTTGCTGTTATTTTGCTTTAATTTTTAAAATTTGAAGAATTAATATTTTTATTTCGACTGGGTCAATGTGATTTATGAAATTTGTGATTTCAAACCTTATAGAAGTAAGGGACAAAAAAATTAATGTTAGTTTTGTAAAATTAAAAATAATTCAAATTGATTTCGATTGAAAAGTATACTGAAAAGTAGGTACCTAACCTACATGTATTTTTAAATTTTTAGCAATTTGGATTTTGTTAATTTTGTCTGTGACGAAATATAGTTTCCAGAAAAACGATGTTAAAGGTTTGAGCTGCTGTTATTCAAAAACTGGACGATAAAATTCAATATTTTTTTTTTACAACATACAACGTATCAAATCAGCTTTCGATTCAAACTTATCGAATGGTCCGCCCACGCTTAGTTTGGGACCTAAAAGCTGTTAAGTGCCGAATGGATTTGTCGTATGTGCAAAATTTTTTGTTTTTAAAAGTTTTTCTCTTGTTGTATGTGATTTTCTCATGTTTATATAGTTGTAGTGCCATGAATTTCCATTTTAAACCTACAAAGTTTTTTAAAGATTCAGTAAAAAAGCATAAATATTTTATAATTTTTGCTCCTCGAGAATGAGTGAAAGAGATAAAATTAATATTAAAGATATTTCTCAGTAGGCTCCAGCCTTGAAAGGATTTCGCGCCATTAACGTTTAATTTTTGAAATTCTGTCGTATAACAGATTGAACTGAAGTTTATAACAAGACTTTGTAAGCTGCAGATTTGAAAAGAATATATGATTAAATAAAGGTGTGATTTGAGGGTTTCTGACTTTTCTTTCCTTTAATGATTGATATCTTTGTTTTTTCCCTTGGGAAGTTTAGTATTTAATCTTAAAATATAACGTAAAAGGGAATAATAATTTTTGAAGGGATTAAACTTTATTACCTGTATATCAATCAAAAATTTAAATTTAAACATAAATTTGTTTTTTAGAAAAATGTACTTTATTTCAACAATAACGTTTATAAAACTAAATAGCTTATTCTGCTTCATAAAAAAAAAAATTCGAAAATAAAAAATAAACGAAAAATTCCAGTATCAATGTTCTTTGTACTACTCTAATATTATTAATGTTAAGTTAAATAAGCTTATAAAATAAATAAAATATCACAATAAGTTCAGTTTTGTTAAATTTTAAGTAAAATTTTTAAATAATCCTTGTCCGTTTCGGCAAGTATGGCAGCATAGATTTTAAATCATCTTTCTTTTCTCGGCTGATAGGTTTTACTTCAGAATGCCTCAAGGGTGCAGATAATATCTTTTCAATATCAACAGCATTTCGAGAAAATCGTTGTTTTTTTTTATTAATGTAAACAATAGTTATCATATTATGTTTAGGATGTAATTTGTATTTAATCATACTAAAACCTCTAGAATACTCAATTAATTTTAATTTGCTGAATGGAACCTTTTGAGAAGAAAGTTCTGACGATTTGCGACTGTATAAAATCAAAATCTTTAGGTTGCATTTGAATGATATTCAAATTAACGTTTTTGTAGTTTATATTTTTTAGCAATCTTATTAAACTCAAAGGGCTGTGAATTTCTAAATTTTTTAAGTGCCGTTCAATGACGCTATGAACACAGTCGACTTCCTGGATTTGCGAGTGTCCAGGTTCGCAAAATTTCTGTGTTTTTTTTTGCAGCATGTCATGGTCGTGTAAAAATTGCATTTGCCATAATTTGGTTTTTGTTTTGTGGCACGCATGAATCGCTCCATAAAACCATTTCTTCAATATCAGTTTCTGTTTGTAAGACTTGTTTTAAGATTTTAATCAAGGCACAAGCTAAATTATCACCTGATCGTCCCATAGTTGCTTCACTCCACATTGCGCAAAAAGTGATTTTTGGTTTGTTTAGAATCAAAATTACAGCGGTTAAATTAAATACAGTCAGTTTTCTTTTATAGTAAAAATTAGAAGTATAGCCCTTCGGGAGTGTAATAATGTTTTGTAAATCGAAGCATATAACAGCTTTTTTAGGATCAATATTTTTCCTGTCGAGATCTCGTTCAGCTTTTACAAATTGCTTTAATTCTATGTGGTTTTTGTATTCTGGATATTCATTTCTATTTTCAATATTTTTATATAGCTCGTATTTGTCACATCGATTTTTTTAGGTAAGTAGAACGATAAATTAAAGTCATAGTTAAACACCCTTCTGTAAACATCGATGGTTACAGGATTTTCATATTTTTGTTTGTATAGGGCATACATTTTGGTAACATTTAAATGACTTTCTAAATATTTTTTTGAAGACGAAGAACGACAGTAATGAGATTCCATCGTTGGAAAGCTAGCAATATGTTCCTTAACTTCATTTAAATAGTCGTCTCCAATTTTTTTTCTTCATGTAAAATACTTTTTGGAAGGTAATGGGACGCCAGTGGTTTTATTAAAACACTTTTGAAAATAATAATAAATTCTCCTTTCACTTATATTTAAAGTGGAAAGAAAAAATTTTTTACAGGTTATAATTAATCTGTCATTGTTTTGAAGATAATAGTCAAACACTATATCTTTTCTGTTTTCATTTTTCGCATTTAGTTTCGTACGTCTTCTTTTAATATCTCTTTCTCTAACATAATTGCTGTAGAACTCTTTTTTCTTTTCGTCATTCAATTTCCAAAAATCACAATGAATAGTTTTTCTTGCTTTTTTCCGAAAAAATTTTTCAACATTGATAAAAACACGTTCCAGATGGTCCAATTGATTTGGCAGGAATAAGTTTCCCTTGTCGGATTGTATATTCTTGTCCACCTTGACGTAATTTAATTTCCAAAGAGCGGGGTTACGCTTTCTTTTACGAGAAATTGGAGTGGAGTTGTGAGATGAACATGAAATTGAAGATGGTAATTCTCTTTCATCACTAAAAAATAGTTTCCCTCATGGTTGGACGGATTGAAATTTTCCACAAAATCGTTGATATTTTGTTCAGGAGAGTAATTTGGATCTCTGACGTCATCATCATTACTGAAATCTGAACCTGTTGAAACAATTTGAAAATCTTTTTTAATAAAAATGTTGTTTATATAAAACTTTTTCATTTTATTTACGTGAATCACCCCTCCTCGACACTTCCCTTTCATCGCATCCAAAAATTATATCTTGTAATCTAATACAAATAAAATTAACAAACAAATCAAATTAGAATAAGTAAATATCTCAAAATATTTTACTAACAAACCTTACAAGATCTTCTGTTAGACTTGGTGGCGACGACGAACAATCCGACATATTGATCTTCACTCAACCAAAGCTGAATCACAACTGAATTTATTTTCCGTTTTTCTTTGTATTTTAATGTGTATATACTAATACTGCTATACACATTGAACATTTGAAAATTATACATAAAAGAAATGGTTTTGTTGAATGTGATTGAATTTGATCACATTCAACAATCGTTTTCCTAAACGAAAAAATCAGTTTTTAACATAGAACTTTGTTGAATGTTTCACATACGACATTTGTTTGTTATTTTTTGATAATTACTGGTTACATTCGACAAAAGCATGACTCAAAATCTCGAGATCTAGAACTGCTATTAAAATTCCGATTGGATCAAATGAAAGAGAAACTTTTAAAACCTAAGTATCAATTAATAACTCAATATGCCCAAAAATGCACATTCAACAAACGTTTTTCCAGCCGACGATATATATATGAATACATAATATAATTATGAATACAAACAAACAAACAAGCTATCAAAATTTAAAAAAGTAAGTAAAAAAAATAAAACTGGACATTTTATTCTTTATATGGATTGTTTTTATTTCTTCAGAAATTATTTCATCTGAAATAGAAATTATATTTTTAGCCAACTTTTTTTTTTTTTTTTTTTTCTTTATTAATTCAAAATACGAATAAAATATTACAAATAATTTGAAAAAAATATTGCATAAAAAAAAAATAAATACATTCAGTATTGATCTTAGCCTAAGCTGTGTGATCTTCAAAATATGAATGAAAATTACAAATATAAAAATTGAAAAATTAAAAATACGTTTCTTTACTAGTACTAAAATTATATAAGTTGAAAGTTAAACTTCTGAGAAAAGAAAACAAAACGGTATTCCATACAAAGTTCACGATTTGTAATGCATTACTAATAAATTTTATTCTTTTAATAGCATTATTTTTAAAAAAAATTTCTGGATTATGTGATGCTATCATTGACCTATTATTGTATGGATATAATTTCATTCATTATCTTTGCGATTAATTGTGTTTTTTTGTTTACATTTTTCTAAATGCATACATTTTTTGTATTGTATTAGATATGTAAATGTATGGTGAACACATATACGATATTACGATATACATACACTCTTCATATAAATCAAAAGTACATACGTATGTAAATACTTTTCAAATTATCAAACAATGCCTCTATACTCCTAGCTTAGTCACTGGGACAGCAAAACTTTATACACAAAACTAAAACAAAACTTAAAACAAAATCGTCATTCGATAAAATTCCGGAAAAATCATTCTGTGAATAGGCTAGAAGTATAGAGGCATTGTATGAAATATTCTTCTCAATAAATAAAAAATTTTGAGTAAAAACAATTAAGTTTCGAAAATTATTTTTGAGTGTTTTGGGGTATTGAGTGAAAATGGGACGGCATTTTTAGAAGAAAATGATTAACAAATATTGTTCTACGTGAATACTCTACTTATATGATTACTCTATGGTAATACTTTTATTTTGTAATTATGGCTCGATTGTTGTTTTAAGTTTTTCAAATTAAATTTCATGTATTTTTAGCAACGATCGTAAACCAATATTTTTGTTTGTTATATAGTACGTATTTCTATTTTTCTCTAAAAAATAACATAAAACGTCAAATATATACTAAATCATAAGATCAACATTTTATAACAAAAATAAAAAAATCGTTTATTTGATAAATTAAATTTTTTCTTCTCTTTATTGTTTTAAAAAATATTTCTAAAATAAAAAATCTGCTTTGCGTATTATCCTTATCCTATAAAAAACAAGTTTAAAAGAAAAAAACAAAAAATAATGAGAAAATATTAGAGTTCTTTTTTGTATTGGAAATGTGAATGCGCGATGTTATCAATTTCAGAGTAAAATTTTTGTACACTTATGGTGGATTTTCTCTTCATGGACGAACGTCCGGACAATTTTATTTTACCCTATAATTGAAACACAAATACCGTTAAAGACAATTTTATGATTTCCTCTCAATGCGCGAAGAACTGACATTTGTTGTGTGGTCAAAAAATGTTGACGTTTGAAAAATTGTTTACATGCGTGAATATTATTTTTATTAAAAAAAATTTAAATTTTGTTAAGAGTAATAATGTATATTATACATTATATAAATATTTATAACATTGTAATAATCGAAAAAATAAAATATAGTGCTTTGCTTTTATCTTAAAATATAAATAATTTTTTAAAAACAAAATAATCTTATACTAAAAAACAAAAAAAATTACACTTCATGTGTCTTTTTCTTAAAAAACATGTTATATGTGAATACATTCATACATATATCGAAATAGCAATAAATATTTATCAAATAATTATATATCTATTATTTTCTTTTACTTCGTCCTTCAGCCAAAAGTTAAAAATAATTTAATAGTACGTTTTTAAGCTCATGTTTATGGATAAACAACTAGCTCATAAACCAGTCAAATGTCAAGTGTTCACAAGGTTTTTTGGAAAACAATCAGCTGTTTCACATATTTATTATTATATAAAAAAAATAATCCTCATTGTAATTTATTATCTCTTTTTCCATTTGAATTTTTTACTTATATATAAAGCCTTATTATATATACATTTTTAATATATAAAACTGATTAAATTAAGTGAATTAAAAATAAAAATGCATCTTTTACAATATCCTTTGTTTTAATTCTTCTGTTAACTTTCCATGTAAGTCTTGTAATTTCTCAATCATTTCTATAACTCCATAGAATTTTTCTTCACTTTTTTCTATTAAAGTTATACAAGATTGTCCAATTAATCGTGCTGATGATAATTGAGAATTTATACTTGATTTTTCGTTTTTTTGATGATCATTAATTGAAGCTAAACTAATTTCACACAAATTCACATAATTTAATCTATTCTTGGTATTTTGATTTCTTTTTGTTTTTTTTTTTGACAAATGACAAAATGAATTTATGACAAAAAAATCAAGGGTCATGCCAAAAAAAATTTAAAATCGACAAAAAATCGAAATTTCATGGATGGGTTACATGTTTTTGAAGTGGTTTATGATATAAACACCTCGCTACTTGTTTATGATTTTCAGCAAATTTGTATGGGAAAACCACTATGTAAACAACCAGTTTATCATAAACAACATGTTTATCCATAAACATGAGCTTGAAAACGTACTATTATAGTACGTTTTCAAGCTCATGTTTATGGATAAACAACTAGCTCATAAACCAGTCAAATGTCAAGTGTTCACAAGGTTTTTTGGAAAACAATCAACTGTTTCACATATTTATTATTATATAAAAAAAATAATCATCATTTTAATTTTTTATCTCTTTTTCCATTTGAATTTTTTACTTATATATAAAGCCTTATTATATATACATTTTTAATATATAAAACTGATTAAATTAAGTGAATTAAAAATAAAAATGCATCTTTTACAATATCCTTTGTTTTAATTCTTCTGTTAACTTTCCATATAAGTCTTGTAATTTCTCAATCATTTCTATAACTCCATAGAATTTTTCTTCACTTTTTTCTATTAAAGTTATACAAGATTGTCCAATTAATCGTGCTGATGATAATTGAGAATTTATAGTTGATTTTTCGTTTTTTTGATGATCATTAATTGAAGCTAAACTAATTTCACACAAATTCACATAATTTCATCTATTCTTGGTATTTTGATTTCTTTTTGTTTTTTTTTGACAAATGACAAAATGAATTTATGACAAAAAAATCAAGGGTCATGCAAAAAAAAATTTAAAATCGACAAAAAATCAAAATTTCATGGATGGGTTACATGTTTTTGAAGTGGTTTATGATATAAACAGCTCGCTACTTGTTTATGATTTTCAGCAAATTTGTATGGGAAAACCACTACGTAAACAACCAGTTTATCAAAAACAACATGTTTATCCATAAACATGAGCTTGAAAACGTACTATAAGAAATTGGATGAAGTCGGAACCTTCGATAGTGTGTGTGTAACAAGCCGTGAACAAATTTTACCATGCGAGTTGGTTTAGTCCGACACTAATAGCTATATTCGCAAAAATTAAAATTATTTTTGTTTATTTATAGTTCTTGTGAAAGTGAAATTTATATTTGGATACAAATTTTAAATAATGAAATTATTATTATTAATAATAATTATCAAACATTCTCTGATGGCATTGCGAAAATCTAGATTAATCCTGAATACCTGTTTCTAAATTTTTTTTAGAATAAATTTATTACTTTTCTGTTTTATAAAAATCAATTATAGAAGAAATTTTACTATAAAAATTTGCTTAAAAAATTAATTAAAAGATTTTATATTTTATTAAATAATTTTAATTTATCTTATTTTCAGGATAAATTTATAAGTACTTTACAAATTACAATTATATTGCAAATGTGTTATTACAAATTACTTTTATATTACTATTACCATCTCTTTCAGAATTACAGCGATATTTATCTGTGATTTTTTTAAAGAGTTCTTTTAAACTACGACCATTTCGCATTATTTTATGAATATTTTTTGAATTTATTACAGGTAAACGTAACGTAAAATCATATATATTTGAATTATCAATTTTAAATTGTGTAGATTCATCACCACCAAGTAAAAATGCATCATTACTATCTGGTACATTTTTTCCATGTTTTAGTTCTTCAAATAGTTGTATAGTAGCATATGGGATTGGTGACCATATTAAACGCAATTTAAGAAAGTTAAAAGTTGTGGTCTTTGTATAATATCTGCATTTGATGAAATTGTTGAGACACCAGATAACATAAATTTATTCTAAAATAAATTTAAAAAAAAATAAATTTGTAAGTTAATAATTTATGATATTAATTTATATGACAAGAATACCTGTAAATAAAATGGTTTATTTTGATCAAATTCGATTAAGATTTTGCATAATTGAATTTTGCAATTTTGCAATCAATTTTGCATAAAACCTTTGCATTTGAATACACTGATTGTAAAGACGACATATCTTCTTAAACTAAATAAATAACATTGTTCTTCTATTGTTTTTGAATGAAATAAAAAGAATATATTCTCATTCGTTCGTTTGGTTTTCTTCTTAATTTTGCTTCATGAACTTCTAATTGCCTAACATAACAGCTGAAACCCTACAATGATAAATAATATTATTTTGAACAGTTTTCTTCTTCAAATTCTAATATTAAAATTAGTTAAATAAATTATTTATATTGACAGTACAATCATCTTAAAACAAATAGTGTAGTTCGTTGGTGAAACGATGAATTACTAGGTTCTCAGAAAAGAAGAAAAAGAAAACATTTATTTTTTTGAATACAATTATAACAATATACAATACGTATATATAAAAAAAAAGAATCTTGCAAAAAAAAACAAAACAAAAACTACAAACAAAATTTGAAATTCTCATTCCACAATCCACACTTGCAGCAAATATTAAATTGATGCGTGGTTTCTAGATATATGTATGAATATGAATATGTATATTATATAAATCACATATACTAAGACGTAATTAAAAATAAAGTGTTTACACATTCATATATAAGTACCTACATAATCTTGAACAGTTATGATAGCATAGCTAATTGAAATTGAATTTTTTAAGGGCATATGTTAGAAGAGTATAAAACTATTATATTAATTTGATTCTGGATGCATCTATATATACGTACGTACGCAAACCACATTTAGATGGTACAGTATATAATATAAGTCAAAATTTTAGGGTTGCCACTTAACAAAAACTTCATATAAATTTCTGAAAAAATGTAACTTGAAGAAAAAGAAATACTTGGATATATTCGGATCTAATTTTTTGATTTAGTAGAAGCATATTTTTCAACTCTTTTCAAGTTCAGTTTCACTACTTAAATATAAAAAAAAATGTACAATTTTAGAATATTTTTTGAACAAAAATTATTTTCTTTAAATTTTTTTAGACTATTGAAAAAAACATTGATTTTAATATTAAATTTATGAAAAACAAAAATTTTTAAAAAAAGTATTTCGCTGTGTAAAAAAAGTGTATTTGGTATTATCGGAATCGGAATCGGAATTATTGGACCCAAGTGGCAACCCTATAATAAATTGTAATATAATAATTGAAATAATAAAAGGAAGAGTAGGCATAGACCAAAATGAATTAAAAAAAAAGTGTTTACATATACATACATATAATACCTATTCATAGTCATAACTTGAAACAATTATGATACATATAAGCAAACTTCATTTCCATAGACTAATGTGTAAAATTAAAATCGGAATTGATTATAGGTAGTGAACGAGCATTTCTTTTTTCTTTCCAAACATAATTTTTGTTGTTCTTTTTTTTTTATTTACTTCCAATGTTTCAGCAAATTTTTTTATTTTCATTTATTTTTAAATACGTGAATTTTTATTTTATTCATAAAAAAAATCTTATTTAGGAAGTAGGTAGGTAATCAATTTATGTATGTACATACATACCTAAATATATGGTGCTAATAATTATTTTGTTTTTGCGTTTGGCTAATGAATAAATAATAATAATAATGAAAAAATAAAAAGGGTAAAATAAAAAAAAAGAACAAACTATATTTTATTTTTAATTGATTTTTTTTCTTGATAAGCGTCGTTGGTTCATAAAACAATAGTAATAGGAGAGCAGCAGAAAACAAGTAAACTAATTCACAAAATCAGAAAAATTTGAAAATAGGAATATTTATATATTTATCTTTCTCTTTTTTGCAACCTGATACCAGACCGAGAAAGGTGATGCATTGAATGGGTTAGCAAATTTTTTTCCAGTTTTTTTGCTTATTGTTATTTTTTTAATTTACACAAGAAATAAAAGGAAAAAAGTAAAAGGAAACCTCCTTTGTATATTAATTTGTTTTAATACACGCCTAACTAAAATTGAGATTGAACTTTTTTCTACGTGTTACAAGAGTGCAACATAATTTTTAAACTATTCCAATTTGGTCAATTTTACAATAATTTGATTTGTTTTTGCTTTTTTTTGTAAAATGTTCATGATGTAAAAAAAATTTGGAAATAAAAATATCCACCCATATAAGTACATGAATGTATTTATAATATAATAATAATTGATAATAATTGATAATAAATGATATAGGTATAGGTACACCAAAAATTAATTAAAAAAAAAAACAGTTTTTACCTATGCATACCTACGTCAAAACTATTAAATTTTATATTAAACAATTATAATTAAGCCAATTATATATAGGTATATAATATAATATGATATATTATTCATACATTAACCATTGAATCTTCTGGCCTGGAATTTAAAACAAAAATGAAATACTTAGACGATTGGATGAGTTCAAATTGTTTTTGTTTTTTTTCTTTCAAAACAGATTTTTTAAAAATAAAAAATGAAGGAAAATTATTGAAAATAAAAAAAAAAAAAAAAACTTTTATGCAAATACATATTGCAAATTAGTATGTTTTTTTTTAGATTTTTAGATTTATATTTAGATTTTTAGATTTATTAATTTATTTAGTTTTATACATGTAAATATATAAACTATTACAATACTACTTACAATATTTTTTTACATTCATTTTAATTTAATAAATAAGATGTTTTTATGTTTTTAATAAGTATTTTTTTATACGTTTCAATACTAGGTTCAGTTTTTATTTCCGGAGGTAAATTGTTAAATAGCTTTAACCCTTCATACATTAAATTCTTTTGGGCCAGATCCGCTCTAAAAAACTGTAATCTAAAATTGGAGATGTTTCTTAAACTATAATATTGAAAATCACCTACATATGTTAATTTTTCTGATAAATATATCGGCATCGTATTATACAAGTGTATTAAATATTAATCTTTGTTTAATATTCAGCCAGTTTAATGATTTCAACATATTGTCTATATGTGTTAATCTATTACATTTCAAAATACTTCTCATATTTTTATTTTGTAGCTTTTGCAACCGACTTATTTGTTCATTATTTAAAAATGCTGTTAAACTCGAATATAGTTCAAAATTAGGCTTAATAATTGCATTGTATACTGATATTGCACATTTTTGAGACATTTTATCTCTGATTTTGTTGAAGAAGTAAGTTTTTTTCGAAATTTTTTTGCATGTATAATCAAGATGCTTATGAAATTTTAATTGATCATCTAGTATTAACCCTAAGTACTTAATTTCGCTTATTTTTTCAACAGGTTCATCATCGATTTTTACTTGGTATTCTGAACTACCATTAATTATCATGAACTTCATAATTTATTCATTCTTAGCCACTTGTTGACTCTTTCCAAATCATTATTTATTTTCTCTATGCAATCATCAGCTGATTTTCCTAAACATATAGAAGTGCATCGTCCGCAAACAGGATCAGTTGCGCAAAAATTACAGTGTTAATTTATAAAATATTAAATTGTTGTCATTCAAATACCTTTCAATTTGAATATATACAAACTTCTCAATAATTTTTGACTCTATGCTTGTCATATTAATTGGACGGAATTCACTGCAAATTTTTGTGTTTTTTACCTTTTCTATTGGTGTTACTACTGTTTCCTTCCATGCTTCTGGATAAATTCCCATATGTAACGAGCCATTTATAACTTCAATCAAATTATGTGTTATTAAGTCAAAAACATCCAATAACATTTTACAGTTTACATGATTAAAGTCCTTTTTATTATTTATTTTTTTTAAAATACTTTTTAAATCGTCTTCCTCCAATGTTTTAAAATTAAACTGATTTGTATTATTTCTTAATATTAAATTTTGGTAAGGTATGTTTGGAATACTATTATTAATTTCTACTACACTATTTACAAAGTAAGTATTAAAATTTGTTGCTATATCCATACTGTTTTTATAAATCAAACCGTTAAACTTGACTTCGATAATGTTATTTTTTTTTTCTTTTAGTACTAGCGTTTTTATTGTTTTCTACATTTTCGATTGGTCCTTGCTCTTGAGAATTTTATTACTTATGAAGTTATTTTTAGTCTGATTTAGCTGGTTTTTATATTTATTTCGTATGATTTTATATTTCACCCAGTCATCATAAGAATTTATTGAAATTGCTTCATTATATTGGTTGATTTTTCTAATTTTCATATTACGAAGAGAGCTATTAAACCAAGGATTATTTTTATTATTTATCCTAATCGTTTTCACAAGGTGTTGGCTACTATTTCGTAATTCATTACTAAATATATTTGCTTTTTCATTTACACTTATTGAATAATATGTCGACATTATTTGACTACCAAAAATTAAGTTACGAAACCTTCTTTTATCATAATTAAGATAAGTAACAGTATCTATGTTTTCACTTCCACCATTGTCCATTATAGTAATACTAATTCCTTGATGATCACTAATTTTATTATTTTCACAAATTTCAGCAGTTATCTTATTTCTATAATTCGTTACCACATAGTCGATCAAAGTTTTACTAGTATTAGTTATTCTGGTGGGCTCGTTTATAATTTGTTTAAAATTTAAATCATTGAAAATTTGCGCAATACTTAAACGAGGTGTTGTATTTTTTGTCCAGTCAATGTTTAAATCATCCATCATTATTATAACTTCGTTCAATTCAAAAAGATATTCCATTAAGTCATTTAAATGATTTATAAAATTACCATGCGTATAGTTACTGTTTGGTGATTTATAAGTGACTACTAATACAAAACAAAGATTTTGTTTTTGAATACCACTGAGTACCATAAATCCATACCAAAGTTTACTGATTAAGCACTTCACGATACCAACTACTATTTGTGTAGAGCACTACACCTCCAGTGTGCCTGGATGTACTATTTACTCTTATTAAATTGTAATTAGCTATATTAATTAAGTTATCGACGTCCATATCATTCAAATGTGTTTCCGTTAGACAAATAAATTGAAATGCACCACTATTTGCAATTAATTCTATCTCATTGAAATTATTAATCAATCCTTATACATTTGTATAAAAACATTTTAGATTTTAATTTTTAGTATTCTTAACATTTTTTTTTATTTTATAATCAATATTTATTAATTGCTAATAGTTATTTTTACTTCTCTCATTATTTAATTTATGCAAATACACACTACAGGATTTACTGAATACACTGTGGTTTATATCCAGATTTAAGTTTCTTTTTCATTATGTGTACTACAATTTATACATTTATTCACTATATCCTTATTGCAATTTTTTCCAGAATGTTTACCTAAACATTTTGAGCATATCTCTTAATTTTTACATTCATTTGATTTATGATTAAATCCAAGAAACTTATAACAACGTTTAACATATGTAGCATCATAAACTATGCATTTATCCCAACCTATATTTATTCGTTACTACTTATTGCATTTTTGAATCCACTACTATCAATCTCAATGACTGCATTATATACATTTTTATTATTTTTACTCTCTCTTATTCTCAAACATCTCATCTCATTTAATTTTAAAAGGTCGTTTTGCTTTTTTATTTTAGTGATAAGTTCACTTTCCTCATATTTGCTGCACATACCGTGTATAAACAGTTTTGGCTTTCTTAATTGTGGAATTTCTATGTTATAGTTTTCCCCAATCCTTTCTTCCAGAACTGATTTAATTTTCATACTTTCATCACTGCTTTTGCTCTCGATTAACATAATTCCATTTTTTCCCATTTTTTAATGCTTTCAAAATTAATCATTGTGGGATCTACTTTTTCTTAAACCTCTTTTTTTGCAGCATTCGTATTTTGATTTTCATTCTTTGGTTTAATTAACACAGGTGCATTATTTTTTAAAACCGAGGAATATGAAACCTTTTTCGGATTATTATTCCTGGTACAAGAACTACCTTCTTCAAATTTTAAGATCTTTAGATCTTCTGAAATCTTATCACTTTGTATTTTGAATACTTCAGTTAAACTACTCATTTTTTTAATTTCAGCTTCTTGATGTACCTTTATTGCATTTAGCCCATTTACATATCTGGTTTCAATAGCCTCTAATAATCCTTTTACATCTTATTATTTCATTTTTCAGCATAGACTCATCGATTTCTCTTTTATATTCTTTTAAGTAATCACTGTTTCTGATGACCGCTTCACGAACGTAATTTAATACCAAATCTACGTTTTGGATATATGTAATGCATTCATCGCATATAAATTTTATTCTCCTATTTGTTTCTAACGACTTGCCTAGTGATTGATCCAACCCTGAACATTTAAATGTAGTGTGGTATATTTTACCACATACTCCTGAACACCTAATTCCAGATTCACCACGAATCTGGCTTCTGCAATGGCTAAACTCTGTCATTTATCAACTCATCATCTATTTTTGATTTTAGTTGTTAAATTTCACCGTTGATAGGCGCTAGTGTAGTTTTATGCAAATACACCAATTAACCTCATTGGCAATACCAGTTGTTGCAATTAAACTGGCAATACCAGTTGCTGAATATTACTTATTTTGATTAATGAGTTGTCACTTGTCAATTTTAATTTTTAGTTTTAAGTTTTTGTGGTACAGTTTTAAAAAAACTAAAAATAAAATATGGCTAATTTATATAATGTTCGATGTTACCAAGTTCAGAATCAAACTCTTACACTAATACATACAAAACATTTAAAATGTTAACTACTGGACGAATCAATGAGGGTTTTCACATCTGTATTCCTTTCGTTTTCTGCACTTGTAGTGTGTAGGCAAAAAGGTAGAGAGGAAAACAAAAAAAAAGCTTCGGCCTTTTTTATGAATACCAAATCGATCCTATTTCTGGTATTTTTTTACAAACACATAGAAACATTAAAGAATTTTTTTCACTCTGAGAAATTTTTTATCAGCGGAAGAATTTAGTATTTTATTTTATTTTGGTTGGATACGTGGTTCTGAAAGAAATGTATGGAAAAAAAGTAATGATGATAAAAATGAATGAAAAAATATGATTATGAATTTTTTTGAAGCGATTTTAGGTATTTTGTTTTTCTTTTTTTTTTATTTCAAGATAATTTTAACTATTTGGATAATATTTTAGTATTTATGCTTGTATGTATAATAATTATTTGTACAAATATGTAAGTATAAATATTAAATAATAATAAAATAAATAAAAAATTCATTTGAATATGAATTTGTACAGGAACAGGATATATGCGATAATTAAATATGTAGATCTAGATTTTGTAAATTTTAAGAATTTAGTCTAACACTCTAATATTAACTATGAATATACGTGATGGAAAAAAGAATGATGATAAAAATGAATGACGTGTTATTATTGAATTTATTTGAAGAAATTTTAGGTTTATTTTTTTCTTGTACGTAACAAATTTTTTTTAGCTATTTTAATATTATTACCGTTTGCTTATAATTATGTATTTTTTTTGTACATAAATAAAAACAATAATAAAACAAATACAATTTTTTTCGAATAAATTAAAATTTTAATTTAATATGATTTCGTACAATAAGATGGTAAAATGTTATATTATTAGCACAAATAAATAACTATATGTTATTTATTTGTTCTATTAGTATGTAACCTTATTAAAAAAAACAAAAACCTTTCTTGTTGTACCATACACCGCTTATACTCAAAAATAATCTCCTTTTATTCAAGAACAAAAAAAAAAACAAAACCAAAAAATATGGAATTCAACAAAACTTTTGCCCATAATTTTTATTTTTCATGTTTCCTCATTGAAAATTATTTCAAATGAGAAAAATATCTACTAACACATATAAAACCTTTATACGTTCACACAAAAAGAGTACTTGATACAAAATATAGTGTGAAAGCGAGGATTTCGTTAGGTAGAAACGAAAGGAATACAGATGTGAAAAACCCCATTCACTGAATTGTTGTGCTATCATTGGTCAACATAAATATACAACACTGTCTAAATAAATAGTTATTTAAGTTGAGCACTTACATAAAGAGAGCGAGTGTTTCCAATGTGAAATTTTTTGTATATAAAATTGAAGGGTAACTATAAATCAAATAAACGTAGGAATGTAGGATTAAATAAAAAGGTGAAAAGTTTTTTTCAAAATTCACAAAATTGTCAAAATGTCTATAATATGTATTAAATTTAAATATGTAGCAATGATGAAAATAAATAATTTTTTTTGTTTTTAATTACACTTTAAAATAAACAAATATTTGCTACAAATAAATTTTTTAATTGTCAAAATAAAAAATATCAAAATTACAGAATAGAAAATTCAAAACGTTGATGAACTGAATAACTGATATAAAAATTGGAATGATAACATTTACGCGCACATATTATGAAGATGCAATTGCAATTCAATGTAAACACATCTATTATCTCTTTTTTCTCTATAATAAGTCTATTATTCCTTGAAGGAGATAAAAGGTTTAGATAAGTTAGGATATAATTTTGTGATAAAGTTTATTTAAATGATTAAACCGTGCGTGAGCATGGACCGTTCCTACTAGTTAAATAAACAAAAATTAAGTGCTGGTTTACCTACTTGGATTTTGAAAAAAAGGTTTAAATGCGTTTGTTAATAACTTAAAAGAAATTAAATTCAATGGTAACAAACCGCTTTAATTAAATTATTAAATTTTTATAATTATAAATTATAATTTTTAACATTTTATTTTTACTTTAGAGTAATTTTTATTTATTTAGCACTAAACACAACACAACATTAACGAACATACATTTTTTAAACGTCAAAAAAAACGAGGTCTTTCAAAGACACTTATACCTATCTCACACTACACAAAAGACCCCGTAAAAAAAGATCATGATCTTTACTAGGTCTTTCTTGGTCTTTCCATACAATTTTTAAACGTAAAAAAAACGAGGTCTTTCAAAAGGCCCTTTTTATTTTTCTCGACACAACATGAGCTGTCAAACTTTACTAACTTAAAAATAATTTTGTATGGTGAAAGCTATTTTAAAGACCTCGTATATAACAGTGAAAATAGTCGAATATTTTCCTTTTAATTTTACTGATATGCTTATCATACAGATACGCGTATTTCGTCTACTACTTGCAGACTTCTTCAGTGTTTTGTACTCGACTGAGGAAAGAAATCTAAAATTGTCTTATTAATTTTATTCGTACAGGTAACAATTTGATGTTTCTCGCAGCTGCATGGTTGTTTATTATCCAATGAATTAGCACAGGTAGGGGGTTGAATAAAAATATTTTTGTTTATTTTATTATTGGTATTTAAAATAATTTTTCCGACGTTAGGGTGACAGGTAGGGGTGGTGTTATTTGTTTTATTGTATTTCACTAAAAATTTAAATAAAGAAGAATATCCATTGCCTTGGTCTTTATTTAGGAGTGAGTCATTTTTAGTTTTGTAAATTTCGATGCTTTCAGCTGAATCTAGTTTCCTAGAATCTCTAATGTAATTTATCATTACAATGTCTTCTTTCGAAATGCTATGATTCTCCTGGATGATGTGTTCTGTTACTTTGGATCGGAACTCTGAAAATTATTTCAAATGAGAAAAATATCTACTAACACATATAAAACCTTTATACGTTCACACAAAAAGAGTACTTGATACAAAATATAGTGTGAAAGCGAGGATTTCGTTAGGTAGAAACGAAAGGAATACAGATGTGAAAAACCCCATTCACTGAATTGTTGTGCTATCATTGGTCAACATAAATATACAACACTGTCTAAATAAATAGTTATTTAAGTTGAGCACTTACATAAAGAGAGCGAGTGTTTCCAATGTGAAATTTTTTTGTATATAAAATTGAAGGGTAACCATAAATCAAATAAACGTAGGAATGTAGGATTAAATAAAAAGGTGAAAAGTTTTTTTCAAAATTCACAAAATTGTCAAAATGTCTATAATATGTATTAAATTTAAATATGTAGCAATGATGAAAATAAATAATTTTTTTTGTTTTTAATTACACTTTAAAATAAACAAATATTTGCTACAAATAAATTTTTTAAATTGTCAAAATAAAAAATATCAAAATTACAGAATAGAAAATTCAAAACGTTGATGAACTGAATAACTGATATAAAAATTGGAATGATAACATTTACGCGCACATATTATGAAGATGCAATTGCAATTCAATGTAAACACATCTATTATCTCTTTTTTCTCTATAATAAGTCTATTATTCCTTGAAGGAGATAAAAGGTTTAGATAAGTTAGGATATAATCTTGTGATAAAGTTTATTTAAATGATTAAACCGTGCGTGAGCATGGACCGTTCCTACTAGTTAAATAAACAAAAATTAAGTGCTGGTTTACCTACTTGGATTTTGAAAAAAAGGTTTAAATGCGTTTGTTAATAACTTAAAAGAAATTAAATTCAATGGTAACAAACCGCTTTAATTAAATTATTAAATTTTTATAATTATAAATCATAATTTTTAACATTTTATTTTTACTTTAGAGTAATTTTTATTTATTTAGCACTAAACACAACACAACATTAACGAACATACATTTTTTAAACGTCAAAAAAAACGAGGTCTTTCAAAGACACTTATACCTATCTCACACTACACAAAAGACCCCGTAAAAAAAGATCATGATCTTTACTAGGTCTTTCTTGGTCTTTCCATACAATTTTTAAACGTAAAAAAAACGAGGTCTTTCAAAAGGCCCTTTTTATTTTTCTCGACACAACATGAGCTGTCAAACTTTACTAACTTAAAAATAATTTTGTATGGTGAAAGCTATTTTAAAGACCTCGTATATAACAGTGAAAATAGTCGAATATTTTCCTTTTAATTTTACTGATATGCTTATCATACAGATACGCGTATTTCGTCTACTACTTGCAGACTTCTTCAGTGTTTTGTACTCGACTGAGGAAAGAAATCTAAAATTGTCTTATTAATTTTATTCGTACAGGTAACAATTTGATGTTTCTCGCAGCTGCATGGTTGTTTATTATCCAATGAATTAGCACAGGTAGGGGGTTGAATAAAAATATTTTTGTTTATTTTATTATTGGTATTTAAAATAATTTTTCCGACGTTAGGGTGACAGGTAGGAGTGGTGTTATTTGTTTTATTGTATTTCACTAAAAATTTAAATAAAGAAGAATATCCATTGCCTTGGTCTTTATTTAGGAGTGAGTCATTTTTAGTTTTGTAAATTTCGATGCTTTCAGCTGAATCTAGTTTCCTAGAATCTCTAATGTAATTTATCATTACAATGTCTTCTTTCGAAATGCTATGATTCTCCTGGATGATGTGTTCTGCTACTTTGGATCGGAACTCTGTTGAGTTCTTCTTTTTAGCCAGTTCTGCTTCTTTCAGGTGTTCATTGAGTCGCGTTTGCATGTTTCTCCTAGTTTGCCCAATATAAACTTTGCTGCAATGACTGCAAGTTACCTTATATACACCTGATT
Source organism: Argyra leucocephala (assembly GCA_963942445.1). Classification (NCBI taxonomy): domain Eukaryota; kingdom Metazoa; phylum Arthropoda; class Insecta; order Diptera; family Dolichopodidae; genus Argyra; species Argyra leucocephala. The sequence continues at coordinate 75,583,133 of OZ012681.1, read as the reverse complement.
TTTCCATTTGTTCGATTGGGTCTTTAGTTGAACCTAGAACAGACTTGAGTTGGTTAGTTCTACTGCTATATACGATATCTAACCCGTGTTTTCTTAATTTCGTTCTGAGTGGGAGAGAAATCTTGCTAAACTCCAATGCTACTCTTCTTATAGGTTGTTGATCAGTCAGTAGGTTAGTGAGGGAATTCCGTTGTAAACTTCTTTTCCGTTTACTAAGTAAGGCCGTGATGGTTTTTTCCGGATATCCGTTTATTCTCGCAATTTCAAATATGTGTTTAGTTTCTTTTACTAAACCTTTTTGGGAGATGGGAAGTGTTAACATTCGATGGATCATGTGGTTGAACGATGCCATCTTATGTTGATAGGAGTGGTTAGAGGTATTCGGGATGACCCTGTCAGTATCTGTAGGTTTCCTGTAAATCTCTAGTTCTAGAGATGTTCCTGTTTTACTTAACAGTAGATCTAAGAATGGTAGTTGGCCTTCTTTTTCTACTTCGACAGTAAACTGTATATTCCTGTGGAGCCCGTTAAGGGTAGTTAAGGTTGATTCTAAGTCCCTTTCCTTTATTACAGCAAAAATATCATCTACGTATCTTTTCCAAAATCTTGGTAACCGTTCTTCTGCTTCTAAATCTGACTCCAATTTAGCCATGAAAATTTCACTGATGAATGGAGAAAGGGGATTTCCCATTGGAGCTCCCTTCAATTGCTTGTAGAAATTTCCTCTAAAGGTGAAATAATTTTCTTCCATGCAAAGCCGGATCAGTTTTATGTACTGTTTTACTTTTGTCCTCCACTGTGGTCCAGTTTCTTGTTGTAGTAACCATTCTTCTACCAGAATAATAGCCTCTTTGACTGGGATACTGGGAAAAGCGATTTTACGTCAAAAGAGACCATGACCTCGTCTTCGTTAAGTCCTCCCATTGATTGTAATTCTTGAGCAAGTTCCTTAGAGTTTTTCACTGATTGGGTTTCGAACTGCTTATCCATATTACGAAACTCCTCCACTAACCATTTGGCTATTTTATATGTTGGAGACATATCTGCTGTCACAATTTCTCTCATCTCATTCCCTGGTTTGTGAATTTTAGGAAGTTCTTTAATTCTAGGAAGTGCTGGATTGGGGACCTTAAGTTTGTTGACTCCTATTACTTGTCGGCATTCCTTGATAGTGCTGTCTACTCGCTTGATGAACTGTTGAAGAGGATCGTTTCTTAATTTCCTGTAAGGTCCGTTCGTGATCTTCTCCTGCATCCTATTATCGTAATCTTCTTTGTTTAAAATTACCAGTGCGTTGCCTTTATCAGCCTTGACAAAGTATACTGGTTTCGCCTTGATGTCTCTGATGACTTTTTTCTCATTTCTGATTACCTTTTTATTCTCATAGTCAATCGACATCTTTTCTTTAATGACTTTTGCTGTGGTGGCTCTTATAAGCTCCTTTTGTTCTGTTGTAATGGGCAACGTTGGATTGTACGTGTTGATTCCTGCTTCTAAGTCTACAATAAGTTTTTCGACATCAGTTTCATTTGGTATCGCGTAATTAAGTCCGTTGTTAAGTAGCACCATTTGATCTTCGGTGAAGGTCTGAGAGGACTGATTCACCACAAAATTTCCAATTTGCTGCACGTGAACTTTAGGTTTTGTGTCAACCTGTTGTTTCTCCTGAAGTAAGTTGAATTTCCTTTCAAGCAGTTTCCTCTTTCTTTCGCTCTCGCATTCTTCTGCCACTTTCACTTTGATAAGGAACAAGGGGAATTCTCTAGGATATTGTTGTGCTAGTTTGAGATGAAGATAGTATGCTTCTAGAGTTTTGCGATCAAGTTTAGCTCTAAGGGAAGCGATACTATTGCTAATTATTTCATTCTCAATTTTTTTCATTATCTTGATATTAATCGATGTACGAATTTTTATTTGATGACTCTTAGGTGTTAGGTTAGAGTTTTTGCATCTGCTTAAAAATGCGATGTCTTTGCTAAGCGATGCAATTGCTTTCCTCAAAGCGATGAACTTATTTAGCTCTGATGTGGGCTTGGTTGCCATATTTAGTTTTTATAAAAACTTGTTTTCCAGCGTTAGAGTAAAATTTTGGTATAACAGTGAAAATAGTCGAATATTTTCCTTTTAATTTTACTGATATGCTTATCATACAGATACGCGTATTTCGTCTACTACTTGCAGACTTCTTCAGTGTTTTGTACTCGACTGAGGAAAGAAATCTAAAATTGTCTTATTAATTTTATTCGTACAGGTAACAATTTGATGTTTCTCGCAGCTGCATGGTTGTTTATTATCCAATGAATTAGCACAGGTAGGGGGTTGAATAAAAATATTTTTGTTTATTTTATTATTGGTATTTAAAATAATTTTTCCGACGTTAGGGTGACAGGTAGGGGTGGTGTTATTTGTTTTATTGTATTTCACTAAAAATTTAAATAAAGAAGAATATCCATTGCCTTGGTCTTTATTTAGGAGTGAGTCATTTTTAGTTTTGTAAATTTCGATGCTTTCAGCTGAATCTAGTTTCCTAGAATCTCTAATGTAATTTATCATTACAATGTCTTCTTTCGAAATGCTATGATTCTCCTGGATGATGTGTTCTGCTACTTTGGATCGGAACTCTGTTGAGTTCTTCTTTTTAGCCAGTTCTGCTTCTTTCAGGTGTTCATTGAGTCGCGTTTGCATGTTTCTCCTAGTTTGCCCAATATAAACTTTGTTGCAAAGACTGCAAGTTACCTTATATAAACCTGATTTTTCCATTTGTTCGATTGGGTCTTTAGTTGAACCTAGAACAGACTTGAGTTGGTTAGTTCTACTGCTATATACGATATCTAACCCGTGTTTTCTTAATTTCGTTCTGAGTGGGAGAGAAATCTTGCTAAACTCCAATGCTACTCTTCTTATAGGTTGTTGATCAGTCAGTAGGTTAGTGAAGGAATTCCGTTGTAAACTTCTTTTCCGTTTACTAAGTAAGGCCGTGATGGTTTTTTCCGGATATCCGTTTATTCTCGCAATTTCAAATATGTGTTTAGTTTCTTTTACTAAACCTTTTTGGGAGATGGGAAGTGTTAACATTCGATGGATCATGTGGTTGAACGATGCCATCTTATGTTGATAGGAGTGGTTAGAGGTATTCGGGATGACCCTGTCAGTATCTGTAGGTTTCCTGTAAATCTCTAGTTCTAGAGATGTTCCTGTTTTACTTAACAGTAGATCTAAGAATGGTAGTTGGCCTTCTTTTTCTACTTCGACAGTAAACTGTATATTCCTGTGGAGCCCGTTAAGGGTAGTTAAGGTTGATTCTAAGTCCCTTTCCTTTATTACAGCAAAAATATCATCTACGTATCTTTTCCAAAATCTTGGTAACCGTTCTTCTGCTTCTAAATCTGACTCCAATTTAGCCATGAAAATTTCACTGATGAATGGAGAAAGGGGATTTCCCATTGGAGCTCCCTTCAATTGCTTTTAGAAATTTCCTCTAAAGGTGAAATAATTTTCTTCCATGCAAAGCCGGATCAGTTTTATGTACTGTTTTACTTTTGTCCTCCACTGTGGTCCAGTTTCTTGTTGTAGTAACCATTCTTCTACCAGAATAATAGCCTCTTTGACTGGGATACTGGGAAAAAGCGATTTTACGTCAAAAGAGACCATGACCTCGTCTTCGTTAAGTCCTCCCATTGATTGTAATTCTTGAGCAAGTTCCTTAGAGTTTTTCACTGATTGGGTTTCGAACTGCTTATCCATATTACGAAACTCCTCCACTAACCATTTGGCTATTTTATATGTTGGAGACATATCTGGCCTTTATCAGCCTTGACAAAGTATACTGGTTTCGCCTTGATGTCTCTGATGACTTTTTTCTCATTTCTGATTACCTTTTTATTCTCATAGTCAATCGACATCTTTTCTTTAATGACTTTTGCTGTGGTGGCTCTTATAAGCTCCTTTTGTTCTGTTGTAATGGGCAACGTTGGATTGTACGTGTTGATTCCTGCTTCTAAGTCTACAATAAGTTTTTCGACATCAGTTTCATTTGGTATCGCGTAATTAAGTCCGTTGTTAAGTAGCACCATTTGATCTTCGGTGAAGGTCTGAGAGGACTGATTCACCACAAAATTTCCAATTTGCTGCACGTGAACTTTAGGTTTTGTGTCAACCTGTTGTTTCTCCTGAAGTAAGTTGAATTTCCTTTCAAGCAGTTTCCTCTTTCTTTCGCTCTCGCATTCTTCTGCCACTTTCACTTTGATAAGGAACAAGGGGAATTCTCTAGGATATTGTTGTGCTAGTTTGAGATGAAGATAGTATGCTTCTAGAGTTTTGCGATCAAGTTTAGCTCTAAGGGAAGCAATACTATTGCTAATTATTTCATTCTCAATTTTTTTCATTATCTTGATATTAATCGATGTACGAACTTTTATTTGATGACTCTTAGGTGTTAGGTTAGAGTTTTTGCATCTGCTTAAAAATGCGATGTCTTTGCTAAGCGATGCAATTGCTTTCCTCAAAGCGATGAACTTATTTGGCTCTGATGTGGGCTTGGTTGCCATATTTAGTTTTTATAAAAACTTGTTTTCCAGCGTTAGAGTAAAATTTTGGTATAACAGTGAAAATAGTCGAATATTTTCCTTTTAATTTTACTGATATGCTTATCATACAGATACGTGTATTTCGTCTACTACTTGCAGACTTCTTCAGTGTTTTGTACTCGACTGAGGAAAGAAATCTAAAATTGTCTTATTAATTTTATTCGTACAGGTAACAATTTGATGTTTCTCGCAGCTGCATGGTTGTTTATTATCCAATGAATTAGCACAGGTAGGGGGTTGAATAAAAATATTTTTGTTTATTTTATTATTGGTATTTAAAATAATTTTTCCGACGTTAGGGTGACAGGTAGGGGTGGTGTTATTTGTTTTATTGTATTTCACTAAAAATTTAAATAAAGAAGAATATCCATTGCCTTGGTCTTTATTTAGGAGTGAGTCATTTTTAGTTTTGTAAATTTCGATGCTTTCAGCTGAATCTAGTTTCCTAGAATCTCTAATGTAATTTATCATTACAATGTCTTCTTTCGAAGACGAGGTCATGGTCTCTTTTGACGTAAAATCGCTTTTTCCCAGTATCCCAGTCAAAGAGGCTATTATTCTGGTAGAAGAATGGTTACTACAACAAGAAACTGGACCACAGTGGAGGACAAAAGTAAAACAGTACATAAAACTGATCCGGCTTTGCATGGAAGAAAATTATTTCACCTTTAGAGTGATCATTCTTAGATCTACTGTTAAGTAAAACAGGAACATCTCTAGAACTAGAGATTTACAGGAAACCTACAGATACTGACAGGGTCATCCCGAATACCTCTAACCACTCCTATCAACATAAGATGGCATCGTTCAACCACATGATCCATCGAATGTTAACACTTCCCATCTCCCAAAAAGGTTTAGTAAAAGAAACTAAACACATATTTGAAATTGCGAGAATAAACGGATATCCGGAAAAAACCATTAAGGCCTTACTTAGTAAACGGAAAAGAAGTTTACAACGGAATTTCCTCACTAACCTACTGACTGATCAACAACCTATAAGAAGAGTAGCATTGGAGTTTAGCAAGATTTCTCTCCCACTCAGAACGAAATTAAGAAAACACGGGTTAGATATCGTATATAGCAGTAGAACTAACCAACTCAAGTCTGTTCTAGGTTCAACTAAAGACCCAATCGAACAAATGGAAAAATCAGGTGTATATAAGGTAACTTGCAGTCTTTGCAACAAAGCTTATATTGGGCAAACTAGGAGAAACATGCAAACGCGACTCAATGAACACCTGAAAGAAGCAGAACTGGCTAAAAAGAAGAACTCAACAGAGTTCCGATCCAAAGTAGCAGAACACATCATCCAGGAGAATCATAGCATTTCGAAAGAAGACATTGTAATGATAAATTACATTAGAGATTCTAGGAAACTAGATTCAGCTGAAAGCATCGAAATTTACAAAACTAAAAATGACTCACTCCTAAATAAAGACCAAGGCAATGGATATTCTTCTTTATTTAAATTTTTAGTGAAATACAATAAAACAAATAACACCACCCCTACCTGTCATCCTAACGTCGGAAAAATTATTTTAAATACCAATAATAAAATAAACAAAAATATTTTTATTCAACCCCCTACCTGTGCTAATTCATTGGATAATAAACAACCATGCAGCTGCGAGAAACATCAAATTGTTACCTGTACGAATAAAATTAATAAGACAATTTTAGATTTCTTTCCTCAGTCGAGTACAAAACACTGAAGAAGTCTGCAAGTAGTAGACGAAATACGCGTATCTGTATGATAAGCATATCAGTAAAACTAAAAGGAAAATATTCGACTATTTTCACTGTTATACCAAAATTTTACTCTAACGCTGGAAAACAAGTTTTTATAAAAAAAAAGACCTCGTATAGTTCACGATCTTTATATGGTCTTTAGTGTAGTGTGAATAGCATATTAATGAATTTTTCCACTGTAAAATATATTGTTTTGTACTTAATGAACTTTTTTAAATACTATAATTAACTACTCTAGACAAGAAAATACCTGAAACCTTACAAATTCAAAATTTATTTAAAAGCTGTATGACTTTTAGACACCAACTTTTCCTTAGGTAGTTATTATTGCACCACTTATATTTTAAATAAGACAAAAAATATGAAAAATAACCGTTTAACATGTACACTTGTGAGAAAAAACTACAGGAAATGCTACTAGTGAAGATAAGATGAATAATATAAACCTTTTCCTCGAATGCTTCCTTATTATATATGAAAATACAGCAGCAAGCAATATTTAGATACAAAATTAAGTATACTAGATGTATTCCCTTTACTTGAATTTTTGTAAGGAGAAACATTTTGCACCTGTACGATCCCATATTTATAGAAACATTTTTTGTACAGAATATAATTTTCCTTTTTTTACGCCAAAAAAATATCAGTGCAGTATAACCATGCAAAAAACATAGTTCAGCAAAGGAAGATCCACATCTAACAAAAATTTATGAAAATCACATTTTCAGAAAAGAAGATTGCTACACGGCGAAAGAAGAAGATAAATATAAGGCTAGAGAACAACACTTTCAAACAATTACTTTTGATTTGCAATTACCTTCAGCAGATATAGTTCTGTTACAGCAAAAAAGTATGTGTGTATAACTTAACCAATAACCATCTATGAAAAAGAAAAACAAAACAGAGGCTCTTGTTATTGTTAGAATGAAATAAATGGAAAACTGGAGAATGGAGGCTCAAATGAAACAAGTACATTGATAGTATTTTTAAGTACATTGATAGTATTTCCAACAATATAAGCCGTTTATAGATGTCATACGTTTATCGATGTCGATGTCAGACAAATATGGAGACCAAAACCGAAACCAATATGTAGCTCTTTTACACTGTGTTAAAAATCATCCAACAGTTAATGTAATAGAGCATACATTTTTGAAATCTGGTAATTCTTACATGTAATGCGATCCTATACATTCAGCAATTGAACATGCGAAGAAAAATAAATCGGTTTTCCTCATGAATGATTGGAAAGTAATTTTTAAAAAAGCAAGATCAAAAAATAAGAAAAATAAAGATTCATATGTACTGTACTGTTATTTTTTTATTTTCAAACACTAGCAAATAAACTGTTAAACAATAAAAACAAGGATGAAGAAGGAAATCAAGTTGAATGGCTAAAAATAAAATGCCTGAAATATGACAGGGTGTTTTCGTTTATTCATTCTAAAGAAGAAATGGAAAGAATAGAATACTTGATGACGTCTCGATAGAATATTCCGAACAAATAGAATAAACGAACAGAATAGAATAAAAAGAATAAACATCAGAAATTGTTATTGTTTATTTTTTTATTTATTTATTAATTTTTGTGAACAAAAGTTTTTACTATTTTTTAATTTGTGTAAATTAGTTAATATAGTTAATATAAGTTATAATAGTTATTATAACCATTATATAGACTCATTCCTTGAAAAAAAGAATAATAAAAACTTTTAAAAAATTTTATTTTCTGAATAATAAATACAACTACTAATTTTATATAAACATTAATATTTATACAACTATTCATAATATTATATTTGTTTTCAAAAACATTTTTTTAATTAACCAATATTTTCCATTTTTTAAATTAAAATAAAATATAGGTAATCAAATTGTTATTACTATATAGAATGATAGAAGTGAACTGTCATTCCGTAATTTTATTCTGTTTATTCCAACTCTGAGATGGAACAAAAAGAATACGTTCGGAATATATGGAATAAATAAAAAAAATACAGAACAGAATATTTTGAATATTCCGAATATTCGGAATGAATGAACGAAAGCAACCCCAGACATTATTTTGTATAAGTATAATCACAATGCAAACTTTAAAAAAATATTGACAGCTAGAGCAAAACCCCGTAAGCAACCCATGCCTACGTAATTATTAGTAAAATTAGTTTATAGAAAAGGGGGACTGAAACGAAAGGAAAAAAGTGATGAAAGTTGACCCGTGTGGAAGTAGGCAATAACATTAACAAATGCATATCATAATCAATTGCCTATCAATGCAAAAAAAAATAAAGATCTCATGTGAAAACTATGTGATACTGGTCTTATTCCCGAAGTATTGCACGCTTCGTATAGATATCTACGATCTAGCTCTTTCGAAGAGGAACGAATAAATCCACTATTTTTTTTGTTTTACTTTAATATTTAAATGAATTTTTATTATTTTTTATGTTAATTATTTCAATTTTGATATTGGAAATGTATTTTTGCTATTTAAAAATATAAATATTATAATAACTAAAATTTTTAATTTTGCTATTATGTAGGAAAATTTCCAATTTATTTAATAGCTGTTTTTCTGATATTCTAACTACATTATTATAACAAAAATTACACTAATTTATTGATAAAAATATATGTTTTCACTTAAACCACAATTTTGGCTATTTCCGAAATTTCCCTGTTTTACAAAGCATATTTAACTGTTTTCGGCTAATTTGCTTTTTCCGTAATTACAATCATCACTTGCTTTGAAAACGTTATATCAAGCTGCAATTCTAAAGTACGCTTAAATTGAAGGTAAATTTTTTTTCTTTATTTTATTTTAATTAATATCATTGACAATAAAACATTAAAAAAAAGATTACATGAAACAATTTGTTCAAATTTATTTTACTGTTGAAACACAAAATACTATTTTCGAATTAATATTAATCTTTGAACAGTTGAAAGCAGTTATATGAACTGAAAAATCTCATATAAGAAATTTCTTGGTTTACATTTTCTTGTGAGTTTTGTAGCGCCATTTTGAATTGAATGTTGCAGCCTGTCTATTTACAAGGCATCCTAATGCCCGGTTTTCATGTAGCCGATATATCGGCGAATGGTTAGAGCATAGGCAGAAGATACAACAATTTCATAAGTGCGATAGAGAAACAATTATAAAATATCGGGAGAATGACAATAATATCGGGAGAAATATCGAGAGAGTCGCCATAAATATCGGAGAATCGCCATAAATATCAGAGAATATTTAAAAAAACATATCTTCGCAAAGATATGTTTCCTATAATTATCGCCGATATTTTTAATACTAACATAAAAAAATGTGTAATTACACAAAAAAAATTCGCACACTACCAACACATTTTATGAATACGGAACGACATTCCAATTTTTGAATTTGAGTAAAAACAATAACAAAAATTAATTTTTTGCATTGAATATTTGAATGCGTGTAAATAAAAAATAATATTTTAGCTTTTAGGTATAATATATTTAAACTAAAATTATACATATTTTTATCTTATACATAAACTAACTATTTAACACATTTAAAAAATTTACTTTTAATTACAATTTAACTTTAATTTTTTTTATCTGAATGAATATTTTAAATTTTGTTGAATGAATTTTTGAATGTATGTATGTATACATTTTTTTTTTAATTCATTATTTGGTATAATATAAAGAAATAATATTTTAATTCTAATTAATACTTATGTAAAAATGAAAAACGTATTATAGAAAAATAATAAATACAAGTGAATTTAAAATTTAAAAAAACTGTTTGATGTAATGCAATTCTCCACATAAAAATTCTACAGATGAAAATCATATCATATTTCACTTTTTTTCACTTTATTTAATTTATTTATATACTTTGGCGAAATTTTAAACAATTCTAAGGAAGATTGCTTAAATTAAATAAACTTTATTTTGTTTACATTTTGAATGTTTTAAGGTTATGTATATAGATTTTAGATTTCAAATCATCTATAAAAGTTACTATAAAAATAATATAATTTTACTCCCTCATACACATTAACGGTACACTATACTCCTCTCTTTCTAAACTCCAATTTATCAGCTAAAAATTTATCATGAAAACCGGGCTATAATGTTTAATACAATCAGCATATGTTAAAATATAAGTTAAATTTGTTAAACTCTGTGTTTTTATTTCCTGATTTCATCCTGCTTTTCAATGCCCATAATTTGTTTTTAACATGCAAATTGAAAATAGTTTCAGTTGGAAAAAATAAACAAAATTTTTGTCTAAAAATAGTTTTAGTTAATGTTAAAAAGGGATATAATATAAGTTCTTTATTTATATTATAAAATAAATGAGAAAAAAATTATATTATTATTAAAAAGTTTAAAATTCAATTTTTATGTACAGAACAAATCTTAATGTAAAAATTACTATTAAAGGAAAATTTTTTTTTGTGTAATTTATACTCTAAATAAATTTTTTAGTTAAGTTAGTAAAAGCAAAAATTAAATTATTGATTTTCTATTTTTTATCTTGGAAGCGGCCAAAATACATTGGCAGTCAGGATGCCTCACTATACTCAGGCACGGGCCCGATCCAAGGCATCCTAAATATATAGGCATGACACTTCATACTTTTTTTAGTTAAGATGGCGCTTTAAAGGTCACAAGAAAATGTAAACAAAGAAATTTCTTGTATGACATTTTTCAGTTCATATAAGAATTTTGCAGGGATTAGAATTTTTTTTAAAACTTTTAATTCAAAAATCTAATTGGGTGTTATAATTTACTTTGTAAAGTAAATAAATTATAGGAAATAGGATAAATGTATAGGAATAATGCCATCATTGTGTTGTGTTCCTGATATTAGAATTATTTGAGCAGAAAATAGTATCAAAGAAATAATTTTGCGTGTTTCACAAGCTGTTAATGAAAACTCAACTGAAAAGTTGAATTTGTTGCATAAATGTTTCTTTCAGAATGATACAGGTGAAATTTTAATAAATCAAGAAGTTGTTGAATGTATTATAAATAGTATTATTGAACCATTACTTACTTTAGGAAAAGAAAATATGATAGATACATGTGGTAGTTTTGCTGTTCAAGTTATGCCAGTTTTATGTGTAAAGGGTAATGCAACAAAAAATTTCCGATATAAAATTGTTATGGAATTATTTAAGTTTAGTATCAATTCTTTTGTTAATGATAATCTTTCTAAAAATTCATTTTGGGAAATAACAACTTGTTGGCAAGATGCTTTATCATGCGAAGATATATCGTTAGATGATTCACTCTCGAACGAGTGTAAAATAATTATTGAAAATAAGTTGAAAAACAATTATGAATTATAAATGGAAGAATTAGATAATATTTCTGATACATTAACAAAGCGGATCTATATGTATTTAATATTTACTGTGATATCCACACAAATCTTAGATGAAAATATTAAAAAAAGCGATATCGATAGTGAAAACAACGAAGAAATTTCTGAAGAAGATGACAATATCGCTTATGAAATTAACGAGAATTAAAAATTAAAAATTGTCATTAAAGCTATCTACGCAACTTGTGAACTAATTAATAATTGTGTAGCAGTTCCTGCTATTGGTGAATCATTAATTAAACATTCTTCTTTGGTAATAACTATATCAAATTAATTTTTATTAAAAATCTGAAAATATTTTGAAAATATATTTTAGATAAATAATGAAGCTGAGAACATTAAATATTAACATTATCTGAAAAAATTAAATTTTTGTTAAAAAATGCTTCAGAATATGTTGTTAATATTTTAAAAGAAGATATTATTCAAAAGGCGTCAAATGGACACATAATTTGTTAAGTTAAGTTAAGAACGTTGCCCTATTTATTATCCACAAACTGCTTTCAACAATATAAAGAAAATTCGCCCATATTTTTATTGGAAGAAATTTCAGATTCATTGTTAGCAAATAGACAACTCGAAATTTACAATAATTTAGCAGAAGTAACTTATATTATTATTTGAAACTTATCTTAAATTCAATGTTAATTGTAGATTATTCTACCTTATTTGACTTCTCGATCATTACTTCTTAATGAAGATATTATGAAAAATTCAGAGAATATCAAGTTTTGTTCTTCTTTGTATAAAAATTTATTTCAAAATCACATGTCATCAACCAGTTATAGTAAAATAGAGGACAGAAACTTAGTTTTGAGTTGTATTAATTTTATTACAATAACAGGAGAAAAACAAACAAAAAAGATTTATTTTTATATAAGACGTATGTTCAAAAACATTAATATAAATAACTATAGTATGTAATTAATTTTAAATTTTAGAGTTATTTCAACTAAAGAGTTCAAAGATGTAATTTCAATTATTGAATTTATTAAATTGTTAACTGAAACGATACAACGTTTTCCAACTGAATAAAATATCAAAAATTGAGATAGTATACGAATAGGCCTGTGTTCATGGGTCTTAACAATTTCGAAGAGCATAGAAAATTTCAATGACTCTAAGATCAGATTTGAGGTATTAGTGAAAGAAAAAATTCATAATATAAAATTTTAGGTTGCATTATTTACTGTAGCAGTCTATGAACTTTTTGCATCATTATCAAAATTTATAAAAGAGGAAAAATCGAAAAGTTCAACTCAATTTCTTTCAAATATAATAGATGAATGGGATAATGTTTTCGCAAAAAAAGTTAATCTGGTGTTATTTAAAAACTATCATTTATTAGTAAAAGATATCGGTAAATATTTTATATTTAAAATTAAATTATTTTTCTAATTTTTCCATTTTTACAGTACAAAGTAATAATGAGATTTTTTCATTATTAGATAAAATTGCATCTTGTGTGACATATTTAGACTTCAATACAATTTATAATGTAAATTTATTAATAAATAGAATTGTAAAAATATATTATGTATATTATTCAAATTTTTAGGCTTGTCAAAGCGGTTTTCAGTTGAACGTAAATGATCTAATAGAATTTTCATTACATAATTTGTTGAATCACTTATTAAGTTAAGTCTTAAATATTTAATGTAAATTAGCTTTTGGTTTTGATAAAATAAAGTATTTTTATTATATTATTATATAAATAAATTTAAAACAAAAAAACTTCGATCACTCCAAAAATGATATGAACTGAAAAATATCATATAAGAAATTTCTTTGTTTACATTTTCTTGTGACCTTTAAAGCGCCATCTTGAATTGAATGTTGCGGCCTGTCTATTTAGGAGACCTTGCTCTAGGTCGAGGCAGAAGCACACTATTACCTTTTCAAAAAGGAATATTATTAGCATCAGTTCACTAAAAATGATGTTCAACGATATAAAAGTAAATTACGCGATTTCATATATATTAACTTACTAGTAACACAGTTATTGGCAATATACTTATTTTACACATAACTTTTTCAAATAACTTTTGTTTTGTTAGATTAAATCCGGATTCTTTGGAAATACATTTTAAAATAATTAGAGCAAAAGGGGGGCATGATCATCCAAGTGCGCTTGAGTTCAAATATAGATTATGCAGCTTTCTACTCGGAAAAAATGAAGGAATAATATCCGATGCACATGCAGCTAATATTGAAGTAAACAAAGAAGAAAGCGTTCAAATGAATAAACCTTTGTGTGGAGAAGAAAATAATTTCGATTACAAGACTCACTTTGATGCTTCGGTGATTACATGTGATTTATTGGCATCTCTATCAGATGTTCAAATTCCAATCAACGAGCCTAACGGTTTGCAGGAAATGTCTGACCTCCAGTACGATGGTAAAGAGATTGAAATTAGCAGAAATAGTCACTCAATATTCAGATAATGGAACATGTGGATATACCTGGACGGATCATATCAACGAAGGAGGACTCTAAAAACCAAATAATATTTTTATTCTAAAATTAAATAAATTAGAAAATAGTTTTAAAAAATATAATGGTAATAAATTGTTAGTTATTAAAAATTATATAAAAAAATTCTTATATGAATTTGAAAATGTTGATTTACATACAAAAATTAAAAACCTTTTTTATAAATGTAAAATGTATTTTAGTATAAGAATATTAAATTCAAATATTAGTTGTAATTTAACTGGACTTATAATTATGCAAAATAATAAGGAATACCTATGTTTTTCAATTCTGAAATGTGAATACAATTTAATATCTTATCAGAATTTAATCAGCAATTGTTTTGAAATCTGAAAATCAATTAGGAACAAAACAAATTAATTGAAAAATCGCTATTTGAACATTTTTACATAGTAAAATTAATTTTTAAAAGTATAATTTGCTTATAATGTTATGCGCAAAAATGTAAACAATAATATTTTTGTCGTTGAATGACGTCACAAATGTAGAAAGAGACAACAACATACATGCGCAATATATTACCTTATTATTCTTTATACGATGGGTGGTCTGTACAGTATACCTGTAACAAGTAAGTCATGTAAATTGAATATGTCAAGTGAATGTATTTTTCTAGAATTTTTCCGATCGTATTTTTTTAAATAATTAAAAGAAAGTATTAAATGGTATGTTTAATAACTCATTTTGAATAAAATTAAAATGGATGACAATAGTGGTGACGAGGTAAGTGTTAAGTATGATTAGTTAGAGTAGTTAAACAAATGAAATAAAAAATAAAAAAAATTAACTTAATTGAGTCGGTTTTGACAAAATATGATGTATGTAGGAATGTTTGTGTTAAATATATAACTTGTTACATACTATTTTTATTAAAATAAAAAACAATTAAATCTTCAAATATCAATGTATATTCAATGTGCATTATGTTCATTATTTTCGACTTAGATTGAAACCAGAATAATCGAACATGATGAAAATATTAATTTTTATGATGTAATAAAATCAAATGCTGTTGTAAAGTATTCCAATGTTCAGGCACCTGTAAAGTTTAAAAGATTAGAGTATAATACGGATCTTAATATGCCTCCGTCAAATTGGCTTTGTACTACAGGTACGCAATATGGAATTTATCCACTACATGGACCAGTAGGATTTGCTAGGTAAGTTTTTGTTTCCTTGTAATAGAAATAAAAAAAATTGTTTTTTAGTTTTCGCATGGCTCATATGTTTTCCGATTGTTTGGAAGATGTTGACGTTGTTTCAGATGCAGAAAATATTAAAACTTTATTGAAACTCCCTTATTCGTCAAAAACGGTTATTAGCATGTTGGTTCATAAAGTTGGAAATACTTTACTACTAGACGAATTCGACATTCAAAAATATTTACTTCGGAAATCAGAAAATGATTGGAATTGGCTTCACACTTTTATCAATGAAAAACTTAAACATTTTGAAGGTGACAAAACAAGAAATATTTGTATTAAAGATAAAAGTAGAGAAGCAGTTCATCGAAGAAATCTCTTATCTAAATTTTTGTATTATACATTACAAAAGTCATTGACAGCAGAATCTGATAATAATGTGGAAAGTTCTAATCCAAATGAAAATCAACCAAATAATCAAAATAACCGACCTTTATTACCCGTCTTGGGTCCTATATTACCTGAACCAAACATTGATGAAAATGTCCCTGAGCCAAACACAAATCATGTCTTTAATAGAAATATTGTTTGGACTTTCGAAGATATTCGAATGTTAATTGGTACTGATATGCCAATTTTTGGTGGTGGAACTCGACCTTGTGTAAGCTTGAGGCTTAGAGATATGACACAACCTATAAATATTCTAACAGGAATAGATTATTGGTTGGACAATTTAATGTGTAATGTTCCAGAAGTTGTTATGTGTTATCATATCGACGGAATTGTTCAGAAATATGAGTTAATTAAAACTGAAGACTTGCCATTCTTAGAAGATTCAAAATTTTCCCCACAAATCATAAGAAATGTTGCACAAAATATATTGGCATTTTTAAAATCTAATGCTACGAAAGCTGGACACACCTATTGGCTGTTTAAAGGAAAAAATGATGACGTTGTAAAGTTATATGATTTAACAACATTATCTGAAAATGATCATAATGCAAAAACCGATGTTGATCCTAAAAATAGCAAAAATGTTAATAAAGGAGAAAGTATTTTCATTCAAAAAGATGAAAATCCTTTTACAGTTTCTGTTGCTATGCTTTTATATAGTGTAAGTACGAAATATATTTTTTAAATGAATAACAAATATTTTTTTAAAAATAAACATATTTTAATTAAAGGTTGCAAGAAACTTACGAAATGCTTCAGAAAAAATTACATCAAAGAAAGCTGGTTCAATCAAAGCTTTACTTGAAAATTGTCTTAAGCTTTTGCCAAAAGAAAAATATCCTCAAATAGTTACCTCATCTCACTATATTCTCTCAGATTTACATATTCCTGCTGGAGTAAATCCTAAATGTCCAAATTTCAATGATTCAGATTCGGACACTCAGTCGTCTGTTTATGACGATGATTACGAATATGAAGACAATGAAAATGAAACTGAAATTGAGGAAATAAAAATAGGAAAATTTGAAGTATTCGAACCAAGCGAGAATGTTTCAGTTATGAGTAACAAAAAAATGTTTAAAGAATTTTCAATACAAGAAACGCTTAATAACGGTAATTCATCAAATGGAAATTATCCATCAAATATACCACCATCTCCTTTAATTTCTACACTAGAAGAACGTTGCAAAATATCCCTTAAACATATTTCAGAAGGTTTAAATTGTTTGCAATACTTTTCAACAAATGAAGAGCATATAAATAATGAACTAGCAGAACGGTTAAAAGCTGAAGAAAAACATAGAATTATTTATGAAGAACAAAATCCAAATATGGCAAAACCATTTCACCCAATTCCTTTACCTTATGAATCATTAAAACCGCAACCAAAAATGACTAATCCTAATGTAGCTATACCAATGGGCTGGGAAAATTCTGAAAATGTTAAAAACCTTAACTTGATTAAAAAAATTCCCAGTAAAAAGAAAAAGGGTAAAATCCAAAGGCAAATCACTGAAGAAAAATTGGAAAATCTTAATTCTAAGCAAAAATTAATTAAGTCAAATAGAGAAGCACCCAAACGTATTGCTTCCTGGAATTTTCATTTGAAAGTTTTATTGTTAGAAAAAGCTTGCTTAACTTATGTAATACAAGCGGAATATAGTTATGGTCAGGAGGGTTTCGGTACATGTCTAAAATGTGTAGAGTTAGCTTTTAAATGTCAAGATATAGATTTGCTAAGATCGATTTCATATCAAAAAGCTGGAATTTTAGAACGTGCAGGTGACAGCTTTTTTCAAATTGTGAAACATTATGATAATATCGACAAATTTTTGGAGGAATACAAAAATTATTCTGACCAAACTAATTCCAACATTTTGGAAGAGCTAGTTAAAGAAGAGTCGAATGAAGAGCTGCCTGATTTTGAGCCTATAAAAAATTTAGAGCAATTAATGGTCAAGAGCTGTGATTTCTATGAAAGTGCTCTTGAATGTGCAACAAATGAAGAGATTAAGTACGATTTAATTAGAAAACTAGGAAGTGTAAGAAATGAACTTGGTTTGAAATATATGTATTGCGCTCAAGGTAAATTAGATATCAAGGTGAATTAAATTTATAAAAACAAATTCAATTTATTTAGAGGAATATTCTAAGTATATAGAAAAGACTGGTTCTGCAGCATCATATAACAAGGAACAACTTCATGAAATAAACGAAAATAAAGAGTTTAGATATCAATTTTTAGCTAAACAATCGTTTGATAATTTAATACGAGGTATATGTGCATTTGAAAAAGTCCACGATAATGTCAATTTAGCATTTTTATTATGTAATATGGGCCGTTTTATGCGTTTTAGAGCTCATATTCATATGTCGGATGAAATACCTAATGAAATAAAAAATCAAAAACGTTTCTACAATCAAGCGTTTTCATATTATCAACGAGCTCTAGGTGTTCTTGAAAATAGAAAGCCAAATCCAGAACTTTGGGATATGGTGAGTTGGGATTTATCTACCGCAACCTTCACTTTAGCTAAACAAGTTCAAGACTGGAGTACGACAGAAAGTGTAAATATTTTACTAATTGCTTGAAAAATATATCTGATTTTATTTTTTGTTCTAAATAAATAGTCGTCTGAAGAAGTTGAAAAAGAAATTGTAGAATTACTTCAAAAATCACTAAAACTGTGTGACACAGAACATTTGGGATCACGTCAAGTACTTTATACTTATAGATCGGGCTTAATTCATCAACGCTTAGGATCGTTTTATCACAGTCAACTGCGTAAGTTAGGAGGTTTATTTGAAGAGAATACTTCAAAAACTAATCTACAACTGTGTCGATTACATTACGAAAAATCTGCAAAGATTTTAGAAAATTTAAAAGAAATTAAAGATTTTTTAACAGTACAGCTAGAACGAATTGGTTTACAAGAATTCCTAACAGAAGTTTCTCATAAATCTTACAAGAAAATTAAATTATTACAATGTGGTATTGAAATTTGTTTACAAACAAAACCTATATTTATGCACATTATTGCGAATGACATTGAAATGAATCCCAAAGATGAATTTTTGAAATTGCTCAATCTATTCTTGAGTAGATTGCAATTTTTATTAAAAAATTTAACAAAATTGAATATGAATAAAACAACTGGTTGTGCAACAAATAATAAAATAAATAATAATAGTAATGAAGACGTGAAAAAATATGGAAAGATGTATAATATCTCAATAAATACAAAATCAAATAAAAATTGTAAAGAATTCGCACAAAATTTAGTTAGTTGCTTAAATAAGATTAATGAAACATTTAAAATATAAAAACGGTATTTTTTTTTAAATTAATGATGTTATAATTGTTTTTTATTTAATTTTAAAACTATTTTATGCAGATATTTTCATAAATTTAATAATTTCACATGACATATAAAAAATAAAATGAAAGAAAACTGCTGCAACTTTGGATTGATTTAGAAAATTGTTCCAACAAAAAAATTGTTTGTAACAAAATTACCGTTTACAAACAAAATGATGGGTGCCGTTAGTTGTGTTCAGGTGCTAACTGTGTAAGAAATTCGCATCGCAAATATTTCTCGAAAATCAATTGGTACTGTGTATCATATTCGCATTTAAAAATAGTGCTGCCATTTTATAGTAAAAGTGGGTATTGGTGACATATGTCAACTAAATTTCGCGATGCGCTAAAAATCCAATTTCCAAGATAATTTTCTTAAATTATCATTTTAATTTACTTTATTTAATTCTTTGCTAATAAAATGTAATTTATTTGACTTTTTATTAATAGTTTCTAGAAAAAAAATTAAATTCTATAAAAACTCAAAATTTCAGCCTCGCACCAATTTGTGACCTAGGGTGCTCCAAATTGTGACTATTTGGTGTTGGTATTTGTGACTGAAAAAAAATACTAAACTCAAAACGTTAAAAGTATGTTTATCAATTAATAAAACATAATTTATCACATATTATTTCATAATTCATTTAATGAAAATCATAAAAAAATAATTAAAATTAATAATAGTTAATAATACTTTAATTATAAATAAAGTAAACAAAAAATAAATACGTTCATAACAGAAAAAAATATTCTTATATTTACTTTTGATATTAGTTTTTTCATTGATTTGCGAAGATATATTTCTTTAACGAAGTGGATTCCTTTTGCATTGACTAAAACTGGTTCAACATTTTTATTAACAATGTCACCGACATTATGCCACAATATATTATCTTGTTCTGCCCACTTTCATTTATGGCCGCTCATTACCATAGCTTTGACTTGATATTCATCGTTTTTTGTTTCTAAAAGATCAACGGGGAAATATTCATCTTCATATTACACAATGACATTAATTAACTTTAATCTCGAATTCTGATTCTATTGAAGAACTTTTGTTATGTTTATTTTCTACCCTTCTTTTCAAATAAAACCATTTTGAGTTTTTGTTGTTCTATGTTTTATCCAAAGCTTTAGGTGGTTATGATGAAGTCCGAAGCGGAATTTCTCCGAAAAAAAATTCCGATCCGAATACGAAAGAATTGGTATGCTGAAGTCCCTTCGACTGCAAAGTCTGTGCAGAAATCTAAATCATATGTTTCGGAAGATTTTTTGTTTTGTTTTCATATTCATTTCAAACATTTTTATTTTCAATTTTTTTTTATTTATTTTGTAAAAATTTTTTAATAGATAATGTATACATATGACATAATGTATATGACATAATGTATATGACATAATGTATATATACAATATGCATACATAAATTAAAAGTAAAAGATACAACTTTCTTAATTATATTTGTAGTATGTATATATATACAAATTAAAATAATAGTAATTTTTAGTTACATCAGAGAAAATTTAAAATTCTCTAAAGAATGTAAAATATATATGTATCGTTTTTAATATATATATATTATGTTATAATATTAAAAACAATAAAATATATTATTCTTTTGAAGCGCTTTTTTATTCCTAAATAAAAAAAATATTTTTCATAAATGAAAAAAAAATTTAAAAAAAACTATTATTACATTTTCTACTTCTCTTAATATTCTAAATACAAAAATTGTATGCTTTATAATTCATTTCCGAACCATTCTAATACTTCCGAATGAGAAATTCCGTCGTACAATTTTCAAATTATTTTCCGTTCCGACGAACTTCATCATACATAAATTTTAAAATTTCGGATAAATAATGACATTTGCAGACTGCGGAATACTTTCGGACTTCAGCATACCAAATTCGGAATGTAATCGGAATTTCATATTCCGACGAACTTCATCATAGCCACCTATCTTTTCTTCATCTTTTTTTTTTTTGTAATAAGCAATCCATAAATCACTTCTAGCTACAGATGAAAACATTTCTTTAATTTCTTGCTCTTTCGTTTTTTTTTTATCTTCATGACTTGTGGGCAATAGAAACTTTTTAAATGATAAAATTAATATACTATAAGTACCTACTAAATATATTAATTAAATTAATTCTAAAAAACAACTACAATTTGAAACATGTAATTCGGATACATTTTGCGGGTAATTCGGCTCCAATAATGCTTGAATTTGTGACCGTTGTAGTAATTTGGCGACATGAGGCTTTAATCGAAATATATTGTAGGTCACAAATCGATTTTATTTAGTAAGTACTTAATACTTTCCAAATAAAGAAATTTAAATTTATAAAAAGTTATAAAAAGTTAAATATTTGGTTATACGAAAACCGACTTCAAAACTCTAATTGTGATCTATAGGTCACAAATACCTCAACAGAAAAAAATTATAGCTTATAATTCGGACCGCTTTTAATTATTTAGGTGGTTATGATGAAGTTCGTCGGAATGTGAAATTCCGATTACATTCCGAATTTGGTATGCTGAAGTCCGAAAGTATTCCGCAGTCTGCAAATGTCATTATTTATCCGAAATTTTAAAATTTATGTATGATGAAGTTCGTCGGAACGGAAAATATTGAAAATTGTACGCCGGAATTTCTCATTCGGAAGTATTAGAATGGTTCGGAAATGAATTATAAAGCATACAATTTTTGTATTCAGAATATTAAGGTGGTTATGATGAAGTCCGAAGCGGAATTTCTCCGAAAAAAAATTCCGATCCGAATACGAAAGAATTGGTATGCTGAAGTCCCTTCGACTGCAAAGTCTGTGCTGAAATCAAAATCATATGTTTCGGAAGATTTTTTTTTTGTTTTCATATTCATTTCAAACATTTTTATTTTCAATTTTTTTTTATTTATTTTGTAAAATTTTTTTAATAGATAATGTATATGACATAATATATATATACAATATGCATACATAAATTAAAAGTAAAAGATACAACTTTCTTAATTATATTTGTAGTATGTATATATATACAAATTAAAATAATAGTAATTTTTTGTTACATCAGAGAAAATTTAAAATTCTCTAAAGAATGTAAAATATATATGTATCGTTTTTAATATATATACATATTATGTTATAATATTAAAAAGAATAAAATATATTATTCTTTTGAAGCGCTTTTTTATTCCTAAATAAAAAAAATATTTTTCATAAATGAAAAAAAAATTGAAAAAAAAAACTATTATTACATTTTCTATTTCTCCTAATATTCTAAATACAAAAATTGTATGCTTTTATAATTCATTTCCGAACCATTCTAATACTTCCGAATGAGAAATTCCGGCGTACAATTTTCAAATTATTTTCCGTTCCGACGAACTTCATCATACATAAATTTTAAAATTTCGGATAAATAATGACATTTGCAGACTGCGGAATACTTTCGGACTTCAGCATACCAAATTCGGAATGTAATCGGAATTTCACATTCCGACGAACTTCATCATAACCACCTAAGAGAAGTAGAAAATGTAATAATAGTTTTTTTTTCAATTTTTTTTTCATTTATGAAAAATATTTTTTTTATTTAGGAATAAAAAAGCGCTTCAAAAGAATAATATATTTTATTGTTTTTAATATTATAACATAATATATATATATATATTAAAAACGATACATATATATTTTACATTCTTTAGAGAATTTTAAATTTTCTCTGATGTAACAAAAAATTACTATTATTTTAATTTGTATATATATACATACTACAAATATAATTAAGAAAGTTGTATCTTTTACTTTTAATTTATGTATGCATATTGTATATATACATTATGTCATATACATTATGTCATATACATTATCTATTAAAAAATTTTTACAAAATAAATAAAAAAAAATTGAAAATAAAAATGTTTGAAATGAATATGAAAACAAAACAAAAAATCTTCCGAAACATATGATTTTGATTTCTGCACAGACTTTGCAGTCGAAGGGACTTCAGCATACCAATTCTTTCGTATTCGGATCGGAATTTTTTTTCGGAGAAATTCCGCTTCGGACTTCATCAAAACCACCTTAATTACTCAGCTTATTTACAAAATAATCACATTTTTCGATCATTTTACGTTAAAAAATCTCTAGAACTTTATTATTAGGCATGCATTTAATTTTATAATAATACCAACCTTTTGCTATAAATTAAAAACATTTTTATCAATTTCTCACTTCAAAACCTTGATGAAAACTGAAATTACGAGAAAAAGTAAGGTGCTTAATGACAAATTGGTTTTTTGGCACGAAATTTTCTATTATCATATTAAAGTACTAGTACAAGTATAGTAGAATAAAATAATTAAATTTTTGAAATAATTTCCCAAAAATAATTCTTTTAGAAAATACATTTTAAATCAATTGTAGGCTGACTAGATCACAAATACCAATACCCACTAAGTCACGATTATCCACTTTTACTATAATGTCGAAAAGACAATCACGACGAATGACGAATTTTTCGCTTTCAAATACATGAGATTGATTATAGGCATGTTCGTAGTTGCTGTAAAATATGGGTCGCTGGCTTGCAGATTTTCTCTGTCACTATGAACAAAAAAACTTGTGCAGGCGCGCAGAAAATTGTTTAGCAGTCATTCTTGTTCACAGAAGCAGCACATGCGCAATTCGTTTATATAGTAATATTATATTGTTTATAATTATATTATTATATATTTTTATATATATTTAATATTTTAATATATTTTATAATATATTTTTTTAAATATATTTTATAAATATTTTTTTTAAAATATATATTTTTTTTAAATATTTAATATTTTTTAATGTATATGTTATTTAAATATTAAAATATATTAAAATTACAACATATTTTTTTCAATATATTTATTTTATTATATTTATATATTATTATTATAAACACATTTATTTTATTTTAATAATTAATTTTTATTTTTTACTTAAATATTTTCTCACGACATTCTTATTTATTACATGTTAAATAACTTGCACTTTAAAAATCATTAAAGCAGACGCACTAAAATATCTGCGCAATCTGCCCGACGCTGACGCGACACCGATTACTATGAACACAAGCGCCTGCTTTTTATCTGCGCAGAATTTTTGATGATATGCAACTACGAACAAAAAATCTTTTTTGTTGCGCAGACACGGCCCCTACGAACACGCCTTATATGTAAATCGTGACGAATGACGAATGACCAAAATTTCGCGTACAAAAAATAATATCTATTTCTATTTTACTCGTCGACGAATGCGAATGACATTCATTGATACCAACATAAATTGGTCAAAATGGCTTTAATAAAAAAATTTTAAAATTCAAATTCAAATAAAAGATTTTTTCTCCATTTTTTTCATAAACAAATTTTGAAATTTCAAAAACACAAAAATTTATTTATTTTAAAATTCAAATTCAAATAAAAATTTTTTTAATTTTTTTATAAACAAATTTTGAAATTTCAAAACACAAAAATTTGCTCGTCGTGATTGTGTCTATAATGGCGAATTTTGGTCATTCGTCATTCGTTGTGATTGTGTTTTCAGCGTAACGCGACGACGATGATTACAGACACAATCACGACGAATATTCGTGACGAACAAATTTTTGTGTTTTGAAATTTCCAAATTTGTTTATAAAAAAAATTAAGGAAAAATTTTAAAAAAATTAACTAAAAAAAATTGAGGAAAAATTTTAAAAAAATTAATTTAAAAAATTTTTTATTTGAATTTGAATTTTAAAAATGTTTTATTAAAACCAGTTTGACAAATTTATGTTGGTATCAATTAATGTCATTCGCATTCGTCGACGAGTAAAATAGAAATAGATCAATTTTTTGAACGCGAAATTTTGGTCATTCGTCATTCGTCACGAGTTACATATAATTCCATATATTTGAAAGCAAAAAATTCGTCATTCGTCGTGGGTGTGTTTTCGACATAATTCTTTAAATTTAAATTTTGATCTTTCATTTCATTGTCAAATTTTGTTTTACTTTCAAACAAAATTTTTTTGAGTAAAAAGTAAAATTTCATATTAATATTAAAAATAAAAATAAAATGGATTGTGCAGCTATTTACTTTAGCACTTCAAAGGAGAACACTGAGATCCAACGTGCTAGAAATATCCAATGTGCAATATGCCAAATAAAGGGTACGTTATTTATTTCTAATTTTGAAGTTTATTTTTGCTTCATGATTTTTTTTTTAGATTCATAAAAAGCTTCAGGCTATCAAAAGAAGCATTTGTGTATGTGGAGGAAATTAAACACGACCTAAAACACCTCTCAGAATTGTTTTGAACCGTCATAGTTTCCAAACCTTTGAACCTAAAATATTTAACTTTATTTTTATTCATATATCAAAATAAAATAAAACTAAAGTTAATAATAGAGAAATTAAAACAAATTTAATTACTTAATAAAAAAAATAAAACTAAATTTAATTATTTTTTATATTTTTAACAAAAAATATTTATATTTTTACTTACATTATTACGCTTTTTCTATTTTTTTCTTTTCTATTTAACAACTCTATCGTAACACATTCGAAAATAAAATTGCTATCGAATGAAAAATACTCGAAAGTAGCACTACGATTACCCACTCACCCCAATCGTGGTAGTCAGTTATCAGTATTATTTATCAGTATTTATGACAAGTTTCAGAAATTCTGATACGCACTATCGTCGTTGTCAGAACTATTAGTTTTACTGATCGATTGTGAATTTTGTTAACGTCACTGATAAATTGGAATCTGGAGTGGCATTCTGTATTGTGATAAACGATAGCCACCCTTGTGACAGTCAAATATGACACTAAAATTTTTTGGTATTCTGTATTGCGATTACTTCAATAATTTAAGAAAACGGCAGCATTTTAAAATATACAATTTGGAAATGGCAGCACAAGTGATTTATTAAATGTCAAAGTGACAAAACAATAGAAAACGAAACTAAAGTTTTAAATTTGACAACAAGTGTAATCATAAAGTAAAATTATAAGAATAAAAAAAATTATTAAAAAAAATAGCTTAAAAGTAAATTTCATAAACTAAATTTTCAAAAACTAAAAAAAAAACTTAAAGTGAAATTCATTACAACTAATTTAAGAAAATGAAAAAAAAAATTGTGTTCAAATTTGATTAAAATTCATGTGCAAACTTATAACTAATTAATATAAATACAGCTATCCCTCGCTATATATAACCTCATTATATGTAATTTCGATATATATGTAAATAATATTTAGTACTGTTTTTTCGTTTAATGTAAATTTTCCCTCGCTTAACATATATTTCTTCGGACAAAAAAAAAAATAAATATGTAAAACAACATATGTATTCAAATGTTTTTATTTTAAAACGCTACATAGGAAAAAAAATTTAAAACACTACCAGAAATATGACAACGTATGAACCGTTGTGAAAACGAACTGACATTTCAAATTGTTATTTTAAAATTTAAATTCGTTAATGCATATGTACATAGGTTTTCAGGCAATTTTTGTGTTCACTATTTATTTTAAAGTTTTTGTAAAGTTTTATGTAAGTACATAATATCATCTAATAATATATAAAACATGTATGTAATATTAATTACATAATTTATTTGTAGTAATTAAAATCCATAATGAGTAAATTAAATGAGGTAATTAAAAGAAAACGACAAGCGATTACACTAAAGAAAAAAATTGAAATTATAGACAGATATGAAAGGAAGGAAAAAACCGGCTAACATTGCTTTTTCAATGGGATTGAAACCTTCTTCAATTTATGCAATTTTAAGAAACAAAAAAGGTATAAAAAAATATTCAGAGTCTGTTGAAGTGGGTTTGCAAACAAGAGATCCATTGTGTTGGAAAAGGTTGAGAAACTTTTGATGATATGGCTGACAGAATTAAATAATAAAAACATACCGGTGTCTACTTTATTAATCCAAGAAAAAGCAAAGAACTTATTTGGTTATCTAAATCACGTTAATGATACAAACGAAACTTTTAATGGGAGCAAGGGCTGGTTTGAGAAATTTAAAAAAAGGGAAAAATTACACAATATAAAACTAGTTGGTGAAAGGACTAGCGCTAATGTGGAAAGTGCCAAAAACTTTCCAAAAAAACTGAAGGAAATTATAGAAAAAGAAAACTACAGCTTGAAACAAATTTTTAACGTAGATGAAGCTGGGCTATTTTGGAAGCGGTTACCTTCAAGAGGCTTTGTTTGTAGTGAAGCAAAAATTCATTACTTTAAAAAAATGAAAGACCGCATTACATTGCTTCTTGGAGGTAATGCGGAGATTGTAAACTAAAACCCATGCTTGTTTACAAATGTGAAAATCCTAGGGCGTTAAAGCATGTAGACAAAAAAAATTACCAGTCATATGGAAATTTAGTAAAAAACCGTGGGTTGGTTCTCATATTTTTACTGATTGGTTTGAGAATTATTTTCACGATGAAGTGAAAAAATATTGTGAAAAGGAGAAAATAGATTTTAAGATTTTACTAGTAATAGATAATGCTCCTGGACATCCAGTTATATTAGACGATTATTCTGAACACATAAGGGTAAGTTCTTAACATTTTTATAGGTCGTATAACTATAAATTTTACTTTTAAAAATTTTGTTTTAGGTTTTATTTCTACCTCCAAATACAACATCTATTCTACAACCAATGGACCAAGGTGTGATTGGGATATTTAACTCTTATTATTTACGTAGATGCTTCCGTAATTTAATTTTAGAAATGGAAAAATTCGAAGGGAACCTGAATGATGGTTTAAAAAGTTTTTGGAAAGAGTATGATATCCGATCAACTATTGATAATATAAACAAGTCGTGGAAAGAAGTTCAAAACTCAACAATGCATAAGGTTTGGAAAATGTTACTACCAGATTTTGTAAGTGTAAATATTGAACAAAACGAAAATGAAATAGTAGCAAAAGATATATGTGAATTAGCTGCCAAAATAGGATTTACTGATACGGATGCCACCATTCTACAACAGTCATTAGATCCAAACGAACCATTAAGTACAATAGATTTATTGGAATTATTAGAAGAAAATGAATAGGAAAATCAAGAAGAAAATCCGGAAATAGAAAATGCAAATGAACCCGATGCTTCTTTATTTCCATTACCGAAACTGTCAGAAGCTTTAAATCACTTAAACTTAGCCATAAAAATTTTCCAAAAATACGATGTAGACGAGCAGAGATCGCAAATTATCTGTTCTTCTATTTTATCCGTACAAAACTATGTATGAAGAACGAAAAGTCATAAAGCAAACTAGAATTGATAAATGGTTTACAATGTAAGTAAGCTAGTTGTTAATTTTCTTTAAGGTTTAATAGACATAATGTGCAAATAATGTTTATCTATTTATATATTTTTTTTTAAGAAAATGTCTGTTTAAAATGAAATATGTAGTTTTTTTTAATTTTGCGTTGTATTTTTTGTTAAATTTGGATTGCTAAAACAATATTAGAAAATAAATTTTTTCTAATCAAATAAATGCATATGTGTATCATTTTTTATTTATTAAATTGAATCAAATAGATGTATATACATACTATTTAGATTAAATTTTACATACTGGGGTATATATAATATAGTAAATATGTATGTAAATATGTATGTAAATATGTATATAAATATGTACGGACATAAATCATACACCTTCAATTTAACCTCAAAAATTTGATATATGTCCGGTCCCAAAAGTTATGTTAAGCGAGGGATCACTGTATCTATACATGTAATTGAAAACCAAAATAAAATTCAAACTTATTAAAAAAAAATATTAACACATAATTACAGCATTTTTTATTCAGTTCCATTCTTTTTAAATCATTTGGAATTTTAGCGACTTCTACATTTTGAACTGAAAATCCTATCAATAAACTTATTTGTTATTCGTAAACTTAAAAACTAATTATTTTATTACACAAATTAAAATTATTACAACTTAAACAAAACCTGAAACATAAAAAACTTAACATAAATCTTAAAAAACCAAAACATAAAAAATCTAAAAGGCTTAAATCTTAAAAAACAACCAAACTTTTATTTATTTTTATCATGAGTGACACCAAATTAGCTGTCACCCTAAAATCACAAAAAAACGCAACTATCACTGTGACAATCACCATATAGAATACCAATTATAGATATGCGACAGTCGCATCGTGATTATCACAATACAATTCCATATTCCACCCCATTTGCAATTTATTTTTTGTTGTGTACAGTTGTTTGAAATTTTGAATGTAATACACTATGTCCGCTGAAAATTATGATAAGTTGTTAACACATATGTCCAAAAGGTTTGTTCTATATGATAAATAATTTTTAAAAATATTTTGGGTTGGTTCGACAGTCCGGAAGTCAGGACAAAAGGACCTTGAACAAAAAAAAACAAAACAAATTTTTTTTGTACTTGTGTTGATACGTAATGAACATTATTGACATTTTGATTTTTGGACAATTTTTTTGTTCAAGGTCTTCGGTCCTGACTTCTGCAACGCGGACCATTCCGAATTTTTTTTAAATATTATTAAAATAATTATTAATAACTTTTTTTCAGACAAATACAATTTAAGCATGTTATATAGAGTTTCGGCCCAAATTCCCTGGACCCGATCCTATTGTCTTTATCACATTTAACGGCCATTGTACTGATGACAAAAAAAAAATTCAAGGTCTTCGGTTCCGACACTTTTGGACGCTGGACCTCTTGTTTGCTTATGAGCCATTGTACTAAAGACAAGTTAAAAAAACAAAACAAAAATTCAAGGTCTTCGGTACCGGCACTTGGTACGCCGAACCCCTTCTTTGCATGGTGCTTATGAGCCATTGTACTAAAGACAAGTTAAAAAAACGCAAAAAAAAATTTATATAAGAGAATTTTTATAAGATAAGTTAAAATTATTTAATAAAATAAAACCTTTAAATTAATTTTTAAGCAAATTTTTTATTGTAAAATTTCTTTTATAATTGATTTTGTATAAACAGAAAAGTACTTATATATTTACTCTGAAAAAAATTTAGAAACAGTCACAGGATTAATCTAGATTTTTGCAATGTCATCAGAGAATATTTGATAATTATTAATAATAATGATACACAGAATCATTATACACAGAATCCATCATATGGCACTTTGAAATACACTCTTATACCTGTAACTAAAATACTCAAAAAATATTGGTAATAATATTTCATTAATATTTAGTTTTCAGATTCAGCTAATTGTGAAGAAGACTGGACTGATTTACTTAATTCCATTCCAATCCAATTGAAGAACCTTTCTCCTAATCCTAATTTAGATAACTCCATTCCAATCCTAATGAAGATCATTTCTCCGAATTTAATTTCTCCAAAGCTGATTTTCTAAAATTAAATCAATTTTATGAGTCCCATGACTTTTTCTCCATTTTTAATAACTATAACATTGAAGCAATCATAAGTAGGTTCTACGGAATTCTATTCAATGGTTTTTCACTTCACATACCGAAAAAATTTTTTACTCTAATTCAAGTCCTCCATTGCTTACTCGTGAAATTAAAAAACTTAGAAACAAGAAAAATAAAGCTTGAACCAAGTACATAAAATCAAAAAAACCAATAAATTATTATAACTTTCAGATCATCTTTGATCAATTTAAACTGCTAGTAAAACAAAGTTATAATATCTATTTAATAAATACATCCTCCAATCTTTTAGCAAATCCAAAATTCTTTTGGAAATTTGTTAACATAAAAAGAAAGTGTGACCAATTCCCACGCTTCAAGAAATTTAATAACGCACACTATTTAGCAACTCAAAAGTTATTTCTCAATACTTTCGCGACTTTTTTGAGAATTTATATTCTCCTTCTCTCTTTAATGTTAATATTCAAGAATTTAATCACATGGATGAATTTCAGCAAACCACATTATATTCCATACATGTAAGTGAAACTCTCGTCCTTGACTATTTAAAAAAGTTCGGAGAGAACCCATCTCCTGGGCCAGATGGTGTCCCAGAAATTGTCTTAAAAAAATGCTCAAAATCGTTATCCTTAACTTTGCCAAAAATCTTCAATTTATCGATTTCTACAGAAGTCTTCCCTTCTCTCTGGAAAAATACCTTCATTAGACCTGTTCACAAGAAAGGTGAAAAAAATTAAGTAAGCAACTATCGTCCTATTGCCAAATTATCTTGCATTTCCAAACTATTCGAATTAATTGTCTTTGATCAAATGTATCACCATTGCACCGGTTTTCTTATACCAAACCAGCACGGATTCGTAAAACAGTAACTAATTTATATCTATAATCTACTATTATTAACAACATGGAGAAAGGCTTTAAAACCGACGTCATCTATACAGATTTCAGTAAGGCCTTTGATCTCTTACCACATAGTGTAATTCAACGTTAGGTTTTATAAAACGATGGTCCAGAGAATTCGACTATCCCTATATCCTAAAATCACTGTATTTATGTCTTGTTAGGCCACAACTAGAATATGCCAGCCAGGTTTGGTCTCCCTATTATGAAATTCACACACTAAAAATTGAGGCAATTCAAAAAAACTTCTTAAGATTCGCGTTACATCATCTTCCCTGGTCTGACCCCTTAATTTTGCCAATATATGAGCACAGACTGTTATTTTTCTTGTTTTATTGTTTTATTCTTTTACTTCTTTTTATTTGTATAATTGTAAATATCATTGTAATTTCAATTAATTATTGTAATTTGTTTGATTTAAACAAAATAAATAAATATTGGGTGAAAATTATTTCTCAGTTCTTGTGATGTATTTTTATTTTGTCATCATTACAAAATTTAATACTTAATAGAACCACGCATCAGAACAAAATTTTGTTTTGTTCTTTTTTTATATTCATAATCACAACGCCTCTATATTTAAAGAGCCTAGAAACTAATTTTTGCTTTGTAAAAAAAGATTTTATTTGTATGGCAAATCTTTTTAAATCTTCGTTTTTCCATACAAATAAAATCTTTTTTTACAAAATAAAAATTAGTTTCGAGGCTTTTTGAATATAGATTCATTGATAATCATTAATCAAAACCATAATAACAAAAAAAAAGTTTTTGTTAGTTTTCTTTTTGTTTATATTCGTCAATTCATAATAGTGAATAAAAAAAGAATTTAATTTAATTTAATTTAATTTATTTATCTTCCCTGCATATAAATGTGCAGGCAAGAATTAGGACCCTTTTCCTTTCGGATGTGGACCAACAGTTTGTACTTATAATAGGTTTCTTAAAGCTATAATGGAAAATAATAAAGTTTAATTAAAAAAAATTATAAAAATTAAGCAAAAACCGAAAAGAAATTCAGAATAAAAATAATATTCAAACTATTTAAAATAATACAATAAAGCAAAAAAAAAATAAAATAAAAATAAGCAATTCATAATATAGTGAATAGAGATAGACAAAATAATAAATCAAAATACAAATACTAATAGAGTAATATTATAAAGCAAAATTAAAAAAATAATAAATTCATAGAGTAATAGAAATTAAACAAAAAAGTAAATCAAAGTACAGAGTAAAACAAAAAATAATAAAATAAAAAAAATTCAGTTCTTAAATGAAATACATGCAAAAATAAAATATTATATTAAATTACAAAAATCTGGACGTGATACATGATGAAAACTTGGACTGTGACGATACTGAAAAATAAAAAAAGACATTAAAATTCTGTACTGTTCTTGTAAAAGTTAAATGTCGTGCCATATTCCATGTAATGTTAGTCTGTCTCGTACCATGCGTATGTCTAGTTGGTTTGTTAGTTGTAATATTTCTGTTGTTATTTGGTTGTTTTGTATGTATTGGCAGTCTAGTAGTACGTGTTGTATAGTTAATGGTTCGTTACATTGTCTGCATGTCGGTCTAGGGGTATTGTCCAAGAGATACCGATGGGTTGCTTTTGTGCAACCCAAGCGGATCCTTGTGAGCTTTACCCCTAGTTGTCTTATTTTTGTTTTTGTTATGTTATTGTTAGTTACGTTTGTTGTATGTACTCGTCTAAATGATATTAACGTCCCATGCTTCTTGTCTCCTTTCTCTGTTGAAGTTTTGTATGTCTAGGTTTGCCTGTCCGTATGTTAGTGGTGTATGTTAGTGGATTGTTAGTAATGGTTTTCTAGTTGCTAATTCGGCTTCTTTATCTGCTAGTTCGTTTCCCGCTATCCGTACATGTCCTGGTACCCATATTATTGTTATTTTCCCTCTGTTTTTTATTGTCCCTTATTGTATTTATTATGTGTTCAGTGTTCAGTGTTATGTGTCAATGTTTTGTATAGTTCGTATTGTAATTAAACTGTCAGTGTATATAAGTGTTTGTTTGCTTTGTTTGTCAGCTAGTTGTATTGTCAAGTAAAGTGCCGTCAGTTCGGCCGTGTATATGGAGCAGGCATTGTCTATATGTGCCATTGTCAGTGTTCTCTGTTTTGTTATTATGGCAATGCCTACTCCATTTTCGTCCTTTGAGGCGTCGGTGTATATGTGTATTGCATTCGGATGTTGTTGTTTTATTTGTTTGTGTAGTTGTCCGTATTGTTCGTTTGTTGTTTTATCTTTAGGGTGATTTGCAAGCTCTTCTATTATGTTTTGTTTCCATTGTTTCCATGTGGGTTTTGTTTTTAATTTTTCTATATTGTTTGTAAAGTTAATTCCTGTTTCTAGTGTTATTTCTTTGTTTATGGCTGGGCTATTGTAAATTTGCATTTGTTCGTGTATTGTGTGTTTGGTTATATTGTGAAGTGGATGTTTAGGGTTGTAGTATGCTTTGCAAGCCACCCTAGCTGTCAGTATGTTTCGTCGTTCTTTTACCGATGGAAACTCGGCTTCCGTCAGTAGTCCGTCAATTCGTGTTTGCTTAGTGCTCCTAGTGCTGTTCTTTCTGACTGGTTTAACGCTTTTTGGAGCTTGTCTAAGTTTGTTTTTATCGAGTGTCCGTAAATAGTTAGTCCATAGTCGAGTTTTCCGTATTGTATTGTCTTGGCAATTTTTGCTGCAACGTCAATGGGGGGTCCTGTTTTGTTTCTGTAAATGTATTTTAATAAGTTATTAGATTGGTTTATTTTAGCTATTGTTTTTTGTGTGTGTAAGTTAAATTTTTTGTTTTTGGTGAAGTGTAATCCTAGTATTTTAATTTCTGTTTTATATTGTAAGTTTGATTGGTCTATTGTTATGCTTCTTTCCCCAGATTTTCGTTTGCAGCAAAAATATATTGCCTCTGTCTTGCCTGTAGAGATTTTACCTCCGTTTTGTGTTGTCCAGTTCTGTATTTTGCTGTTGGCGTCTCGTAGTGTGTTTTGTCTTGTCTGTTGTTGACCTTTTGTTATTAATAGTATGTTGTCCGCGTAGATTAGGTGTTTAAGTTGATGTATTTTGTATAGTTCTTTGCTCAGTCCGTATATGTAAGTGTTATATAATAGTTGTGTTGAAAGTGGAGATCCTTGTGGTATTCCGATGTTAGTAGTTCTGGTGTTTGAATTTGTCCGTTTACTTTTATTGTTATTGTTCTATTTTATAAATAGTTGTGTAGGTATTTTGTTATGTTAGTTCCAGTGTTCCAATCTATTAGTTGTTTTGTTATAGTGGTCCTCGGTATTTTGTCAAATGTTTTCTCTAGGTCTAGTGATAGTACGTCTATGTGTTCTTTATTTTCTAATGCCCTCCCTATTTGGTAGTCCAATTTAAGTAGTAATGTGTTCGTTCCCCTCAGTTTTCTGAAACCGTGCATTTCGTCCGTTAATTTTCTCTCAGGTGCCAGCTAATTCTCTTAGCTACAATTTTTTCCATTACTTTGGATGCTACTGAAAGTAGCGAAATGAATCTATACCCCTCGTATATTTGTGAATTTTTGTCAGGTTTTCTTAATGGTATAAGCTCTGCCATCTTCCATGCCTGTGGAAGTTGATCCGAGCTGTATAACAAGTTATAGAGATCCCTCAACCTATCCCTAAATTTGCATGAGGCATGCTTGAGCATGCCATATGAAATTCCGTCCTTTCCAGGTGTGGTTCCCTTGGAATTTTTTAGAGCCCATTTTATCTCATCTTCTGTGATTTTGAAGTCTAGTTCGTCATTTGGAATTATATTGTCCATTCGTAAGTCTCCCTCTGTCATTGAAATATTATTATTTGAATTAATTCCGTCTGCTTGGTTTGATGTCTATCTGGAGGTTGTTGTCCAGTAGCGAATCCCCTATTTTAATTGCTATTAATTTTTGTCTTTGTCCTTTTTTAAGTATCCGTCTCGCTCTTTCCCAGGTTTCAGAAATGTCTTGTCCGTCTATGCTATTTGCAAAGTTCGTCCAAGTTTGTCTCCGTGATGTTAGTATTTGTCTGTTTAGTATTGCGTTAGTTCGTTTAAGGTTTAGTAGTTTGTCTTGTGTAGGTGTTCTATTGTATGATCTCCAAATTCTATTTCGTTCTTTTGTAAGGTTGTGTATTGTTTTGTTGTACCATGTCGGTTTGTTGTATTTTATGTTGTTGTTAGTCTGTGGTATTATTAAGTTGGCAGCAGTCCTCAGGGCTTTCATAAATGTTCCTGTCTCTTCGTTTATGTTTGGTGTTTGTGGTTTAGTGTCCAAGTATTTGTCAAGTTCGTGTTTAAATCTGTCTCAGTCCGCGTGTTCTTCCTTGTATTTTGGTCTCTGTTTGTGTAGTTCGTTTGTCTGTCTAGTTCTTGCCATGGTCGTCAGTAATATCGGGTTGTGGTCACGGGTCTTCGGGTTGTACCCTACCTCCCAGTCGAGTTTGTATGCAACGTCCGTATGTGCTATGGTCAAGTCGATTGCAGTCTGTGTTCCTTTCGGGCAGTTGTATGTCTGTGAGTTGTCGTTGAGTAGTACTAGTTCGTTGTTGTCCTCTGTCCATTTGTCTATAATTTTCCCTCTTCCTGCTGTTATTCGGTCTCCCCATGTTTGACTTCTAGCATTAAAGTCCCCGAGTATTATGTATGGTTTCGTTAGCTGTCCTAGTATATTGTCTAGCTGCCGTCTATCTAGTTTGGTGTTTGGGTCAATGTATATGTTTATTATAGTTATTTCGTCCGTTAGTCCTGGTAATTGAGTTTTTATGCCCAGTAGTTGCAGTTCTGTCTGTATGTTCAGTAAAGTATAGTTAAGTCCTGTCAATACTAGAAATCCAACACCTCCGTACCGTTGGTGACGGATAGGTAGTACGCAGTCATAGTTTTTATATTTGTCTTGAGTTTGGTGTGGTTTTATGTTGGTTTCCTGTATTGCGAGTACGTATATTCTGTATTTGTAGTAGTATGTCAATGTATGATTTGTTAGTCTGAAAGACCTGAACGTTCCACTGTAGTATGAGTGTTTGTTTATTCGTATTGTCGTTCCGTAAGTTGTTGGTCGTTTTTTTTTTTGTGGTTAGCGTTTAAGTTTGTTTAGTGTTTGAGTTGTTAACTCTGTATTTAATTAATAGTTCGGAGTCTGATTCTGATGAATCTAGCTCCATTATTGGTGTTTTGTGTAAATTGTTATTTTGTTGTTTGTTTGCTGTAAGTGTTGTTTTGTTTTCGTGTTCCTTTGGTAGGGCAGGAGTTGTTGTTTGTATATTTCTTTTATAATGTTGTAATATTTGTTTTTGATTTTTTAAGCTAGTTGTTGCTCGTAGTTTTGTTGAGTTGTTTGGTTTGTTTGTTGTATTGTGTTGTTTTGTTGTGTTTGTGTAATTTGTTTTTGTTATTGTTGGTTTTGTTCTTTTTGTATTTGTATTTGTAGTTTTTATTGTTGATGTTTTTGTTTTTGTAGTTGGTGTTGTTGTTCCTGTTGTAGTGTTTGTTGGTGAGTTTGTTGTTGTTGTGAATTTTTTTGTAATTCGCAGATTATGACCTACAATTGTTGTATTTGTTTTTGTTGTTGATCGATGGTTTTTTTCAGCAGGGCTGTTTCCATGGAATTGCTGCTTTGTGTATTTCCCACTTTTTGAGCATATGTGTCCTTAGCTTCGCTTTTCCTATTGTTGTTGATGTTGTTTATTTTTCTATAAATGTTCCATGCTTCTTTTCTCGTAGTTCTTTTATCAGTTTGCAGTGTTAGCACCTGCTTGTGCATATTATAACTTCCACAGTCTCTGTCCGTTGTTGAATGGTTATGTGGGAAACCATCTTTCTTGCAATTTCTGCAGCATGTAGTTGTGAAATTTCTTTCTCGATTCTATCTCCATCTAATTCACCACTACACTTGCTTCAACTTTGAGTAGTTGATCTACAGCATAGATAAGCAACACGCGGCACGCGGGCCGCGATTTTTGATGACCCGCCGACATAATATTTTTTATGCATGTACTTGGCGCCAAAGAGACGCATTTAACGTTGATTTTTTATAATTTAGTTTCAGTACTTTTCCTAAATTTGTGTGGTTATAATTATCCAGTAATTTTTGTGTGAAAGTGAACTGAATAAAAACTTAATATATTTATTTGTCGGTGGTAAAAATTAAATTCCAAAATACTCAAATAAGCGAAAAAATTATTAGCCTTTTCGAAAATGTCTTCAGCTAAAATGCTTAAAAAGCGTAAAATAACAGAGGAAATCGTGTATTTCAAGCCAAGTGGAATGAAGACAATTTTTTCATATATTCAAACAACAATGCAATTTGTTTGGTGTGTTCTGAAAAAATTGTTGTTCTTAAGGAATATAACATAAAAAGGCACTACGAAACTAAACATTCTAAAAAATTCTGTCACCTTAAAGGACAGCTACGCAAAGATAAATTAGCAGAACTACAGAAAAATCTTAGTCAGCAGCAATCCTTTTTTAAAGTCACTACTTCAAAATCGGTTAGGGCAGTTCGTGCAAGCTACGTAGTCTCGGAAATTTTAGCTATAAAAATGACGCCCTTTGTCGATGGTGAGCTTATTAAAGAATGTTTGGAAGCCGTTGCTGATGTGGCATTTCCAGATAAAAAAGATATAATTTCTAAAATTAGCTTTTCACGATAAGCCTATATTCGCTTCACCTTTTGATATCAATGTAGAAAGCTCACATGATGAATTGCAAATGGAAATTATCGAGTTACAGTGCAATATCGATCTTAAAAATAAGTTTTGGACTGTTTGTCTCGTAGATTTTTATAAAATGTACTTCCCCGTTGAGGAGTATCTAAAATTGGCTGATCATGCAAGGAAAATGCTCAGTCTTTTCGGAAGTACTTATCTTTGCGAGCAGTTGTTCTCAATGAAAATCATCAAGAACTCTTCTCGAAATCGCCTCAACGATGAAAGATTAGAGAATTGCTTGCGAGTATCTGTTAGCAATACACCAGCAAATATTGCAAAATTGGTGGAAAATAAGTCATGTCAAATTTCGCATTCAAATTTTTTATTTCTTTTTGTCAATACCTACGTGCCTTTTTTTCAACATTTTGTGTGGATTATATTCTAATAAAAAAATTTTTTTCGTTTATATTTATTAACAACGATGCAAAAATTTGTTATTTATTTAATTTCTTGAAAATTTGAATTGTTATTGTATTATTTGGTTTGAAAAATAAATGAAATTAAAAAAAATAATATAATATGTATACCCCAAGATTTTTTTTTTAAATATTATCTTAAGTTACTATTATCAAGTTATTATTATCTTAACTACTGTTATCTATGATATCCATATTGCGGCCCGATCAAAACTCATATTTTCATTTTTGGCCCGTTTGCGAAAGCCAGTTACTCATCACTGCTACAGTGTTTTTGCTTATGTCCGAGCTCTTGACATCTGTTGCACCTTGCTGGTAGCGGGTAAAGTTCTCTTACCCTCTTTTGGTGATTCTCCTTGCTCGAAAGTGATTGATATTAATCCGTTGTATTGGCTGCTAGATTGATTGTCTTCAGCTCGTCTTTTGTGTCGATATATATTTCCAATATTTTTATTGTCCTTTTTAATGTTTTCTAGGAGTTCCTCATCTGGAACTGAGGTCAGTTCTATGGAGAAAATCATGCCTTTTGATTCGTTCAGGCTATTTAGCTCTTTCATTTTAACTTCTATGTCATCTAGTTTTTTAATTTTTTCGAATTTTGCTGCTATTTCTTGCGTTGGTACTTCTAGTACTATGTCGCCTTTTCTGTTGTAGTTAGCTTTGAAAAGGGATGATGTGGTTTTTAGTAGTTTATTTATTAGGAAGACGCTGTGATTTTTCATTATAATGCCTTCTTTTGTTGCTGACACCGTCAGAAATTTTTTTCCACCTATTTTTGATTTGATTTGGTGTTTGTGCAAAGTTCTAAGAATGGTTCCCTCATTATACGTTTTCTTTTTGTTTTATTTATTGGGGTGCTTGGCCCCGGTTCCTCCTCCGAAAGGATCTCGAACCTGTTATTGCTCCCCATAGGAGCAGCTATTGTATTTGACACTATTTAAATTAAATGTTTTTTACAATATAATTTTGAAAATATATTAAGCAAGTTTAAATTTTTTTTTGGTACTATTTTCCTATTTTAGTACAATTTTTTCTTATGATTGAAATTCGCACTAAAAAAATTTTCAGGGTGTAAAATTTTAAATTTATTTTTCCCATAGTTATATAAAATATAAATTGGCAGCTTGGTGTTGCTTTCTCTTTCTCTCTAATACATTATCATATTAGTTATTAAATGTCAGATTCAGCCAAAAATGAGCATATGTTTTTCAATATTTCAACTCAGCTGATTTGATTTTATAAATTTAACAGCCATTTCTTAATATTTTGATGGTTTTGTAGAATAGATTCTTTTCAATTTTTTCTTATTGAATTTAAAATTAGTTTTGTTTTTTAACCATTTTATCTACACATATATTTACTAACTATTTATTTTTTTATAGTTTTTCTGTTTTAAATATATTATTTACGCTAATACGATAATTTGAAAATCATTTTATTTCATTTTATTAATTGCAATTTTAGAGCTTTGGAAAACGTTTAGTGGAAAAGAAAAATAGGGGGAAAACTTTAAATTTGATGGGAATGATAAATATTATTTATATGCATATAATACAAGTGATTAGATACATTGAATATAATACAAGTGATTAGATACATTGATTATTACATAATAATAATATAATAATACTTATAAATAACATAAATTTGTATACATATCATCTAATATGTTTTAATATTATCAATATATAGACTATTGTCAATATGTAGACATAAAATTTCACGGGAATGTAAAATAAATAATAGAATCTATGTGTATTTAGTTTTA
Organism: Argyra leucocephala; assembly: GCA_963942445.1. Classification (NCBI taxonomy): domain Eukaryota; kingdom Metazoa; phylum Arthropoda; class Insecta; order Diptera; family Dolichopodidae; genus Argyra; species Argyra leucocephala. Next base: position 75,542,698 of record OZ012681.1, on the reverse strand, counting down.
TAAAATAAAATATAATGTATACGATAAATTAAAAAAAAATTTTCCACTCTTGGTCATTTTATTTAGTTTAACATCAAACTGTATCAATCCATGTATCAATTTAATTAATTTTGTTTATATAATTCTGATCAAGAACATAAATATATACGTATCAAAGCATCTTTTTTTAACTTTACTTTTTGATTTGTGGATTATATATTATTGTGAATTTTGTATGAATATACACATTATTATTTTAAATTAATTGAGATTTTAAAAATGAAAGACGTTAAAAATAATCCAATTATTGAAATTATTGTAATTTTATATTTGTTTTTACTCTAAACTTTTCATATTACATTGGTGCGAAGTTTCTATTTTCAAGGGAATTATTTGCAGTAGAAACTAAATTATTTGAATTCAAACTTTCAAAAACAGCTGACCAAAAGTGGCCGAAAATTTGTATTCTAACTGTCAATCTATATTTTATATATCTATGATTTTTCCCCATCAAATGTTGTGAGGGTATATGTACCCCATGTACCCACTATCAATGTTTATTGGGTCTCACTTTCCCTAGTCTTTTTTTTTTTTTTTTATTTATTCATAAACAATATTATTCTGATTCACCACTTTTAGATTAAATTAATGTATAAAAATTGTATAATGTTTTTTAAAAATATTCAAAGTATAAAAGAGACAATTTAAGATTGCTTTATTTTTATTCTAATTTTAATTTTTAATGTTCTTATATCAAATTTTTATTAATTTTAACTCGCACTAAATTCACATCGACCACTATCTAAATTTGGACAATTTTTAATAGTTGTTTGTACGTATTTTTATAGTACGTTTTCAAGCTCATGTTTATGGCTAAACATGTTGTTTATGATAAACTGGTTGTTTACGTAGTGGTTTTCCCATACAAATTTGCTGAAAATCATAAACAAGTAGCGAGGTGTTTATATCATAAACCACTTCAAAAACATGTAACCCATCCATGAAATTTCGATTTTTTGTCGATTTTAAATTTTTTTTTGCATGACCCTTGATTTTTTGTCATAAATTCATTTTGTCAAAAAAAAAACAAAAACAAAAAGAAATCAAAATACCAAGAATAGATGAAATTATGTGAATTTGTGTGAAATTAGTTTAGCTTCAATTAATGATCATCAAAAAAACGAAAAATCAAGTATAAATTCTCAATTATCATCAGCACGATTAATTGGACAATCTTGTATAACTTTAATAGAAAAAAGTGAAGAAAAATTCTATGGAGTTATAGAAGTGATTGAGAAATTACAAGACTTACATGGAAAGTTAACAGAAGAATTAAAACAAAGGATATTGTAAAAGATGCATTTTTATTTTTAATTCCCTTAATTTAGTCAGTTTTATATATTAAAAATGTATATAAGGCTTTATATATAAGTAAAAAATTCAAATGTAAAAAGAGATAATAAATTAAAATGATGATTATTTTTTTTATAAAATTGTAAATTGATTTATTTTTGTATTTCGTTTTTGAAAGATTCTCAGAACTAAATGTTGAAGTGAGTGAAGTGGGTATGGTAATAAACTATAATGTGAATTATTTTATTTAATTACAAAAAAAGAAAAGAAAAACAAATCAAAAAGTAAATAGATAAAAAATATATTTGGATTTCCTGTTCTTTTTTACCAAAAATTAAATTATCACTGCAATTAATTAGAAGTATTTATTATTAAGAATTAGTAATAGTTTTTGTAATATTATTTAGTAAATTAATAATAGTATTAGTATAGTATTTTATATATACAAAGAAATTTTTTTTATATAATAATAAATATGTGAAACAGCTGATTGTTTTCCAAAAAACCTTGTGAACACTTGACATTTGACTGGTTTATGAGCTAGTTGTTTATCCATAAACATGAGCTTGAAAACGTACTATTAGTATAAATATTTGAAGAATTTAAAGAAAGACCAGCAGTTTACTAGGAATGTGCATGTTCAATACTTTCCAGTAATCATTACTACTCGATACTTTCATCATCAATACTTGATACTTTCTACTCGATACTTTTTAACCGATACTTCTAGATTCGTTAACTGAAAATTTTATTAAGGAAAAATGAAAAGCAATTTATTTGTATAGTGTATGCATTTTTTCAGTTTTTTTCCTTACTTCAGTTCATTTAATTTTTTGTTTGTACATTTTGGGTTTTTTTTTGTATGAATAAAATAGTTTTTATATTAAATAATGAATAAAAATATTAAATTATGAAAAAAATAACATTAAATAAAACATTATTCATAATAATTATTTTAGTTTAAAAAATTAATATCTTTGGTGTTATATTATATTTCAGTTATTTCTTTATCTCAGTTTAGTTTGTTAATTAACAAAAAAAAAATCTTAACTTAAAAAGCTGATATTTAATTTTTCCTAACGAACTCGATATCTATCAATCTCGAGTACCACTAAAGTATTGATCAACGAACTCGGTATCGAGTATCCACTACACTATCAATCTCGACTACCGCTAAAGTATTGATCAACGAATACGGTATCGAGTATCCACTACACTATCAGGTGCCTATTATGTATTTCGATCGAAATTAATCGAATCGTTCATCGTTATCGTTAAAGTTATTCGATTGTGATCGTTAGTGTCATTATGTATTTCGATGAAAATTTGATCGAAAGTGTTTAAAAATGCTGCCATTGTAAAATTCAAATCTACGATGAAAATGACATATGTTTCATTCTTTAACTGTCAAATTCAAATTATTATACGAAAAAAAAACAAAACAATAATGTTATATTTAAAATTTTTAAGTTGAAAATAAGTTGAAGTGTTTAAATAAAATATAATTATAATATTATAAGTTTTTATAAATAAAATGATTTGAGCAGAGTTAAATTTTTCAATTTCTGATAGTGCTGAAAAACGCTATCAAATTGCAGAATTAAAAAACAAGCGAACATATATTCGGGATTATTCTAATCCACTAGATTTGGAAGATTATACGTATATAATTATACATGAAATTGAGGACTTATTATCTACATTGTGAAAACTATTAAATTAAGGCAAAAATTGAAATAGCCAATAAGTAATACGTCGATTCCAAATATAATTAAATTGGTTAGTGTATTAAGATCCTGTGCGGTTTGTACCAAGCAAATGATTTTCAACGTAGGAAATGATTTCCATGTCGGACTAGCACAGCTATTTTTTTTTTGTTCTTAAAGAAGTTTTATATGTATTTGCAGTTTATAATTATGTGCAAAATGGATGAAATTCCATTACGCACTAGAAGAAAAAAGTCAGGCAAACATTATTTTTATGATTTTTTGAGCAGAATTACTGAAATAATTGGAGCAGTAGATGGAAAGCTTATTCAAATTAAATCACCGAAGCAAAACGTACAACATTTATGTTATAGTAGAAATGGATTTTGTAGCATTAATGCAATTCTGATAAGTTTATACTTTATTGTAATTAGTTTACATTATTATAACAGTTTTTGTTTTTAGATATGTGATCATAATCAGGTAATTGGTTTTGTGAGTGCAAGATATCCTGGTACCTCTTTGGAAAATTTATAATGGTGCCTCATTATTTACACTATAACTTTTCATATTGCAGTCTATTTGTAACAGGCCTTTCATTCCTATTAAAATTTATTTCAATAAAAAATTATTATGTAGAATAAAGTAAAATACCTACTTTCATTTCAACTTTTAAATTTATTTTTATTTCAAAAAATATCATAAATATAAAACAAAACACCAAGTGTCCAATATAAATAAAATAATACAATGTCCAATATAAATAAAATATATTTGTATCTCTTTTATTTTATCCTTTCAATTCAAAATTTAAATAATTTGTACAAAATCTCTCTTTCGATGTCTCTTTCGTGGTAAAATTTTACATCGATAAACTTTATCGATTTCGTCGACAATTTCTGAACGATATCGTAATACGTAATGGCAATTTTGCATTTTGACATTTCGTTCGATCAAATCGTAATCGTTATCGAAATACATAATAGGCACCTCAATCTCGATTACCTCTAAAGTATTGATCAACGAACACAATAAAAACATTAATACAATATTAACCATTTGTATTTGTTTTGATATTCAGCAGCTGAGTATACATATTTTTATATCTTCTTTTTATAGTCTATTCTACATGTGGTGTAGTAGTCACATTAATATGTGTACATACACTATACACATTTTTAGTTTTTCAATTCTGTTTTGTTCCCTATTCTCTTTTTTGAACAAGAAAATTTTTTTTTATTGTTAGTACTCTTATCGATACTTCGAGTTGAAACGATACCAATACTCAATAGTAACAGTAGAGATTTTTATTCTTGATCAATTTCAATACTCGATATTTTTACAGAAAAGTAACCGATACTTTTATTCTTGGTCAATACTCGATACTAAGTATCGAGTAGATACTTGTCGCACATTACTACAGTTTACATATTACTCACTATAGCAGGTTTACTTTATTACTCATTATTATATGGAAAAATTAAAATTAGAATTATTTTCTTTTCGTAGTTGCATATTTGCATATGTAATTAATTGAAAAGCTAAAACAGCTAAGATTTTTTGCAAAGTACTGGGACTGATACGAGTATTTCCAGTTTTGGACAATATTTTTGATGAGCATGTTTCTCTTTGGAAACAATTTTCTTAATTATATCTCAGTTAATAATTTCATAAAATGTACCAGTTACCAAAATCATTTTTTATATAAATGAATTTCTAAAGGAAATAATTTATAAAAGAAAAGAACCATCTTACAGTATAAAAAGGGATTGTGTAGATGGTGTAGAAGATTTAGATGGGGATAGAAAACAAAAACTAGCAACAGAAGCACATTTCTTTATGATTCAAGGTTTACATGAAAATTATAAGTACGCATAGGGTTACAATTTATCCAAAAATAATTTGAAAGGAGAAACTTTAAAACCTTTCATTTTTTTTATCAATTTACTACTAAAATATCTTAAAGAGCTAACAAAGATTGGTTCTAAAACTATTGCACCTGCTTGTGACTACTGCAGTACAAATCGAAATACTTATGAATTACTTGTTGTAAATAAGGTAGACCCTTTTCTTATGATTGGAATGTAAATAAAATTTATGCTTTGTTTGATATGGCCTCTTATAAAATCTGTCAGAAATTCTTTTATAAAACCCGATTTTGAAAACTGGAATAATGATATTATTCAGAAAATTGTTGCCGAAGATGAAAAATGCTCATCAACAATTTTACCTAAAGTTCGCAGCACCCCATTTTAATTCTAACACATTTAAAAGAAATGTCAGTAAAATCATTTTTTCAATTTTGCAGCCATATTAACATATGCACCCATAAAAGTAATAAATAACACTGATAAAATTTTTTTTAATTTATTGAATAATAAAGCCAATCTGACTGTTGATTTTGTTTTAAGAGTTAACTAGTTAATTGATTACTCAAATTCTTCAGATTTTAACACGAAAAATTAAAAATTGAATATACTGAGAAAAATATATATAATGAAGAGAATTTTGAAAAAGTGAGTTGAAAATTTTCTGTTGTATAAAAATGTCTATCTTTATAGTATGTATTATTAATCAATGGTGTTAGCATAGAGTAATATAAGTAGAGTATTCACGTAGAACAAAATTTGCTAGTCACTTTTTCAAATATCAAAATTCTGTGTTCACTCAAAATAATATTACTCAATTTTTAACTGCTTATAAGTTGAGCGCAATGTATTTTGTACTCATAAATAAAAAAAATTTGTGTACCTACTACCTATGAAAATATTTATTTGTAATTATATGCTGCCAACAGTGTCAACGATATAAAAGTTGTATGTATAGGTACTCAAAAATGTATATATGCGAATGTGCATGCTACGGTATATATATACTTCTTTATTTCGCTGTTCGCATTTCTACTTTACTTATGTGATAAAAATTTTTGTTCTAATTTTTGTTTGATAAAAATTAAAAATTACACAATGTGTGCATAAAAAACTATGCATGCATTTAAAGTCCTTTCAATAGGTAAAGTATTCACCAATAATATTACAAATCAAAGTACATATTCAATTTTTTTTAGAAATTGAAAGAATTCAAGATTATTGCTGTATTTGTTGTTATTTTGCTTTAATTTTTAAAATTTAAAGAATTAATATTTTTATTTGGACTTGGTCAATATGATTTATGAAATTTGTGATTTCAAACTTTATAGACGAAAGGGACAAAAAAATTAATGTTGGTTTTGTAAAATTAAAAATAATTCAAATAGATTTCTATTGAAAAGTATATTGAAAAGTAGGTACCTACATCTATTTTTAAATTTTCAGCAATTTTGATTTTGTTAATTACGTCTGTTTCTTACCGTAGATAATAATATGAATAGTATATATATGAATACATAATATAATTATTATGAATACAAACAAACAAACAAGCTATCAAAATTTAAAAAAGTAAGTAAAAAAAGTAAAACTGGACATTTTATTCTTTATATGGATTGTTGGCTGTTTTTATTTCTTCAAAAATTATTTCATCTGAAATAGAAATATGATTTTTAACCAAGTTCTGAGAAAAGAAAACAAAACGGTATTCCGTACAAAGTTCACGATTTGTAATGCATAACTAATAAATTTTATTCTTTTATTACTATTATTTTTAGATTTTTTTTCTAGATTATGTGATTCTATCATTGATTGTATGTACATATACTATTTCCTTCATTATTTTTGCGATTTAATTGTGTTTTTTTGTTTACATTTTTCTATATATATTTTTTATATTGAATTAGATATGTAAATGGTAGGGTTTCCATTACCGGTATTACCGAAACCGGAATGAATTCCGGTATTACCGAACAAGAAAATATTTCGGTATTGTTTAATAAATTTTGTAATAGTTCAAAAATATTAAAAAAAGCTTAATTTTCTACTTTTTTTGTGCACCATAATTCAAAATATTTTGAATTTGAATTGCAGCAACCTATTTTTTCAAATCAAAAGCATTGTCAAGAGACGATTTTTGTGGAGAACAAGCTGACCTAACTTTAGACGAGCATATTTAACCGTTAATTATCAAAGAAGAGTTTAAAATATTTCGGCAATCTCCAACAAATCTCGGCAATCTCTCTTTTCAATATGCTTTAATTGATTTACAAATGGACATCGCGGTTTCAAAAGAAGAGCTTGACTTAGTTTTTCGTATAGTAACGGCGTTAACTCTTATTAAACTAGCTGTAGAAAATTTGTGCTTGCCAGATGCTGATTTGTATAAAGACGACATTGCATTAGAGTTTATGTTTGATGAACTTTCTAAGCAACTAAATTCGTTCAAAAATGATCTTAAAATCGCCTACGAACAACGTAGAATTATAGAACGGCGCTTTATAGAACGCCGCTTCAAATATGCAGATCTTCTCAGTTTCCTGCAGGATCCTAAAAATATTAACAATGAACGAGAAGATTATGACATATTTAATTTAACTTCAAAAATAACGTTGCAGTCTCAAATTATTTTTCTATTGGAAAGATTCTTCACTCTTTCACCAGACTTAAGAGAATCAAATGCGGAGGACATTTTAGTGATCACTAATTCAGAAATTATAGTCGAGGAAGAGAGAAAACAGTTGTCATTAAAAGAAGTTCTTCAGCAAAAATAAAAGGGAAGATCGGAATGCAAGCAAAGTAATGTCAGCCAAAAAATAAGATCAAAACAAGAGCTTCTAAAAGTTATTCGAGCAGAAGTGAAATATTACGAAAAGGAAGGTTGAAAGGGCAAGTATCTAAGTATAATTGAATGTTATTTAAAAACCGTACGACCTACCAGTGTTGAAGCAGAAAGGGCCTTTTCAGCAGCAGGGCTGTTATTAACCAAAAGTAGTATAACCGGCCGATGCTTTCGGATAACAGTATAAATAATTTATGCTTTTTAAAAGTCTATTTCTATCGCTGACTTGAATAAAATAAGTTTTTTTTAACTACCGAAAATACCGGTATTTCCGGTTTCGGTATTGACATCAGTACCGAAATACCGGTTTTAAAGAAACTCTTCGGTACTCGAAATCCTAGTAAATGGTGAACACATATACGATATACAATCCTCATATAAATCAAAAGTACATACGTATGTGTATACTCTTCAAATTATCAAACAATGCCTCTATACTGGATACTGCTAGCCTAGTCACTGGGAGAGCAAAACTTTATACACAAAACTAAAATAAAACTTAAAACGAAATCGTAATTCGATAAAATTTCGGAAAAATCATTCTGAGAATAGGCTAGAAGTGTAGAGGCATTCATTGTATGAAAAATATTCTCCTCAATAAATAAAAAATTTTGAGTAAAAATAATTGAGTTTCGAAAATTATATTTGAGTGCTTTGGGGTATTGAGTGAAAATCGGACAGCATTTTCGTGTTTTGAGTAAAAATGGGACGGCATTTTTAGAAGAAAATGATTAACAAATATTGTTCTACGTGAATACTCTACTTATATGATTACTCTATGGTATTAGCTACTTTTTGGAAAATTGTGAACAATCAGAATATGATGATATACAGTAAGTAATTCAATAACAAAGTAAAACAATCACTACTCTAGACTATAAAAATGTGTTAAGAAGAAAGAAAAAAACAAATCGAACTTTGTTTTAAAATTAATGGAAAAAAATTAAGTAATATCAGAGACTATAAAAAAGACGTCGAATTGCGAACAAAATATCATGTATTTTTTTTTCTAAGTATCAGCAATGAATACTAATAATAATAAGAATGTGCAAATAGAAGAAACAAAATTAAAATTTGGTATTGACTTAAGAAAAAAGAAAAACGTAAAATCAAAAGAAAAAAAAACTCTTTGTTGGTTTACTTTCTTACTCACTGTTCGCTTTCGATGTGTTTAAGAATTTTATGAATTATTTATTGTGTATGGATATTTATTGAGTAAATATATTGTCATTGAGTAAATATATATAGAGTCAAAGCTAAAACAAAAGGGTAAACTGATTTTGGCGATCGAGTTGTACCATAAAGGAAGTATAATATAGAGAAACTATGCGGAACAAAATTTGTAATTTTTTTTTGCTTAAAAAAATTTTGGAAATACCCCATACACAGTAGGACCTAGATAAATTCACTTTAAAATTTTGTAATACGTCATTTTAATGTCTTCGTTAACAGAAACTCATACAAAATAATGAACTAAAATTTTTTCTTTTATGCAGGTTCAACTGTATAGGTTTGGAAGAGAGAATCTTTAAAATGATTTTAATTCTTGTTGTTTTTTTTTTTATTTTTGCTTTTATATAACATACATATAGTGTAGTAGTGGCAATTGGTTAAGGTTGTGTATGTTGTATCAAATACACACTTGTTGGGTAGCGTAGAGGTAGAGTATTCCAATAATATAAAATGCATGGTGTCGGGACAAAATTTCTAAGACACAATTACATATTTAAAAAAATTAAATCCCAATTTAAGTTTTTATAAAAAATTTGAAATTATTTGGTTTTGTAATGAAGGTACTTTTTTTTCTTAAAAAAAAGTAAGAATACTAAGTGGTTATGCTGAAGTCCGAAGCGGAATATCTCCGAAAAAAATTTCCGATCCGAATACGAAAAAATCGGTATTCTGAAATCCATTCGACTGCCAAGTCTGTGCACAAATCAAAAACAAATGTTTCGGATTTTTTTTTTATTTCAAATAAAAAAGACGGCGTTGACAATTTGAGTTTGCTTTTATTTATTTTGTAAAAAGTTATAAATTTTTTAATAATGACATAATGTATATATGTACATAAATTAAAAGTAAAAGTTATAAACTTTTAATTACATATGTATATACAAATTAAAATTTAATAGTAATTTTTTGTTACACATTACATTTTGTTACATTAAAAACGATAAAATAATATATAAAATATATTGTTTGAAGCGCTTTTTTAAATTGACATTCCGACGGACTTTAGCATAACCACCTAATTTTTTTATTTCTTAAAAATACAAAACAAAATCATATTTTGAAAGAAACTACTAATCAACTAAAGATTTTGACAATTCTTCCACATTTTATATTAGTTGATAAAAACTTAAACATTTAATTTTTTTAATATGAAATTTTGTCATATGAAATTTTGTACTTATGAAATATTGTTTTATTAAACTTTGTCATATAACCAAAATGCATACATTTTTATTATTTTTAATGCAAACAAAAAACAATTTACTTTAAATTGGAAATTCATAAAGAAAAAGAGAATTAAAAAAATTTAATATAGAAATAGAATAACCAAAAATGATGTTCAGCAGGGTGGTCAGATTGGGCTATTTCCCGCCAATTGGGCTATCTATTTTTCAATACCGCGGGTAAAATTCCGTATTGGCGGGTTGGCGGGTTTTGGGCTATTTAGAGGCATTGGGCTATAGCCTTAATTTTTAGGTACATTTTTTTATGAAATTAATTTTTGCTATATTTCGAGAGTTTATCTAAACTTGCAATTACATTACTTTGTGTACCTCATTCTAATGCTCTGGCAGAACGAGTTTTTTCAATTATGAATATAACAAAAACTAAAATAAGAAATAAAATCAGGTAATCTCATGTTTCGAGAGTTTATCTAAACTTGCAGTTACATTACTTTGTTTACCTCATTCTAATGCTCTGGCAGAATTACTTTTTTCAATCTTAACTTTAAAAACTTATTTTAAAACAAATAATGTTTGTTGTAAAAATTTTCAAATCACCCAAGCAATGACCAGGAGATTCAATTCATCAATTTATTTCTCTGAAAATAATAGAAACAATGACGATGAAAATTATAATGGGTTTGAAGAAGCTTTAGAGGCTACTTCAGAGATTTAAGTAAAATTAGTTTTGGCTCATTTTTATATACAGTCGGACCTAATTTGAACTTCTCGATAAATCGAACTAATTTAATGATTTTTTTTATAATTTTTAATTCCTATATTTTTGTCTTCTTTATTTAAATATGTCTCTATTTATTATTAATAAATATTATTATTACATATTGTATATATTTATATTAGTTTTGTCTTTTGTATTTAAAAAAGAAAATTAGTCTATTTTGGGCTAGCAAAAATTGAGTTTTGGGCGGGCTATTTTGGAAAAATATGACCACACTGATGTTCATTCAAAAATAATGTTCACGTTCATTGTTAATATATTATGATAAGATAATGATAATAACCTACACTCTACTTCTACTATGCACTACGCAGTAAAAAATCAAGAAATACATATATATGAATTACGATAGTGTGCAAAATTACTTACTTACTGCAGTATGGCACAAAAAACATAAGCACATTGAAGTAATTGAAAACATAAATTAATAAATTATTTATTTTTTCTAATATTATAATATTGTTAATACTAGTATTATTATAATAAATTTAAGAATTTATTTTTGTTTATTTAATTTTTAATTTTTATATTTATTACATTCAATTTATTTATTTTTATTACATTCAAAGTGTTTATTATTTTATTACACTTCAATTCGCCTTTTTCTCTTTGTTTAAAATATATTTTACAACATAGGTACATATAATTTGTACATTTGTGAAACTTTTATTTACAGAATTTTAATTTTAGAGCCACAAATTCTAAAACATAAGTACATTTTTTTTAAAACCTATATAAGTGGTGCCTATGAAATGTTAAATGTTTCAACGCATAAAAAAGTAATTTAAATAGAATTTTACATTTTATTTGAAATTAAAACAAAACTCCAATTCAATCCAAGAACAAAATCAAAAAATTAGAAATTATAAAAACAGTTTAGACGCTTCCAATAGTGTTATTTTTTATTTTGATGAACAAAAGAAAAAACAACAAAAAAAAGTTAAATATATTATAAATTTTTATTTTTTGAAATGTTCAACATGTATTGTACGATACTGTATGTGATGCAAATGAAATAAAATATTTGTTATGTATATTATGCTTAGGCGAATCCTTTTCTTTTGTATTTGTTTAGTTATGATTATTTTTATTTATAAACAATCAGTTTTACTGTTCGCATAAAGAATTTCTTTTACAGTTTCTAATGCCAATTCTACCAGATCGCTTTCATCACTAATAAATATTGAAGATCCTGAACAGCCACATCCTCAAAACCTTGTTGCATGTACATAAGTAAAAAAATGTAACCGTGTGGCTAGAGGTACGTAACGTAAGAGGGTAATTCACAAATTTCTGGACGTGATGGAAGAGGATTATATGTACTTTTAAAATATTTATTAGTTTTTTATTAAACTTCAATTCCGCTTTTATTTAAAATATTCATATATCTACCTATTGCAAAATATATATGTACATACACATTTGTGAAATTTTTATTTTAAGAATTTTAATTTTATCTTTTTTTATTTTTCAAAACCTATCTAAGTTACCTATGATACCTATAAAATGCCCCTTCAAAACAATAGTACAAAAATAATTTTGATTTTTTTTTTCAAATTCAGTCCAAAAACAAAATCAAAAAATTAAAAATTACAAAAACAATGTACACACGGCATTGTTGCAGGGACTTACTACCTTATTTTCTTTTTTTTACACGCATATCACACGACACACATATATAAATTATAAGGAACGAATTGCGAATTGTGATATTATCAATATTATTATCAAGATAATTGAGTACGTATGCGATTGCGATATACAAAATCAAGAGAAAAATTATAATTTCTAAGAGATATTATAATTTAGGATTTGGGGTATTTTGGCCTATTAAATATATTTTTTCTCTGGGGTTCTACGGTAAAGTAAAATTTAAGAAATATTGAAAAAAAAATTTTTGTTCGTAGTTTCTCTATATTATACTTCCTTTATGGTTGTACTTAGAAGAAAAGACAAACAAAACATAAAAATAATAAGAAAAAAATCACCATTCATGAATTATGGTGACAAAATTTTTCTTAGCAAATTTTATACACATGCTTACTTAAATATTTTTATTTTTGTTTTGTAGGTTTACAAGTGTTATTTGTGTAGAAATGAATCATATCAATGCAGTAAATATAGGTATAATCGATAATGTCATATGCCGGTCGATAACAATTAAATCTGACGGTCATCAACCGGCAATTTACACTTATGCATAAAAGAACATTTGCATATAAACTTTCGTATACAACTTTTGCATACAACCCGTTGACAACTACTTTAGAAACAAATTAATGTTAGAATTTAGATATTTGACGTTGTTTTGAACTGTGTTGTTTTAAAATATTTAAATTAAATATATAAAATAACAAATCGTCAATATAAAATACATATATACATAATGCATTTACATTAAATAATTACTTATCCTCTTTAAAATTTATTTTTCAAAAACAAATTTCGTACTTGAATATTTTTATTTACACATATGGTCAAAATTTTAAGCATACGACCTGCATATAACATTATTGATTACGTAATATTTGTTTTTTGCATTATTGGCTACACTACAAATGTGGTCAGTGCTGACAGCATTAAAAGTTATAATGCTTTTGTCGACTGCAATATCGATTAACATGCAAAAGAATTTGACGCGCATATGACATTATCGATTACACCTTATATTATGACATTGTCATACCAAAATATAGAGTGTTTTCGTTTATTCATTCTAAAGAAGGAATAGAAAGAATAGAATACTTGATGACGTCTCGATAGAATATTCCGAACAAATAGAATAAACGAACAGAATAGAATTAAAAAAAATTAAACAATGACTATTTCTGCTGTTATTATTAATTTTTGTATTCTACTATTAGAGATATTAAAACGGGTGTGCCTCAAGGTAGTATTCTGGGTCCCATACTGTGGTGCCTATTATATATTTCGATCGAAATTAATCGAATCGTTCATCGTTACCGTTAAAGTTATTCGATTGTGATCGTTAGTGTCATTATGTATTTCGATGACAATTTGATCGAAAGTGTTTAAAAATGCTGCCATTGTAAGATTCAAATCTACGATGAAAATGACATATGTTTCATTCTTTAACTGTCAAATTCAAATTATTATACGAAAAAGAAAAAAATTAATGTTATATTTAAAATTTTTAAGTTGAAAATAAGTTGAAGTGTTTAAATAAAATATAATTATAAAATTATAAGATTTTATAAATAAAATGATTTGAGCAGAGTTAAATTTTTCAATTTCTGATAGTGCTGAAAAACGCTATCAAATTGCAGAATTAAAGAACAAGCGAACATATATTCGGGATTATTCTAATCCACTAGATTTGGAAGATTATACGTATGTTATTTAAACATAAATTTGATGAGTTATTATCTACATTATTAAAACTATTAAATTAGGACAAAAATTGAAATAACCAATAAGTAATACGTCGATTCCAAATATAATTAAATTGGTTAGTGTATTAAGATTCTGTGCGGTTTGTACCAAGCAAATGATTTTGAACGTAGGAAATGATTTCCATGTCGGACTAGCACACCTAATTTTTTTTTGTTCTTAAAGAAATTTTATATGTATTTGCAGTTTATAATTATGTGCAAAATGGATCAAATTCCATTACGCACTAGAAGAAAAAAGCCAGGCAAACATTATTTTTATGATTAAAGCAGAATTACTGAAATAATTGGAGCAGTAGATGGAAAGCTTATTCAAATTAAATCACCGAAGCAAAACGTACAACATTTATGTTATAGTAGAAAGGGATTTTTTAGCATTAATGCAATTCTGATAAGTTTATACTTTATTGTAATTAGTTTACATTATTATAACAGTTTTTGTTTTTAGATATGTGATCATAATCAGGTAATTGGTTTTGTGAGTGCAAGCTATCCTGGTACCTCTTTGGAAAATTTATAATGGTGTCACATTATTTACACTATAACTTTTCATATTGCAGCCTATTTGTAACAGGCCTTTCATTCCTATTAAAATTTATTTCAATAAAAAATTATTATGTAGAATAAAGTAAAATACCTACTTTCATTTCAACTTTTAAGTTTATTTTTAATTCAAAAAATATCATAAATATAAAACAAAACACCAAGTGTCCAATATAAATAAAATAATATAATGTCCAATATAAATAAAATATATTTGTGTCTCTTTTATTTTATCCTTTCAATTCAAAATTGAAATAATTTGTACAAAATCTCTCTTTCGATGTCTCTTTCGTGGTAAAATTTTACATCGATAAACTTTATCGATTTCGTCGACAATTTCTGAACGATATCGTAATACATAATGGCAATTTTGCATTTTGACATTTCGTTCGATCAAATCGTAATCGTTATCGAAATACATAATAGGCACCTGTATTTGCTCTACACCAATAATTTACCAGATATGGAAAATATAACTGTAGCTACATTCGCTGACGATACTGCGTTGATGGCAGTAGGATCAAATATTGACAAGGCTACAATGAAATTGCAAAGAGCAAGCGACAAGCTATACCTCTGGACAAAGAAATGGAAAATTAAACTCAATGAGTTAAAATCAGTACATGTAAATTTTACAAATAAAAAATTAGAAAATCAACCATTGGTAGATCTGAATGGGGTCAATATACCCCAAGAAAACAATGCTAAATACCTAGGAATGACATTAGATGTCAAACTTAGATGGAAAGAGCACGTTAAAAAGAAAAAATTTGAGCTCGAAAATAAATATAGAGAAATGTACTGGCTCTTAGGTCGTAATTCTAAATTACCTATACATAACAAGATTTTGTTATATAATCAGATACTCAAACCGATATGGTTGTACGGCATACAAATATGGAGATGTGCCAAACAAACACATGTACTTTGTATACAAAAATTCCAAAATAAAGTCTTGCGCAACATGGTAAATGCCCCCTGGTATATTCGCAACAGTGATTTGCACAGAGATCTAAAAATTCCTTGCATAGAAAATGAAATAAAAAGATATGCAACAAAGCATATAGCTCGTCTGCAGGGTCATGTTAACGTTGAGGCCACTCAACTGCTAGATAATCAAAATGATGTCAGAAGGCTTAAAAGAACTAAGCCACTAGATTTAATACGATAGAATTTCGTAAACTTTTTCTTTGAGAAAATCAAAATAGCAATAAATTAATGGTTAGTCCGTTGGACTAGTATTAATGGGAGGGGTGTGGTTTAGTCAGTAAAAATCTGGCACACAATGGAAGCTACGGGGCTCATTGTGTCTATGAAGATTCCCACCAATCCACGCAAAAAAATAAAAAAACAAAAAAAAAAAATTATTAATTTTTGTGAACAATGTTTTTACTATTTTTTAATTTGTGTAAATTAATTAATATAGTTAATATAAGTTATAATAGTTATTATAACCGTTATATAGACTCATTCCTTGAAAAAAAAAAAACAAAAGCTACTACTAATTTTATATAAACATTAATATATATACAACCATTCATAATATTATATTTTTTTTTTTCAAAAACATTTTTTTAATTAAAATAAAATATATGTAGTCAAATTGTTATTACTGTTAACTGTCATTCCGTAATTTTATTCTGTTTATTCCCACTCTGAGGAACAAAAAGAATACGTTCGGAATATACGGAATAAATAAAAAAAAACAGAACAGAATTTTTGGAATATTCCGAATGAATAAAAAAACGCTTTTTGACATATTCTGAATATACAACCATAATATCCATATACATATAGTTATTTTATGTATGAATATATATATAATCGCTATATCCAAACATATAGTCATACACATAGTCATAGGCTTATAGAAATGAAATTTTGTATTTTGTTCTTTTTAATTCTAGTAAAAATTTTGTTTTTATATTCTGGTTGAATTGAAGAATAAAACCTGTGAATGTACATATAAAATAAATGTGCTAATTTCTCAAAATTTACTGTCTTGATAAATCGACAACATTTTCAATAGAATATGTATATTTTATAATGGTTATTTTATTGTTGTTCATGAATTTGGCGTTTTAATATACCTCGATTCTTAGTTACATATCTAATTTACTATGTATAAAAAAATCATCGATACATCGCAGATCAAATTTTGTTAATTTATATTATTGCCATATACAGTATCGCTCAAAACTTTAGCACCCCCATACAAAAACAATCAAATAATAATTTCAAATTAAAAATTTTCTATGTTATATTGATCAAATGGTAAGAAAATATATTTTATTGTTTAGTTTTATGATCACTAATTTATTTTAAGTTAACATTTATATCAACAATTCGTAAAATTAAACAAAAAAATATAAACAAAAACAAAAATGAGTACAAGTACAACAATATAAGTTCAAAACTAAAGCACCCCTCTGCAAAAATATCATAAAAATATTTAAAATACCGCTATTTTTATAGATTTAATTGACTGATCATATTTTTAGAAATGCATTTACGTCTTAAAACTATATTCCCAATTGAGTACTTATTTAAAATTTAATAATGCAGTAACAATTAGTAAAATTAAAGAAATAAAAAGTTATTCAAAATAAGAATTAATAATTAACTTAAAAAAATCATAACATGGCCCGAAATAAGTATAGTGTTGAATTAAAATGGAAAATAATTTATGATTTTGAAGCAGGATTATCTCGCCATGAACTCAGTAAAAATATTCTGTAAATAGGTCAGTCATATCAAGATTAATAAAAAATATAAGGAAACCAAAAATGTTGATAGTCAGCATTCTGGTGGCAGACAAAGAAAAACAACTACGAGAGAAGATAAAATGATTAAAAGAACGATTTTAAAACATCCTTCAATGTCTTCGCGAGATATACGAAAGCATTTGAATTTGGAAATCAGCGACAGCACATCTGAGAGAGCATCTGAATTGGACTATTTCGAAATGGAACACTGGAGTGGCAGCACGTAAGACGTTTACGTTCAAAAATCTACGTGAAGTATTTTAACGTCAAAGATTTTTTTGGTAGCATGTAAAACATCACGTTGAAAATTTATTCCGAAAATTCGAAAAAATATTCCGAATGTTCGAAAATTATTTTGACAATCAAACTAACCTATTTAAAACTTCAAAAAACATATGTTTTTCAAATTTAATGGACGTTTGAAATAGAAAGAAATGAATTTAAATTTTTAAAAAATTTTTTTTTTAATTCTTGTATTTCGCCTTATTATTTTCAGTTTTGAAGAACAAAATTGTTATATAAAAATCGCAAAAATAATAAAAATGATGTGTTCTTTTAAATAGATATAGAATTTTTAACAGACTAAAATAAAAAAAAATAAATAAAATAAATGTAAACAAACCAATTCAGTTGATATTTTATATGATATTTTCAATGAATTAGAATATTTACAATGAACTAATAAATGTAGTATTTTATTTAAATAAATTAAAACATTCAATTATTAAGAAATTAAAAAAAAAATTATTTTATTATCATATAAAAAATGCTTGAATTATCACAGAAATAAAATAATTTTTTTATTGCAAACAAAAATACTTCAATTATTCCAGAAATAAAATGTTATCAAAAGAAATTAAAAATTATAAAATAAAAATAAAAATTATAAAAACTATAAAATTTAATGTTCTTAAGGTTTAAATTTTTATTATAAATATTTAAATTTTATATTTTTATTATTAAAATAACACAAAATTATTAAAAAAAAAATTATCTTTCTCGTATAAATTTTAGTACACAGTAAGAAAATCATTGACGTTCAAAAATAAACGTATACGTTAAAATCAACGAACGTAAACTTGCTTACATGCTACCGAAAAAATGTATACTTGACGTTTTCGGAATTAAATCAACGTCAACGTTGCTTACATGCTACCAAAAGTGTTAATACGTCTTTTTGACGAACGTGAACAAGTTACGTGCTGCCACTCCTGTACTCTTTTCAGATGAATCTAAATATAAGATGAAATCAGATGGTATAAGGTACGTACGACGACCAAAAGGCAAAGATTAAACCCTAAATATTGTATTCCTACAATAAAATTCGGTGGAGGAAACATTATGGCCTGGGGCTGTTTTTCTGGTAAAACAAATAATGGATCGTTTTCTGTATGTTGATATTTTAAACAATGTAATGCTCCCACATGCTGAAGAAGAAATGTCACTGAAATGGCGATACCAGCAAGATAATGATCCTAAACACACAAGTTGCTTGGCGAGAAACTGGTTCAATGAACATAAAATTTTTAAATTTAGTTTTAGAGTGGCCTGCACAATCACCTGATTTAAATACGATAGAAAATTTATGGGAAATAGTAGATCAGAAGTAAATCGAAGAGACTGTGCCAATAAATAGAAGAGACTGTGCCAATAAGACTATGTTATTTAATGAAATAAAAGACAAATGGCAAAGCATACCACAAACTGTCATTATTAATTTGATTTCTTCAATGCCAAGACGAATGGCTGCTGTAATTAAAAACAAGGGTTACTGGACGAAATATTAATCGTATTTTTAAACTCAAATCTATAAAAATAGCGGTATTTTAAATATTATGATATTTTTACAGAGAAGTGCTTTAGTTTTGAACTTAATATTGTTGTACTTGTACTATTTTTTGTTTTTGTTTCTATTTTTTTTTTATTTTACGAATTGTTGATATAAATGTTAACTTAAAATAAATTAGTGATAATAAAACTAAACAATAAAATATATTTTCTTACCATTTGACCAATATAACATAATTTAATTTGAAATTATTTGATTTTTTTTGCATAGGGATGCTTAAGTTGTGAGCGATACTGTATGTATGTATTAATAATTACATATTATAAATCCTTATTTATTTCATAACAGCAGATAGTAACTAATAAAACAATATTAATAAATAGCACCTAGTATAATTTCGAAAACATTACTATTAATCTATCATCAAAATCAATCAATGAAAATAACCTTAAATTTACTCATTCATTTATTCAGTTTATGCAATCTCATTAGCGTCAACACTATTCTTTTGCATTATAATGATTTCTGTTTTGTGATTTGAAGTTATTTAAATATGTGCACATTTTTGTTTTTCTTTTTTTAGCATTGTAGGATAATTTCATTATTTAATAAGAATGAATTTTAATGTGAAAAATTGATCGTAATGAACGGTTGCGTAAATTGAATAAATGAATGAGTAAATTTAAGGTTATTTTCATTGATTCATTGTTTTTTTTTCTTTATTATTTCAAACGAGTAAAATACAAATTTTGTTATAATTATAATCTTATTCAAATATTTATAAGATAAAGTTCAATTTTATTATTAAAACTATTATTAAATCTAATAGTAACATGATCTTAAGTATAGAGAATATTTATATTTGATTTAGTAAAAGATAAAAAAGATAAAAGAAAGTAGTTTAGATTAAGATTAACATTATATACTAATTAATTTAAAATGTAATAATATATGTTTAAGACCTAGCCTAAGCTGTCTGGTCGAATTGTGTATTATAAATCAATTTTTGTTTTCCTAATACGTATTAGAACGATCACATGAATATACAATAATAATATAGAATTAATGTAAAATGTATGCAAAAGTGCATTTTAATTAGTTTCATACTTTTTAATATAATTTTACTTGCATTTAATTTTATTACTTTATTACCAATTATTTTTTTTTTTTTGCATTGCTATTTCTATTGTTTTAATTACATTTTATATTTTTTATGATGGATTGAAAGAAGTATATGAAGACAAGATATAAAAGCCAGAAGAAGAAGTATGAACACAAGATATAAGAGCCAGAAGAAGAAAAACAAATAAAAATAATACAATTCTGCCAATAGATCATAGAGTTGAAAATGTGAAAAGAAAAAAGAAAAAAACTCAAAAATCAAAAATATATACTTTTGCATGAATTGCATGAATTTTAAAATGCAGTTAGGTCAATCAATATAAACTACCCAATTTTCTAGTAATGTGTTACTTTGTTTTGTTTAGGTAATGTGTTCTTAACAAGAAACAAGTAATATTTTTGTAACATTTTGATGATAGATTAATAGGAAATGTTTTCGAAATTATACTAGGTGCTAAAAAGCGAATTTTTTCGAGATAATCAACGTTTTTTTACAAAATTTTCAGTTTTTAAAAGCAAAATTTTAAGTTTATGCAGTTATCGTTCAAAAACGGTAAGTCTAATACTCACTCAACATATATCGTTAATTAGGTGTGTTAATTCTAAAAAAAAGCTATGAAGAAGATGTTGCTCTAGTTTCAATTTCTTCTGAGCTGTAGTGGATATTCTTTAGACATAATTTTTCTAATCCGATTTTCTTTAACCCTCTGTAGCCCAGGTAAATTTAAAGATAGACCCCTCTTCTAGAACAATTTTTTTCCTAAAATACTCCAAGGAATCACCCCTTAAAAACTTTTTGCTCTAAACTGGACCACCCTGTATATATATCCATACATATAATAACTATATGCATATGGATATTATATTTTGGTATGATAATGTCATAATATATTTACTGCATTGATATGATACATTTCTACACAAATAACACTTGTAAACCTACAAAACAAAAATAAAAATATTTAAGTAAGCATGTGTATAAAATTTTGCTAAGAAAAATTTTGTCACCATAATTCATGAATGGTGATTTTTTTCTTATTATTTTTATGTTTTTTTTTCTTTTCTTCTAAGTACAACTCGATCGCTAAAATCACGGGTGGCATTGTGTAACTTTGTTTCAAATATTTCGGTTGAAACAAAATGTTGTCGAAACAAAATTTGGATGACATTACGTAATTTGAAACGTTAATTTATTTTGAAACGCTCGAAAAAATAGTGAAACACTTTACATAATTCCATTTTTGATTTGTTTCGTTAAATTTTCAACAATTACTGCTAGAAAATAATATTTAAAAAAAAAAATGGAACTAAAAGAAATTGCAACAAAATTTGGATGACATTACGTAATTTGAAACGTTAATTTATTTTGAAACACTCCAAAAAACAGTGAACACTTTACATAATTCCATTTTTGATTTTTTTCATTAAAATTTCAAATTTTTTCATGTACTGCTAGAAACTAATATTAAAAAAAAAATTTTACTAAAAGAAATTCCAACTAGATACAAGTAAAAGAAGCTAATAATAATACCAACATTTTTTTTTTTTTTATTCTGAAAATTTTTTTTCTTGAAAGAAAATTATTATAAATTTACTTAATTTTTCATTTTATTGGAATTTTTATTTCTGTGCGTTTCTAAAATAAATATTCCAATAAAAATCATTTATTAATTTATTATTTTTTTTTAAATTTACCTAAAAGCGTTGGCCTTATTATTAGCTTCTTTTACTTGTATCTAGTTGGAATTTCTTTTAGTAAAATTTTTTTTTTAATATTAGTTTCTAGCAGTACATGTTGAAATTTTAATGAAAAAAATCAAAAATGGAATTATGTAAAGTGTTTCACTGTTTTTTGGAGTGTTTCAAAATAAATTAACGTTTCAAATTACGTAATGTCATCCAAATTTTGTTTCGACCGAAATGTTTGAAACAAAGTTACATAAACTGGTTACACCCCAGTTTACCCTTTTGTTTTAGCTTTGACTCTATATATACAATATATTTACTCAATGAATATACATACACAATAAATAATTCATAAAATTCTTAAACACATCGAAAGCGAACAGTGAGTAAGAAAGTAAACCAACAAAGAGTTTTTTTTTCTTTTGATTTTACGTTTTTCTTTTTTCTTAAGTCAATACCAAATTTTAATTTTGTTTCTTCTATTTGCACATTCTTATTATTATTAGTATTCATTGCTGATACTTAGAAAAAAAAATACATGATATTTTGTTCGCAATTCGACGTCTTTTTTATAGTCTCTGATATTACTTAATTTTTTTCCATTAATTTTAAAACAAAGTTCGATTTGTTTTTTTCTTTCTTCTTAACACATTTTTATAGTCTAGAGTAGTGATTGTTTTACTTTGTTATTGAATTACTTACTGTATATCATCATATTCTGATTGTTCACAATTTTCCAAAAATACTTTCAAAGCGATATTAAATAATATTTTTTTGATTTTAATTAAATTTTCAAAGCATCACTGTCCAATTCTGATAGTTTTAAAATGTATTAATTGCATCAGCAATACAAAGCAACATTGCCCAATTGCATCATGAATTTTGTACTAATACAATAGTGATACCGCATCATGATTGGCAATGTTGCATTTCCGATTTTACCTTAAGTTTCCCAGATTTTGATCAACAGAAAGTGCTGACGTACTGCCTACGATATTTTTATTGGTGGGGCATGTAGTATATTCATAACTTATGCGGTTGCAGCCACTGATGTCCTTCGTGGATCCTTCTATGTTTCGAAAAGAAAGTATAGTTGTTGGACAAAAATATGAACGACGATGATCTTTTATTCTGCCTAGAGCGAAATCTACTCGAAAGAAATATTTATTTAAAAGATTGTTAATTTATATATTTCATATATGTACTTTTCTTTCAAGCTATTTTTATATAAAACAAAAAATCTATTTTATCTATCTTAAAATAACAACATTCACAACGTTCCTTCACGAGATGAAAATTAAACTTAACTCAATTAAGCTTAATCAAAGAACAATAATATTATATGTATGTTCTTTGCTTTAATTGAGTGTTGTAAAAATTAACCCAGAGGCTTATTTATTTTGAAACCACGAATTATTTTAATCGTTCTTTAAATATCCCTGTTTGAAAAGTGTAGGAAACTTTTTATGTATGGTAAGTTGTTTTTTCAATTCTCTGATGATCGAGAATACTACAAGTTTTAAAATGTTTACCAACTAAACTGCACTTTATAAACGAACCGAAATAAGACTTCAGCTGATTATCAAGAATTAATTTAAGAACTTAATTTATTTAAGTTTAATTTATACCTTGTGAAGAGAGCTATAGGTAATAATTAATATTTTAATAACATAAAAACATTTTTTAGAAAATTTATAATAAATATGTTTGTAAATCATGTACATATTTAGAACGGTTTCTTGAGATTATCTTCAATATCTTTAATACGGCAACGAATTTCTGGAATTGAATCTTTTTGATATATACCCAAATGTTCTTCAAAGCACTTTTTAATTGTTATAAAATGTTTAAAATTATCTTTACAACTAAATTTTTTGATTAAAACCAAAAATATGTTTAATGATTCCTTTTTTAGTCCAGAGTGCGGCATTCCTAAAAGTTATGAGAAAACATGTATAGAAAATAATTAAAATCAAAAAATATTTAACATACTTGAAACCTCAATTATAGCTGTCAATACTTCATTACATATTTTTTCAATTGTTTCATCTCTATTAGTTTCTGTAACTCTTGCCTTTTTTTCTTTATTACCTTCATTTTCAGGTATTTCAGATTCAAAGAGTTGCAAGCGTTCCAAAAATTTCCTTAAAGCTATTAATAAACTAACTTGAACTTGTCTAGTATTATCCTTTAAACAAGTTGAACATTTTTCAGCCAACTGCATTTGAAATTTATTTTGTGTTTCCTTCGAATTTTTAGGCCATGATTTTCCTAAAGTTTCACAAACCGTTTCCTTTAAATTGTTCAATATTGTCAATCTTTTATTTTTTTCATCAGGTGACATTCTTGATTTCTCACTATTTTCTTCATTCAATACTTTCAGATCAAGTAAATGCCATGTCATTTCATAAACTTCCTCAAAGTAATCCACTTCTAAACTCTCTAGAATATCACCAAGATTTTTCAAAGCTTGTATCTTATAAACAGGTTCTTCTTTTCGGCTCTCTTTTATTGCAGCATCGATAATTTCTTCACATATCTCATTAGATTTATCCAAATCCTTACATAAACTTGCCATTGCTTGCAAAAGACGTTCCTTACCTTGGAATGTTCTACCTTTAACAGCGATTAATAGCAAATTTAGTAAACGTAATCTGTACGTTTCATCCAGATTCTCACCAAGTCTGATTGCTATAGTGTTAATAGAATTAGCACTCTGCGCTTTTTTCAACCAACTAGTATCATTTAAGGATTTCTCCAACTTTGAGATTATACCGTCTAAATTCATTCGAATACCAGCATCCCCCAGGCTTACATCGATCCATAATTCTTTCCATTGTTCAACTAAAACTCTATTATTTTCTGTAACTTCTTCGTGCATAGCAAAAAATATTAAAGGAACGATATTTTCAACATAATCCTTCAAAAGCTCATGGTGTCTTTTATTTATTGATTGAATTACTAAAGGAATTCCTTTATTTGAAGAATTTTCGTTATAAGAATCTTCTAATTTTGAAATGAGATTCTTTATAGATTGTTCTTTAGCAAGTCCAAATAGATGACCAATAGCACTAGCATAATATTTTCTGACAATAGGGTTACAGTCTTTTAGTCCTCCAAAAGATGCTGCTAAATATTTTCCTACCAATGGAGTCATTTCTTGCCCCAGGCGAATACTTATCTGTAATTAAAATTTCCATTTATAATATTAAGAACAATAACGAAATATAATGGAACGTTACTTTCAATTTTTGGTGTAGTTAAGAATTGGTTGTTGCTGCATTTTAGGATTCCTTGCAAGCTGTCGAAATTTTTCGCTACGGTAAGTTAATATATAATTCAGTGGTAACAAAGCGAAACTATAATGTTTAATTTAGAGCTGAAGAGTTTAAAATTTTGAAAGGATGTATAAAATACCAATAATTATAAAAAAATCTATGGTGTCAACCGCGGGAGTCACTTTTTAGGCGACTTTTTTCTTTTTGCAGAAAAAAGTCGCAACTCGGTACAGCGGGTTTCTTTAGTTGCGACTTATTTTCTTTCGAAGACTTGTCGCCCATGTTTAATGGAAAAAAGTAAGAGAAACCGGCGGTAGCGTGACTTTTTTAGCGACTTTTGAAAGTCACAGTGGCTTAAGTCACGGTGACTCCCACGGTTGACACCTATCTATAATTGGTAACGACATCTACTTTAAGCATAGTAAAGACAATTAAACATTGTATTATACTTGGTATTAAACCTTAAAAATTTTTACGTCTGTAGTGAAGTATTCGACCGGTATAACACCGGTATAAAACTTGGAAAAAATATCAAAATCATTTGATATTTTATGGGTGGGTATTTTATGGATCGAGTATTCTACCAATTTGAAACGTGTGTATTAAACATGTATAGTGAAGTATTAAATATTGTATTAAACATCATTCAAAAAATTTGCGTGTCGAGTGCCATTCTATATAAACAAATAAAAATTTTTTAAAATTAAGTAAAAAAAATTGTGTCAATAAATGATATTGAGTTTTCGCGAGAATTTTTGGATATGTATAAATGTTTCCGAGCTCTTTGGAAAATAAAATCAGAAATTTATAAAAATAGAAACCAAAAAATCAAAAGCGAGGTTGGGCATACGCATCACTGTATTTTTTTCTAAATTTCAGGCTGAACTTTTTCGAATAAAATATTATGCTCTACATCCATTCGTAAAACATTCTTTAAATCTTTTGGCGAATTAATTTTGAACCTCTTTTAATAAATTAAAAAAATAATTTTGTCTTTTTAATTACCATTTTATGTCAAAATTCGGTTTCTATTTTTATTTATATTTTCCTATAAACATTTATCTAATATAAAAAAAAACTTTAAAATATTCTTGTTTCCGCTCATATTTCTGTATACCTTCTGTATAAATTATAGAATATAATTTTTACGAGATTTTTTTCTAAATGATGTATTCAACAAAGTATTCTACCAAGTTAAAACGTGTGTAGTGGTGAAGTATTAAACATTGTAGAAGACCAAGTACCTATAATACAATGTTTAATCGTTTGTACTATGCTTTAGTGGTTATTTCAAAATTTACAGAGTGGAATAACAGCTAAAGCGAGTTTTAGTATTTCTATATTTAGTAAAAAAAAACATTTTTAACAAAAAATTAATTTTGTAATATCCGCCAAAACTTTAGCTACTTAATTATTAAAAATATGTTCGTCGTTTCTAATAGGCCCATACACGTTTAAATCTGTTTAAAAACTTGTTTCGAAATTTGTAAAATTTGATCGTGTGTGGGGCAAAGTTTACAAAATCAAAATTTTTTTATTTTTAATTCGCAGAGTCATAAGATTCTGAAATTGTTTAAACGTGTATGGTGTAATTTCGAAACCAATGTAAATAAAATCAGTTGTTTATGTTTTTTGTTAGAAGTAGCTTATATTTTTCATTTTGTAACCAACCTTTTATAACATTTTTTTTTTTTATATAAATTTCTAAATTATTATTAATGCAATTATTTTGTTAAATATATCTTTACTTGACTTAACTATAAAAATAGTGAAGTTTCTCGGTTTGTTTAAGCAAAAGTTTAATAGTGTGTGGTCAAGAGAGAAATTAGTTGCGAAACAGATTTTTAAACAGGAGTGGCATTCTGTATTGTGATAAACGATAGTCACCCTTGTGACAGTCAAAGATGACACTAAAATTTTTTGGTATTCTGTATTGCGATCATTTAAATAATTTAATAAAACGGCAGCATTTTAAAAAATACAATTCGGAAATGGCAACACAAGTGATTTATTAAATGTCAAAGTGTCAAAACAATAGAAAACAAAAATAAGTTGAAAATTTTATTAGAGCTATTAATCAATAAAGTGAAATTATAAAAAAACAAGATTATATATTAAAAGAGAAAAAAATTAAAAGTAAATTTTATAAAAATGTTTTTAATAATGTAATTTAATAAAATGTATATTTAAACCAAAAATAAAATTTATTGCTGACTAAGATACTAAAAAAAAACATAAAGTGAAAATCATTTCAACTAATTTAATAAAATGAAAAAGAAAATTATATTCACATTTGAGTAAAATTCAGTTGGAAACTTATAATTAATTAATATAAATATGTATATATGTAATTGAAAACAAAATAAAATTCAAACTTATTAAAAAAAATTAACACATAATCACAGCATTTATTATTCAGTTCCATTATTTTTAAATCATTTGCAACTTTAGCTATTTCTAATTCTAAAACTCGCATTTTTTAATATTTACATCATAATAAATCTTAAAAAACCAAAACATAAAAAATCTAAAAGTCTAAAATCTTAAAAAACAACCAAATTTTCATTTATTTTTATCATGAGTGACACCAAATTAGCTGTCACCCTAAAATCACAAAAAAAAGCGACTATCACTGTGACAATCACCATATAGAATACCAATTATGGATATGCGACAGTCGCAGCGTGATTATCACAATACAGAATACCACTCCAGATTTAATAGTGTATTGGGGCCTATAAAAAGTATATTTTAGGTGCCTATTACCATCTATTACACATCATTCTTTTCATCAATCTTCTTGTCCATATATTGACAATATATTGATGAAAAGAATGATGAGCGATTATACATCAATCATGCTTTCATCAATCTTTTTATCCATACTTTGACATTTTGCAAGGACATATTGTGGAAGTGTTCTGAACAGTGACTGCAAATAACTATTATCGATAAATTTTTTAATGAAAAAAATCATTCATAAGGAGTTATCGTAATATCGAATAAAGTATATGTATCTGATCGGTAAGAAGTCTATTATCGATCTCACAAAAGATCCATAAATTTACAATTTATATAATAAAATTATATAAAAAAATTAAAAATAATAATTATTCTTAATTAAAAAAATTTTCGCTCATATAATAGTTAATTCTCAATTTTTATATTTTTTCTCTTATTTTTAATAGTCACGAAATAATTTTTATTTTTTCTATTACCGATAAAAGTTACAAAGCAATTTTTATTTTTTTCAATTAAAAATAATTCTTATGAGCAATTTTTATTTTTTTCGATTAAAAATAAAAAACATTTACTAATTGTGAAGCTATTTCAAAACATCTCTACACTAAAATTTGCATCAAAGTAGTACTAAGTATCTATTTTCATACAAATCATGTCCCAGAAGTCTACTCTGCCAAACAAGGACTAGATGACCCCCCGAAGTTTTTAAAATTAAAATGCAAATTTCTCGAAAACTACATGACCTGTTACCATTATAATAAATATTCATATTAAAGACTAATTCCCATCCAATAATTTACCTGTTGTTCCATGTAAATCCATCAAGTACTTTAGAATATATTGCTTTTCAAATTCATCTTTGATTTTAATTCTCAATTCCTTTGATGATTTTTGTTTTTCCCTATCAGTCGAAAACACAAATAAGCAATTTTTATATTAATCGAAAAAAAAATAAAAATCATTTTCTAATTGTGAAGCTATATTCAAACATCTCTACACTAAAATTTGCATCAAAGTAGTACTAAGTATATATTTTCATACAAATCAACTCCGAGAACTCTACTCTACCAAACAAGGGCTAGATGATCCCCCGAAGTTTTTAAAATTAAAATACCAATTTCTAGAAAACTACATGACCTGTTACCATTATAATAAATATTCATATTAAAGACTAATTCCCATCCATTAATTTACCTGTTGTTCCATGTAAATCCATCAAGTACTTTAGAAGATATAGCTTTTCAAACTCATCTTTGATTTTAATTCTCAATTGCTTTGATGATTTTTATTATATTTATATTTAGATTACGAATCATTTAAAAAAATGTTTTTAAATATAAAATGAATTACAAGAAAACAAAAACAAAACACCAAACATCTTCGTTATATAAAAATAAAAAATAAAATAAAATAACATTCATAAAAAAAAAATTAAAGTTTAAATTATACTTTGATGCAAATTTTAGTGTAGAGATGTTTTGAAATAGCTTCACAATTAGAAAATGATTTTTATTTTTAATGGAAAAAAATCAAAATTGCTCCATAAGAATTTCAGCATGACTTTTTTAATAAAACTTATAACAGTTACAGTCTATGGTTCTGAATATATGGATAATTTCGAAACATATATAAATATTGAAAATATGGTTTCTGGAGGAATGTTTTTGACTTCAGTTTAAATTGAATTTTTAAAGTAAATGTTTTGTACAAAAAACAACAAATTATTTGTTTGCACATTTGAATAATATATCAATTGTTTAATGCAAATGCAATGTGCATAATATATACGGTATTAAGGTGCCTATTATGTATTTCGATAACGATTACGATTTGATCGAACGATATGTCAAAATGTAAAATTGCCATTATGTATTACGATATCGTTCAGAAATTGTCGACGAAATCGATAAAGTTTATCGATGTAAAATTTTACCACGAAAGAGACATCGAAAGAGAGATTTTGTACAAATTATTTCAATTTTGAATTGAAAAGATAAAATAAAAGAGATACAAATATATTTTATTTATATTGGACATTATATTATTTTATTTATATTAGACACTTGATGTTTTATTTTATATTTATGATATTTTTTGAAATAAAAATAAATTTAAAAGTTGAAATGAAAGTAGGTATTTTACTTTATTCTACATAATAATTCTTTATTGAAATAAATTTTAATAGGAATGAAAGGCCTGTTACAAATAGACTGCAATATGAAAAGTTATAGTGTAAATAATGAGACACCATTATAAATTTTCCAAAGAGGTACCAGGATATCTTGTAATCACAAAACCAATTACCTGATTATGATCACATATCTAAAAACAAAAACTGTTATAATAATGTAAACTAATTACAATAAAGTATAAACTTATCAGAATTGCATTAATGCTAAAAAATCCCTTTCTACTATAACATAAATGTTGTACGTTTTGCTTCGGTGATTTAATTTGAATAAGCTTTCCATCTACTGCTCCAATTATTTCAGTAATTCTGCTTTAATCATAAAAATAATGTTTGCCAATACATATAAAACTTCTTTAAGAACAAAAAAAATTAGCTGTGCTAGTCCGACATGGAAATCATTTCCTACGTTGAAAATCATTTGCTTGGTACAAACCGCACAGAATCTTAATACACTAACCAATTTAATTATATTTGGAATCGACGTATTACTTATTGGCTATTTCAATTTTTGTCCTAATTTAATAATTTTAATAATGTAGATAATAACTCATCAAATTTATGTTTAAATAACATACGTATAATCTTCAAAATCTAGTGGATTAGAATAATCCCGAATATATGTTCGCTTGTTTTTTAATTCTGCAATTTGATAGCGTTTTCCAGCACTATCAGAAATTGAAAAATTTAACTCTGCTCAAATCATTTTATTTATAAAAACTTATAATTTTATAATTATATTTTATTTAAACACTTCAACTTATTTTCAACTTAAAATTTTTAAATATAACATTATTGTTTTGTTTTTTTTTCGTATAATAATTTGAATTTGACAGTTAAAGAATGAAACATATGTCATTTTCATCGTAGATTTGAATTTTACAATGGCAGCATTATTAAACACTTTCGATCAAATTTTCATCGAAATACATAATGACACTAACGATCACAATCGAATAACTTTAACGATAACGATGAACGATTCGATTAATTTCGATCGAAATACATAATAGGCACCTAAAGCTTTTGGTTCCAATTTTTAAAATATCGAAAAAAAATTATTTTTGTTAAATTGCATTTATTACGTTCTTCGAACCCGATACCTCAAACACCGGACCGCCAAACCATTTTTTTTTTAATTTTTAATTAAGTTTGAGCTATGCTAACATGGGTTTCAGTCCTAATTTCTGGGAATTTTGAAAAAAAAATTGCATCTATCAAGTTAATAATTGATGACCTCGACATCTACTACATAGCACCCTAGAAAAATTAAAAAAATTCTTTTTTGGGGGCTGCCGATTCCAAGTCCTGCTTCAATTTATTGAAATTCTAGTTTCCTGCAGGTGGTAAAATGTGCAAAGTAAAATCAAAGTCTTTTCCTATTATCTCCCTCACACACATTTACTCCAACAAACAAGTTTTTTTTAAATATGAGCTTTAATGGTTGTTAAAAAAATCAAGATTTTTGGTCATTTCCGTTGTTTTTTACATACAAAGGAGCAATACAAATTTTTGGTAGGTGTACAAATGTACAAATTTTCGGTAGGGAAAATCAAATTCTTACGCACAAATTCAAACTTCCAAACTTCTTGCTGTCATAACAATAACATAGTTTACACTCGAGCGACATTGGAACAACAGTGAAACAACAAGTGTACATAAGGCCAAAGATAACATATACAAACAGATGTCCGAAGCAATGGGAATTTTTCATTAAAGGAAAAAAGTGATATACCTATACAAAAACAAAACCAAAAAGTAATGTATACATAATATACATAAATATACATAATACATAAATTTAATTCAGCTTAAAAAAACAAATAAAGAAATAAAACCAAAGCAGAAAATTTTTCATAAATCTACAACTTCAAATAAACCATTCCAAGCATAACCTATTCATTTTATATATTCATTTGTATTATTGTAAATATTTTCTTATGTAATAAGTTGTGAGAAAGAACGAGTGCGATATAAATTATTTAAAAAACAACTTCATTTTTGCAATGTAATTTTAAATAGCCCGTTGGAGATTTTTGTTTATTTATTTAGCCCACTAGAGATTTTTCATGTGTATGGTCATCTGAAATTTTGTCTTCGAAATTTTCTAAAAATTAACGTATTAAATTTAAGTATTCGGTTAGGTACTAGAATAAAAAAAAATTTGAATTACATATTGATTTTCTACAGGTACCTACATAACATATAATACTGGTTTCAAAAACATATGTTATTTTTTTAACGTCATATCATTTTCTTCAATTGTCTCATAAGGGAAGTACAATTTTTTTTTTTTATTTCAAACAGATTATAATTTATGTATTTTCAATATATAAATTTTTTCAGGTTTTGAACCAGTTAAAAAGAATACCAAGAACCAATTGTTTTTTTTATGAATGACTTGATCCATTTTTATTTCCTTAAAAATTAAATTTTGTCATTTAATAATCAATGAAATAATTCACAATGATTATAAGTAATATATATAATGCTTTTTGGTAATATTGTGAATAGGTAAAACATTTGAACATTAATAATATGAATATTTCAAATTTGAATAAATAATTTTTTTTATTGTTATGCATTTTAACAAAAAGTTAAAGCAACTTCCAAATTTTGATAACTACAATAAATACAACATTTCTTTAATACAAAAAAATCGTTCGATAATTTTTTCCACCTTTGTGTTTTGAATTTTTATCTCTAAACAAATTAAATTCTTATTACTATATATTTCTTACAATTTTGGAAATCGACTGGAAAAAAGGTAACCAACACTAATTATAAAATTTTATTCCAGTGCATCTTCTCATTAATGGATATTTTTTGGTATTGGTATATTACATATACCTATTGAAATTGAAGTAATAAAATGTTTTTTGTCAACTAACAACAAATAAGAAAGGGAGAACAGAAAACGAAAAAAATATTTAAAAAAAAAATTACATATATTATCATTATATTATCCTTACATCTCAACAGCACAACACCTTCTGAAAAATACAAACAATTGTATATCCAACTCAAGCAAGCATTCCCAACACACTCCGAAATCTACACAGATGTATCAAAAGGACCTCACGGCGCAGCCTGGAGTGGCAGCATGTAAAACGTTTACGTTCAAAAACCAACGTGAAGTCATAGTATTTTAACGTCAAAGATTTTTTTTTGTAGCATGTAAAACATCAAGTTGAAAATTTATTCCGAAAATTCGAAAAAATATTCCGAATTGATAACATTTTGATAACATATTGCAAACAAAAATACTTCAATTATCATGAAATCATGAAATGTTATCAAAAGAAATTAAAAATTATGTATTAATATTTATTTATTATAAATATTTAAGGTTATTTTATTTTTTTATTAAATTATTTAAAATTTTTATAATTCAATACATTAAAAAATTTTAAAGTTTGTACTTAACACCTGCGCTTTAAAAAAAAACTGAAAATATTTTCATATACATTATACATATATGAAAAATATATTCAAAATGGAGAAAACAAAAATAAACATTCTTTTAATGAAACGTAATTACTTCGCTTTTAATTCTTCCAGGCGGACATTCGTCTAAAGTTTTTTTATTTCATTCGCCATTTGTTCTTCTAAGAGAACATTTATTTTACTGAAACGTAATTCATTCGCTTTTAATTCTTCCAGGCGAACATTCGCATAAAGTTCACCCGGAGGATTTGTATATGTTTCTTCTTGAAGAACACGTTCTTCCTATGGTTGTTGGGCATGGATTGAGAAAAATAAAATATTTGTTTTTTTAAACGGCTTAGGCTACTCGATAAAAATGATAACCATATTTGAAATTTTGGTAGATATTAATTGAAAAAAATTTCAAATTACACAAATACAATAATAACAAAAAATTAAAACCAAAAACAATATTCTCATTTTTTTTTTTATAAAAACTTGTTTTCCAGCGTTAGAGTAAGATTTTGGTATATATAATATTCAAATTTATTATGTATAATATTCTCATTGTTATTTGATTTCTAATAAAGAATATTATTTTTGTTTTTGCTTTTATAATAAAATAACAGTTTACAATGAGAAATTTTGTTTAATAAATTATAATTACAGTATCGAGAGAACAAAATAAAAAGCAAGAGAGTGGCAAGGCAGGCTATTGATAAAAATTGCCACAAAAATTTGTTCTACGCTGGACTTCTATTATACTACTTTTTCAATGCTATAATTATCAAAAACTATAAAATTTAATGTTCTTAAAATTTCAAATTTTATTATAAATATTTAAATTTTATATATTTATTATTAAAAAAACTAAACTTTCCGGTATAAATTTTAGTCCGCGGTAAGAAAATTACAGACGTTTAAAAACCAACTTTCACGTTAAAAAAATGTACTTGACGTTGCTTACATGCTACAGAAAAAATGTGTACTTTACGTTTTCGGAATTAAATCAACGTCAACGTTGCTTACATGCTACTAAAAGTGCTAATACGTCTTTTTGACGAACGTGAACAAGTTACGTACTGCCACGGGCGATAATCAAGAATGGCTCTCTCTGGAAGGCAGAAATCTTGCCGGGGAAATTCTCGATTCTCATAGCTGAGCTTACCGCCATCCGAGCAGTCAAAGTCGCTGAAATACTGTATGAGAACATCATTATATTTAGTAGTTTAGTAAAATCAATCAAAAATCCTTACAATAGTGAGTACATGTCTGAGAAACTCCATATCACCATATCACTACATCAGAAACTCCATATAACATAACGATGGCAAGTTCCGGTTGGCATGGATTCCAGGCAACGTAGGCATAGATAGAAACACTGAGTTGACCTTGAAGCAAATATAGTGGTCAAAAGCCCTCTTACTAGAGATTCGCTAATGTCCTACGTCCATGCTAAAAGGACCATTGCAATACACTCCGTCAAAAGATCCGTCAATCAGCCTGGAATTCTTCCAATCGCTTTGCTAGATTACACGACCCAAACGCAAACATTCCTGGCCCAATAAAAACTAAATCCAGAGCTCTAGGTGTTAAACTTGCAAGAGTGCACCTAGGGTATACCCTTGCCACTCATAAACATTTATTTGACAGATCCACACCTCCGACATGTATTCACTGTTCAGAACACCTCACTATCAAACACATCCTAACACAATGCCCCTTAAATAACACAATTACATCTCAGTTCACATTCACCCCATTACAAGCCCTACAATTCCATACCAATACACATAACTCTCATAAGTAACCTCCTACTACATCATACCATCTGGCATGAAATATAACTTATCATTACCAATTTTTCTAATAATATACTAACATATTACTATTATATATACTTCATTTTTATACTATTTAAGACTAAGCACTCAAATACACAAATACACAATTTTTTATAATATTATATTGTAAATTAATTTAAAAATGTATTTTTGGATTACAAGTCAACCAAAAATGGAACGCAAACCAGGAGGTGTAAATGCTACTTTTTCACTTCCTGAAGAGCCTCATTGGCTTGAATTAATTTCTATCTTGGTCTGTATCTGTACTTTGAATTGTTTAATAGTTAATTTGTTCATTTGTTAAATTGTTAAGCTGTAATCGGAAATCTCATCTGCACATCAAATGCAAAAGAACCTGACGTCAAAAATTTGCATTTACAAAATTTAAGCATCTGACGATTGCTTGCAAAATTTTATTTTTACTATTGCTGCAGATGCGAAAGCATCTGATGACTAAAGCAAGCAAACTTTTTTTTACAGCGCTTTTGACATTTAGGATGAATAATTATTTTGTTGAAAAAACTTTACAATAAAGAAGAAATATTGAAAATGTAGACAATTAAAATAAAAAAAAAATATTTTATTAAAAAAAAAAAATTTTAAATTTAGGATTATGCAAAATAATTTAGGAAAATATCAAAATAAAAAATATAAAAATAATAATCATTAACCAATATGTAATTTTTTCAACGTACCTATTAATTTTCAATAAAATTTATTTAAATTTTTTTTTACACCGTTTTTTTGTAATAGTTCTAGCTAGGTATTCACTATAGAAATTT
Source organism: Argyra leucocephala (assembly GCA_963942445.1). Classification (NCBI taxonomy): domain Eukaryota; kingdom Metazoa; phylum Arthropoda; class Insecta; order Diptera; family Dolichopodidae; genus Argyra; species Argyra leucocephala. The sequence continues at coordinate 75,506,180 of OZ012681.1, read as the reverse complement.
TTTATTTACTAATTAACAAATAAAAATAATTTTATTTTAATTTTCGAAAATTCTGCATCTATTTTTAAAAACTGTACAATTGCTTATTTTTTATGATGTTATGATTTACAAATGACATTTTCTGTCAGATGATTATTTTTTTCAATTTCGGTTAACTGACATAAGCAGTCGCCCTCTGCCTGCAATAAAAGTTAAATGATTTTAGCTTGTTGCGTTTTAGGTTACACTGCTAAGTCATTTGATGCGCAGCTGACATTTACAGCTTTAAACTGATGTTAAATTTTTATATTGTTGAATTGTTTGATTTTTTCTGTTGTAGATAATTTGTTATATTTCCTAGATAATAAGTGTTATATTTTGTAAATTTTTAAATATTATTTCCTTTATCTTCATATTATAAAGGCACACATTTCGAAAGGAAAAATATAGTTAGGTATAAAAAATTTCGCCGAAAGTGCTGACATCGGAATCCAAAGTGTTCAAAATTTTGGTTCAACCGGCAGTGGGTCTAAAATGCCTGAATAATTCTGCACGTTGTGACATACGCCACGGTAAACTTATAAAAATAAAATAAAAACACTAACTTTATTAACTGTATACAGTAAAACTGTAAATATCAGTATTTTGTAGGTAAAAATTTTTGTTTGTACATATTTCAAATTTTAAACGAAAATAAAAATAAATAAAAAAAGATTTTTAAAAACTTGCTTTTTGAAGGGGTGCCACAAATTTTTCGTTGCAATATTAACTGCACTAAAAACGTGAACATAAATAAAATAAATTCAAGCTTCCTTAGAAAATTCTATATAATCATAATATCTATCCTAAATCATCAAGAAATAATGTTAGTTAAAGAAGAAGTAGGTTTGATAGCAAAAAAGCAAATAAATGAACTTGCTAACACTAAAATCAAGGTGCGAAAATCTACACTCTACGCTTTTCAAAGATTAATCAGCACTAGCACTAATCAAAGACATACCATGCTACCAGCAACAGTATAAGTTAATCAATATACTATCAGTCAGTACGATATAGCAGATGTCGACGAAGTCACCATTTTTCACCAGAGTTCTTAAGCTCACTCACTTGATCCGGCTCGATTACCACCACATCATTTTTTATTTAAAGTTAGATCACCAATTAGTTTACTACGTAACTTCGACCCGCCCAAATTTTGCAATTCCACAAGGCTTTATATTAAGAAGATGTTGGTAAATGCAATTGAAGCGACCATTTTAACAGGGACAGAATAAAATAGTTTTTATTCCACGAATACCATTCATTCCGACAGATTTGGTTTTTGCTTTAAATTCTTGGAATTTCCAGTAAGAATTGCGTTCTCAATTCCGGTCAACAAGATACAGGGCAGTCTATTAAGTACTGTGGAGTTGATTTAACATCGCCACTTTTGTACTGCTGTTTTTTGAACAATGAAAAATCTATGAATAACTAATAATTAATTAAATAGTTTACAGTACCAAAAATTACAATGTAACAATTTACATCTAGCATAAGTTATACTAAGACAAAATTAAGAATTTTATGTTTCATAGTAATAAAAATGTTTATTACAAATACCTATAAAACAAGTTTCATACTAACATAGAAATAAGCAATTATGTAGTTGTCAAAAATATTTCTTATTACACTTCCAACCCAAAAAACAATTTTTATCTTCAGCTGTTTCAATTCGTATTCGCTCGGGTTGTGTCTTTATCGCAAAAAAATTACATAATGGCCCATATTTTCATTTCACACTCATTTTTCATGACTCAGAGTCATTTCACACTCATTTTTTATGAAAAACAAATTTTGCGATTTCGATAGACGGAAAAAATGACAAAAATCATAAAAAACGAAAACAAGCCTATTTTGATAGTCGGCTTTTATGAATATATTCGGATAAAATGACAAATTTTGTCATTTTGAAATTGTTAAGTGACCCAAGACCTTAAATTTTTTTTTTTTTAAATTTTTTTTTGTCATCAGTACAATGACCCTTAAATGTGGTGAAAACAATCCTTTGGTTCCGACTTCCGAACTGTCGGACCAATCCGAAATTTTTTTAAAAATTATTTATAATAATTATTAATTTCTTCCCAGAAAAATAAAATTTAAACTGGTGACATAGAGTTTCGGCCCTAGGACCCTAGGACCCTAGGACCTCGGACCTATTGTCTTCATCACATTTAAGGCTCATTGTACTGATGACAAAAAAACATTAAGGTCTTCGGTCCCGACACTTGGGACCGCTTGTTTGCATCTTGCCTATGAGCCATTTTATTGAAAAGTTTAAAAAAAAAAAATTTCGAGGGCTTTGTGAAGTGGGACCCGGACCTATTTTGGCTAGAGGCTGCTCAATTTCTTGAACTTGGCACTTTCCACCAGTCACCACCTAGAAGATGTAGTTCATATGACACGGTCCCGTTGAATACACACACATTGGCTCTACTCCATTCAATATTAATTTGCATATTAAACAAACCTTTTGGACATATTTTTTTTCTTTTACTTCACTTTTTTCTTCGCAATAAATTTTTTTTCTTTATTAATTATATCCAAGACACGTCAAAACAAAAAGTGTTGCCCGTTTCAAAACAAAAATCATCTCATTTAAATGATATGACATTTGTCATTTTCATTTTTATGAGATGACTATCAAAATATGGGCCAATATTAAAACATTTAAAAGAAATGCTTGAATATAAGGCAATATTTTGTTATTTTATCAGTTCAATTATTCACGCAACTACCTACAACAGCCAACCAATCACCAATGCTTCCTAAAAAAGAAGCATCAAATAATATTTTCCGTTCCAAATTAAAAACAAAAAAAGCTCCTAAGAATTTCCCAATATCTCCGGGTTACTCCGCTAGTTAAAAAATAAATAAAAAAAAAATGTTTGGTATTGATCAAAGAATATCAATTTTAATACAATAAGGGGCACTCTTTCAAAAATTCTAATTTTCCAATTTTAACTTAGTGTTTGTATAATTTTTTACCACACCTTAAATAAAAAAAAATGCGTTGGTTAAAAGAGATAAACACTATATACAAAAAACTGTTTACGGGAATTACTTACTTAAGAACAGGTACACAATTTTCAGAAGTGAACTTTTCACAATGTAAATTCAAAGGCGGGTGGGTGTTCTTCTTATTTGTTTACATTTTTGTAGTTGTACCTAATCTAATTTTATATAGGTTTTTATTAGCGGGTTTTCTTTAAGCTGATTCAAAATTAGTGCAAGGTGTTTGCAAATAAAAGCGTTTTTCTAATATAGGATTTTATTAGCGGGTTTACTTTAAGTTGATAAGTTGAGTTGAAATTAGTGCAAATAAAGAACGAAATTTAGTTTATTAAATTGAAAGTGATATTTATTACATTGTAGAAAATATAAAATGTTGTGAAATGGGTAAACAAATTTTATGTCTAGTGTGTAGTTTCAAAAAGGCATATAGAAATAATGTATTTAAATTTCATCAGTTACCGAAGGATTGTGTGGATTATATTTTATTCAATACGAAACATAAAATTCTAACACATTTATGTAAAATGTTACATAAAAATTATAAAAAAAAAAAATTAAATATTTTTGAACATTCTTTTACACAAATATTTTGGAATTTAATTTTCTCTTGGTAAACATGAAAATTCTTTCAGAAAGTTCATTTAGCAATATAAAATTCGTAATACAAAAATATTACTTTTAGTTTAACATTTTTGGAACACCCGTTTTTTGTCTATTTCTCACATGAAACTTTTTTATTATATACCATCTTTTTTTTCAACTTTTGGAAGATTTTTAAAAAATAATTTTATTTCCATTTCCAGGCCACAAAATTTTGGAAGAAATTGGAAGCTGTGCCTCTTTTTATTGTAGATATTCTTTGTTATTTATTGATATTGAGTTGGCATTGATAGTAAACCTGTAAATAATAGTGCGACCCAATGAGAAAATTTTATTTTAACTGGAAAAATAAATAAGGTTAATAATTATAAATTCACCCATATTATTATAATTATTTCACCCATAATTATAATAATATGGGTGAAATGTCTTTGTAAAAATATTTCGCTTATATTTGCTACATTATTTGTATGAAAGCTTTGGTAAATTCCTTATTAAAATGTTTGGATCTACTTAGAACCGACTCGAAGAGATGGTTTTCGCATTTTCGACATTAATTAGGACAACTTACAATCTTTATATAAAACAATTATCATATCATAAGTAGCAAGAAATTTCACACAAATACTGTATGATTACAATCTTTAATTTAGATTTTAGGTTATTTTTGCTTTATGTATTTATGACACCCCGCGTTAAATGAGAGTATTCTAACATTACCTAAACAAGTTAAATATTAAAATTTATAAAAAATATTCAAAAAATTAACTTAAAACATTATTAATTTAACTATGACCACAAAAAAAAACAGGTTTGCACTTTCTGGAGTAGAGTATGTAAACATAAATAAAAACATAATAAAAAATAATAGGTCTCTTCACGAGGTGAAAATTAAATTTAATTCGATTAACTATTATTTGTGACAGTTAGATTTTGTTAGTTTATAAGACTGTGTAGCAAGCACAAAATTACCTCGTATCTAGCAAGCACAAAATTACATGTAAAAGTTTGCTACACTTTTCAAACAAGCAGTATAAAAGAACTTTTTCAAAATAATTCAATTATTTGAAAATCACAAGCCTGGGGCTAGTTTTCAAATAATTCAATTAAAGTTAATTGAATTATTTTCATTTGACAACTACAAGATGTAATGAAAATAAAAAATAAGCAAGTTGTTTACATGTTTAAAATTTAAATTTTTGTGATTTAAAAATAATCGATTTAAAATTAATAATAATAATAAAATTATATAATAATTTAAAAAATTTTGTACATAATTTAAAAACAAAAATAAAAGATTTTAAAATTAAAATTGAATGAATTCAATCATTTTTAAATAATTTGAATAATTTAAAATTTAAATTAAAAATGAACAAGAATAAGTTAATACATATTTTAGTTGAGACTGCATTTGAAATGGAGTGTAGGTAGTTTCAAATTTTGTCCAAGTCTTTTAGTCAATTTTTTGTAAATAATCTCACCCTTTTTGCTACGTGCTTTTCTTGTTTTATATTATTTTAAATTCAATATTGTTTTCGTTTTCTTTTTTTGCAACAATTCAAAAAATTGTAAAATTTATTATTTTCGGTTTTTTATTCAAATTTCAAATCAATATTAAACACTCATGTAAACACAATCAAAATTTCAAAATCAGCTGTTCTGCAAAATAAACTGTTCTAGAACGTTCTAAAACGTTATAAAACGTTCACAACACAGACAAAAATATAAGTGAAATAAAATAAATTTGAAAATAGTTTTTTTTTCAGTAAACAAAAGGAGGTTTTGTGAAATGAAATATAAATCAAATGTAAATAAAATTTAAAATAAATCAATTAAATATTTGTTGTGTTCAGTAAACTGTTCTAGGACGTTTTAAAACGTTCTAGAGTAAAAAACAACACGTTTTTGTGTTAATTAATTTTGTCTTTTTTGTCTGAAAGTGTTCTGTGTTCATTAAATTGTACGAAAGTGCTTTTTTGTTCTGAATTTATTTGAGAACTGTTTGGAAGACTTTGTTGTTTTCGCTTTAAATTTCGACAGTTAAACAAAGAAATTTGATAGTAATCAAAAATTAGAACAAAAAAGTTCAAAAAAGATGTTCAGTAGAATTTTCGGTTCTAAGTGGTTCTAAAGTGTTTGACAGTTTACTGTCATTGTCCAAAACTGTTCTGTCCGATTCTGTTCTAAATCTACTGAGCATAACTAATAACCAAATAATACCTCAACTTTCGAACCGTCTAAAAAAAGTCGAATCACATCACATTCGTCAAATCAAAATTGTAACACAATAGGTTTGTATGTTAACTCGGAAATTTATATCAATTTACATAAATTTATCCAAATCTTGGTATGTTAACTTTTTTATTTGCATGCTCTTTCCAAATTTTTGAGAAATTTAAGAGAATTTTGTGTTTAAAACGTGAAGTCAGGGGTGGCATTATGTAACTTTGTTTCAAACATTTCGTGCGAAACAAAATGTTGTCGAAACAAGATTTGGATGACATTACGTAATTTGAAACGTTAATTTATTTTGAAACGCTCGAAAAAACAGTGAAACACTTTATATAATTCCATTTTTGATAAAATTTCAACAATTACTGCTAGAAAATAATATTAAAAAAAAAAATGGAAATAAAAGAAATTGCAACTAAGTAGATACAAGTAAAAGAAGCTAATAATACCAACATTTTTTTTTTTATTCTGAAGATGTTTCTTCTTGAAAGAAAATTATTAAAAATTTACTTAATTTTTCATTTTATTGGCATTTTTATTTCTGTGCGTTTCTAAAATAAATATTCCAATAAAAATCATGTATTAATTTATTATATTTTTTAAAATTTACCTAAAAGCGTCAACTATTTTTCAATCGCCAAAATTTGGTCGTATCAAACGTAAAAAAAGTAGCGTTTCAACCTTACACAATACGAAAATGCAATAATTTTTATAATATACTGAATGAAATTTACTTAAACACCAATAACAATACACTTAAAATTTTATACATGAATGCGCGAATCAAAAACAAAATTGATGAAATTGAAATCATTTTAAAAACATTAAATAATCAAATTGATGTTGTGTGTGTTACTGAAACTTAGATTCAACTTTTTAATTTATCTGGATACTCAGCAACATATTCTTGTGGTTCAAATAAAACAGGTGGTGGTTGTGCCTTTTAGAAAAATATTCGTTTTCTAAAATATACTCCTATAGTAACGATATTGATAGTTTTATAAGTATAAATATAGTCAAAAATGGAACTTCTTTTAATGTTATAAATATATGCAGGTCACGTAATGAAATATCCACACTATTTTTAAATTTTATTGAGGAACTGGAAAAATGTATATTAAAAACTAATTGCAATTAAACAACTTATATGACAGGTGATTTTAATTTTAATACATTACAAAATAGAAATAAAGTGATTCAATATAGAAATTTTATGTTAATGAATTCTTTTTACAACTGCAATGAAAATGTGATAACTAGAAATATATCAAAAACTTGTATCGATCATATATACACTAATAACCTAACAGAAATTATAAATTTATCACATATCAATATAGATTTATTAGATCATAATATTATAATATTTGAAATTGCAAAAAATGTTATGAACTTAAAGACAGTGATGGTACAACTACTAAAAAAAAATGTAACAAATCTGAAACTCCTGTGTCGACTATTAGAGGAACAATCGATTGCTATTAACCAAACCAAAAGTTGTAAACAAGCTCTTGATGAATTAATTTTACAATTGCATGAAAAAATAGACTTGGCCTCTTATAGTATAATAAATTAATTTGTATAGCCTTGAAATGAAAGAAATCTCTTAAGGCAAAGATAATTGAAAATAAATAAAAATAAAAAAAAAAATAAAGAAAATAAATATGTCGTACCAATTTTGAAAAGATTGAAACAAAATAAAAATGGTCGAAACAAAATTATGCAATGCCACTTTTTGAAAATAGTCGAAACAAAACGACGTTTCAAATTACACAATGCCACCCCAGAGCTCTCTCTTAAATAAATTTTTGCAAATGAAATTTATATTTGCAAAAATTTGTAAAAATTTCCTGTCAATTTTTTGTTGTTGTTTTAACCCTTTGACGGACACTCTTTTTTTTTGCTGGTTCACTGTGGGACACTTGCTGTATTTTTGTCATTTTTAATGATAGAGAAATTCTGAAAACAGCAATCTGCTGGAAATCGAATAAGAAAGATTTAATTTTTGACGTCTATTTCCGTCATGATGTTTTAAATATAATTTAGGAGATATCCTGAGTCAGAGACGTTGATAGACGTCATGACACTTTTTGTAATAAAAAATTTATCAATACGGACAAAATGACGGAAATAGACGTCAATACTTTAGTATAAAAATAATATTCTCATGTTTTTAGAACCATTTTTTTTATCATAATTTTTTAAACAACATTATTTATTTATATTATTTATAACAATATTTTATTCAAATAGAAAATTGTAAAGCATAACGCTTTACTTCTTAGAAACAAGAAATAAAAATATTAATATTCTAACAAAAATATCATGTGTATGACATAGTTTTCAGCTTAATACTGGTAATTTAAGTGTGCCATTTTTCAAAACATAACACACAATGCAGGTCTATTATCACAAACTTTACATCGATACGATGTTTCTCGTCTAATACCATACTTGTATCACTGTAACGTAAATAAAGTTGTTCTTTTTTTTTCTTATCATCTACTGTAATTTTTTCTTGAAAATGTTGTACAAACTGTTGTGTTGGTTGACTTGATTGACTTGTTGTTGGTTCCCAATTAGAAATCGGGTTTCCTATACCCAAAAAGGAAGATATTACCTGTTCTCGAAATTCTAAGAATGAACTTTTTTTATTTGTATGTTTCTGGTATATATAACAAGAATTTCAAAGAGCGACATCTAAGAGATGAAAAAGCACTTTTTTGTACCATCGGATGGTTTTCCTTGGGATGGAATAGTAACTAGTCAACTGATCGGCTTTGTCAACGCCTGGCATATTAGAGTTGTAAGCTTCTATTTCGATTGGTTTATTCTTGATTTTCCGTATCTATTTGCAACTGGTTTTATTTGAGGTTTATATCCAGTCGTGATACATAAAACATCTCTGTTATCTCGCCATTTGCTCACATACACTTTTCTGTTTCTCTGCCATTTATATTCTGCCATTTAGGTTCTATTTTATCCTCATCTGAGCTACTAGAATTTGTGTTCTTTTCAGATGGTTCATCATTTGGATCACGACCAGAGTAAATCCCATCATCCTCAAAAAAATCAGTGTCTGTTGAATCAGAAGTAGCTTCGTCGTTACTTTCATTTGCACTTTCATCAAACAATTTCTCTATCTTTTTTCTAACCTCTTCATACGAGATTTTGTTATTTGGTCAAAAAGTTCTTTAAATATTTTTATTTTATTAATACAAATTCAATTATTATAAATTAATTACTGTAAATATTTACATTTTATAAATTATATAAATTAAAAATTAACCATATTCACAAAAACATCTATTCAGAAAGTTACTTGTTTAAACACTGAAGAAATTTACGTATAAGAATGACGGTATAAGATGTCATGCCTTTCTGGGAAATTCCCAAATTAAATTTCAAAACAATATCTTTTTTTGAATTTAAACCGACAGTTATACGAAATTTTGCAGTTTCTATGGGACACTTAACATAAACAATCCATACAAACTCAAGTAGTGAATGACGGTTATAGACGACATGACTTTCTTAATAAAATAAATTTTGACGGTAATACCCGTCATATCCCACAGAAAAACTTTGTTATGATGTCTATACACGTCAGTGTCCGCGAAAGGGTTAAATGTCAATAGAATATTTTTCATATAAAAAATAGTATACTTAAAATATTTTGTTGTGCTGGTCATGTTTTAGGGAACAGGTGAAGTAGAAGTAATCACTTGGTAGCCATTCAGTTTCGCAAGTGTACGTACTACCTCCCCGCGGTGGTCACTGGTAACTAGATTCTTCTAGGCTAAAGTACGGCGCTAAAGAAGTAAACCTTGAAAAAAAATCCCCAAATTACACGGTGGAACAGCATGCGCCAAAGTATGAATGGTTAGTGGGTTAACTAACCTCTAATATGCGAACTCTGGATACCTGCGACGTCCAGTTTCAAGCTAGCCTTCCCGTGGTATTGCGGATCTCTGCCACGGGTGACTTTTCCTTTCTCCACAACTCGGGGGATAAAATTATGAATTTAAATGAAAAAACTAACTTAAAATTAGCAAACTTGTCCTTGTCAGAGGAAGTTAGGAGACCATTGTGGAAAATTCAGAGAGTACCTAGTATACCTGTTCTCACACATCTTTAGAAAGGGCAGCGAGTACCAACCATAGTACACCTGTTCTTTGGCAACCATCTTCAGGAAGAGCAGCGAGTACCAGCCATAGTACACCTGTTCTTCCCAAACAACCGATAACGAAAAGCAAACTCTGGTCGCCAGCCACAGTGACCGGAAACCCAAACGAAAAAGGAAATCGGAAAACGTTGTTTGGAAAGAGAGGTACAACAAGGACAATTTCATTTTAGGCAATATTGCCAAAAATGAGGTAGCCGGTACTTCTACCGAACGTGACCGAGCGGACAAAATTCGATATCAGGCAGTCATTGAAGAGTATAATAACCGCCAAAAGACCTTAATTAATGTAGGGGAGAGGTAATGCGGAAAACGTAACAGATCTCACGAAGAGAACGTACAAGCTTCAAAAGAAGCAAGGCGGCTTCTGGAACTCACTCCCACATTTTAACAACAGACCAACCACAAAGGGCGTTTAGTGAGATCGCCAAGGAGCATTTGCAAATGGCACTAGTTGACGAAATCACCAACAGTGGCAAGCAGATGGCGGTGATCTGGCCAGCCATCGAGACAAATTTGTCCGAGATGGTTTTGCGCCATGTTATAAAAAATAGCGGACAACAGGCTCCAAATTTCGACTAGGCTGAGGTACTGAGGGGATGTAGGGTGATTAAATGTGAGAATCAGTACTCCAGGGATTTTCTTGGCGAATGCATTGCTAAGATCAGCAATGCTTTTGACGGCTTGAAACTCAAGCTAATCAACCCCAAGGAAATTCCTAGAGGACCAAGGGCTCGCATATGGTTACCCACAATGAACATAGGTAGAGGACAGCTTCTCCAATACGTAAAATTTCAAAACCCTCAAATACCGATGGATGATTGGTATCTGAGGAACCAGCTAAAAGCAGTATGACCTGTCTAGTGTCCATCAATGAAGAAAGCATTGAGGCACTAGAAAAGGCAGACTGTAAAATTTGGTTTGGTGTGAGGCATGCGAAGTTTTTTTTTTTTTCTTTTTTTTTAGTTTTTAAAATTCATTTATTTATTATACCATGTTACATATTACATACCTTAGTACATTATCATAAATTAAATTAAAAAATTTGCAAAACAGTAATGGTAAAATTAGATAAATGTAAGATCATTCTGATATTCCTGAGAATATGTGATGAATGAAATAACAAGAGTAGAAATATTTAAATTATATAATTAAACAATATTAGGTTGATAATTCAGAGCTAAAAGTAATACAGTTACAGGAATACAAAAATAAAAATAAAAAATTCAGTATTAAAATAATAAAGTAAAGAAAAACGTAACGCAAAAAATTTAATTATAAAATAAAATACAAACTTATAGCTATTAAATATCAAAATATACATTAGAAATAATTAAATTTAGTTAAACATAATTAAACAAGAAAAGAAAAAATAGGAAAAAAGAGAAAAAATTAAAATTCGAGATAAACGATTACAACCAAATAATAGAAGCCTGAGAAACAAAACTTAAAAGATACTAAATAATTAGGTTAAGTTAGCAACAACTGAATTTGAGAGTGATCAAGATTCAATAAGTGAGATCTAAGATTTTTGATAAAAGTAATAGAAGTTATATCCGATCTTAAAGAGAAAGGCAACGTATTGAAAATTCTGGGAGCTAAAAAGTCATAAAAGTGGCGAAAATGTGATGTATATGCTCTAGAAACATTTATTAAAAATAGGTTATTGACACGCAGATTGTAGTGAGAGCTAAATCGATGGGCAAGATAACCTGATCTAATGACATAAATTTTTAGTGTTTTGAATACATATAGCTGTCTAATAGGTAGTATTTCTAAATAGTGGAAAACTAGGTGTAAGTCTATTTTTCCTTATGATTAATCGAATACAATATTTTATACGAATACAATGAGTAGGGGACGAATTTTGTTGAAGTAAGAGCCCCCCAGCAGCTAATTCCACATTGTAATTTAGAGTTGAAAAGAGCAAAATATACCATTTTCATGACTCTCAGGGAACAATATTGGTTTAGATGGAAGACATTTCTTATGACTTTTTTAAAATATTTATGTAAGTGAAAAGTATGCTCTGCCCAGTTTAATTTATAATCGAGAACGAGGCCAAGATACCTGAAAGATACAACACTATCAATCTTAAAACATGATTCACTACAAGAAGAACTTGAGTCAAAGGTGTTGCCATCCATGGATGGAATCAATGGAATTTTTTTACAGACAGGAGAATGATAATTAACTGTTTTCACTTTGATTACTTTTACCAAAGTGCATAATCTTTGTTTTACTACTAATAACTAAGCTATGTACATAAAACCATTTCCTTATGAGATCTAGGTCATAATTTATATCACAAAAAAGATCCGCATTATCATTGTTACTGCACGTAAATGCAGTGTCGTCAACAAAGGCTGTAGGTATACCTTTAAAAGATTGCTGAAATAGGGAATTAATGAAAATTAGGAACAAAATTGGACCTAAAACAGAACCCTGAGGGACACCTACTTTTAAACTCTCGGTATCACCAAAAAATATCATTCTATCTCGGTATCACTAAAAAATATCAACTAAGATAAGACTTAAACCATTTAAATATAAATCCTCTAAATCCGGCATTGTATATTTTTTTCAGCAGTAAGTCATGTTTTACCGTATCAAACGCTTTAGTAATGCCTATAAATAAACTACTACAAACAGAATTTCAAAAGGGCGTCTTCAGTGGATCTTTTTTCCCTGAAGCCAAATTGGACATCATTGAAGAAACTTGTTTTATCAAGGAATTTCAGTATTCTATATTTCATAGCCTTTTCAAAAACTTTTGAAATGGACGACAATAAAGATATAGGTCTGTAGTTGTTCGGATCAGTTGAAAACCCCTTTTTGAAAATAGGAATAACTTCTGCTATTTTTAGATCATTTGGAAAAATTCCATTATAGACACTAGTATTAAAAATTTAACATAAAACATCAACAACATTCAAAGAAACCTTCTTAAGAAGATTACTGGAAAGTGATTCATTTGGCCTAGAATTAGTATTTTTAAGACCGAAAATTAGTCAATGTATTTCCAGAGACGTTATCGGCTCAAAGAAAAAGCTTTGACTCTGGAAATTTTCTCTAATCAAACCATTGATATCATTTTCGGTATTAGAAGATAAGTTGTTATATAAGTTGATTGATGATAATTGTTCAGATATCGTGACAAAATATTTATTGAAATAGTTACATAATATTTTAGGATCATTGACTATGCTAGAATTGATGTTTAAAGAATATGTGAAGGGATAACTTTCTTTGTTCAAGATAGAGTTGATGATTTTCCATTCACCTTTAGTATTACCTTTATTAATTGTGAGCTGTCTAGTATCTATCTTTGGAATGCCGTATTGTAAGTTGCGCATCATTACAGATTCTTTTATAATATGATAATAGATTATAGTTGGCTGAATGTTTTTTAACAGATCGGTATAATTTGTTTTTCTTACGGAGAAGTCTTAGAAGTCTGTTCGACATCCAAGGTCTTAATCTAATAGACTTACTACTCAAGGAGCGTGAAGATACACAAGAATTAATATGTTTATTAAGAATTTTAATAAATATTGAATAAATGAAGGATCATCAGAATTATAAACTTCATCCCAATGTTCATAAACTAGTATATTATTAAGCTTAATGTAGTCAACAATGTTAGAATAACTACTAATAGAAGGAGAGTTTACCGTCACAACTGGAGAAGAACATACAACTTTTAAGCATAACATAGTGATCAGATAACCCAAAGTCCGACACATCACTCACAAATACCTGATTATTATTTTTATGAATAATAAAAATATGGTCAAGGCAAGTACCCGACAATAGACGAGTGGGCTCAGAAATCAGTGACTTAAATCCAAAAGAAAGAAGAAAGGTAAAAATTTTCAAAGATAACCGATATTTACATAATGATATTACAAACAATATGGTTGTCGATGAAAATGATGATGCCAAGGAAGATGCCTCACCAAACTAACCAGCAACAACAAATAAAAACACAGAAGAAATAGCACAAATTCAAGCTGATGTTAAAGGTAAATCAAAATAACTTGAGGCACTCTGGGTGCGCCTCGGATATATCAATTTGATTCAAGAACCTTAAGCTAAGAACTCGGCCGTGCTGGGTCTAAACGACAGCCAATATAAACCCATATTCTCTTCGTTGACGAGACAAAGACTCATTGTTGACGAGAAAAAAAATTCATGTCGTCTCGTCTCGTTGAATATGCCTTTCTGTTAGACACTATAAGCGGCGCGATAGCACATTTTATTTGTTGGTAGTACTGATCATTTTTATATACACAAAATATGGTTTATAAAATTTTTGGAAAGTATTAGTGGAGTTTAGTTTTAAAATATTTTTTAAATGAAAAATAAATATAAATATGTACTTGACTTATGTTTTAAATATTTTTTAGTAGTAAAACAGTAATAGTAAAGATAGTTTTTTTTTTCAAAACAAAAACACAATTTTAATAATAATGCAAAAAAAATAATGAAAAATTGTTTATTCATCTTTAGTTAGCTATTTTATCTATTCAATTTATTTATTTATTTAAATTTTTTGATAAAAAAACACAAAATACTTTGACGAGATACTCCATCGCTTACAATTTTTGACGAGATAAAAAAATGGCTATCTCGTCTGGTCAAGGGTCTAACAGAATATATAACTATGTCGTCAGAGATATTCTCACGCGATCTCGCGAGATGGGTCTAACAGAATATGGGTGATAATCTCTTCTATAAAAAAAGTACAGTCAAACTTAGAAATTCTTCATAAGGTTAAAACTTTCCTGAAAGCAATGAATTTTGCTTTCAAAGTCTCGAGTCCAATCAGATACAATAAGAAAACGTTCCCTCCTTGGTGGAATGAAGACTTGTCTAATCTTAGGAAAATGACTAGAGTAATCTTCAATATCTGCCACTACTTGGACGGAGTCTAGCAAAGAATCTCTGGAGCTCTTATTAAACACACTTTCCAGGATGCAGAAACCATTATCAGTACAAACTAATTGTCAACCATTATCACGGAGGAGAAAACTAAATAGGCTATAAATAGCTTCTCTCCGTATAAGTCACCTGGCCTTGACGGCATACTGCCCATTATGCTCCAAAAGTTACAAGATAAAGTAGCTTCATGGCTGGTGACAATCTTCAAAAGTTGTAGTGCACGTAATCATGTATCCGAAGCATAGACATGTTCGTGTAGTATTTATTCCCCAGGTGGACAAGAGAGGTCACGAATTTGCCAAGAACTATAGACCGATCAGTCTATCGTCCTTTGTACTTAAGACCCTCGAGCGCATTTTGGATTACCACATTAGATCGAAAATGGACAGGACGCGCATATCCAAATCTCAGCATGCCTACCTCAAAGGAAGATCATCCGATACGGCTCTTCACCAGGTAGTGCATACGATAGAAAAAACCATTCACTACAAACAATATACCTCAGCCACGTTCATAGATATTGAAAACAATTAAAAATTCTATGATCGACTTACACAACTGTGGTACGGTCTATTCTTACATACGGATCGTTAGCCTGGTGGCCAGTGGTAAATCGAACATACAATATTACCAAACTTGGGAGAATACAAAGAGCGGCGGGAATTGGAATCACAGGTGCTTTGCGCTCGTGCCCTACTGACGCTCTAAATGTGATTCTGAATCTCCTTCCTCCCAATTTATACATAAAATACGTTGCATCCTACAGTGCAGTCAGACTAAGAGAAACTGGAGTGGCAGCACGTAACTTGTTCACGTTCGTCCAAAAGACGTATTAGCACTTTTGGTAGCATGTAAGCAACGTTGACGTTGATTTAATTCCGAAAACGTAAAGTATACATTTTTTCGGTAGCATGTAAGCAAGTTGACGTTCGTTGATTTTAACGTATACTTTTATTTTTAAACGTCAATTATTTTCTTACAGTGTACTAAAATTTATACGGGAAAGATAATTTTTTTTAATAATTTTGTGTTGTTTTAATAATAAAAATATAAAATTTAAATATTTATAATAATATATTGATTGATTGAATATATAAGTTGAAATTTTAAGAACATAGTAATTTTTAATTTCTTTTGATAACATTTTATTTCTGGAATAATTGAAGTATTTTTGTTTGCAATAAAAAATTTATTTTATTTCTGTGATAGTTCAAGCATTTTTTATGTGATAATAAAATATTTTTTTTTAAATTTCTTAATAATTGGGTGTTTTAATTTATTTAAATAAAATACTATATTTATTAGTTCATTGTAAATATTCTAATTCATTGCAAATATCATATAAAATATCAACTGAATTGGTTTGTTTACATTTGTTTTATTTTTTTTTTATTTTAGTATTATAAATTCTATATCTATTGAAACGGGCACATCATTTTTATTATTTTTGTCATTTTTATATAACAATTTTGTTCTTCAAAACTGAAAATAATAAGGGGAAATACAAGAATTAAAAAAAAAAATTCTAAAAAATTTAAATTCATTTCTTTTTATTTCAAACCTACATTAAATTTGAAAAACATATGTTTTTTGAAGTTTTAAATAGGTTAGTTTGATTGTCAAAATAATTTTCGAACATTCGGAATATTTTTTCGAGTTTTCGGAATAAATTTTCAACGTGATGTTTTACATGCTACCAAAAAAATTTCTTGACGTTAAAATACTTCACGTTGATTTTTGAACGTAAACGTTTTACGTGCTGCCACTCCTGTTTTTATTTTATTCGGCGATCGGACATCTACTGGTAAATCATCTTGGTAAAATTAAACAAAGTTTCGAATATGCGGCATTTTTGGATTTCAAAATTTAAATAAAATTGACTTTGGCGGTTTGGTCTTATTACCACTGAATTTTATTTTAATTTTTTGTCTTTATTCTTATGTTAAAATAAAACAGATTACACGAGTTACAAACAAATTTAAATAAGTCTAATGCGGGCCACTCACCAGTTTTCAGTAAAACTTTAAATTACATAAGGTAGACAAAGCAATTGCTTTAATGATTATTGCAGACAATTTAAAAATAAAAAATAAAAAAATTAAAAAGGAGGATCTGGATGAAAAAATGGTTAATGCAAAAGGAGAACTTTTCCAATCAAAGACTTATAAAAGAAATTCAAAAAAATTTCATGGGCTCATAATTCTGGCAAGTTTTTGAAATGCTCCAATAAGTCCACATATTCTTTGACATTTGGCACTATTATTTTATTCATTTTCTGTTTTTTTTTTTGTAAAATAATAACTTAAACACTTTAAAAACGAAGAGACGCCATTAACTCAAATAAAAAAAATTTGTTTGTTTATAGTTCAGCGTCATATCATACAAATTAATATTTAGTTTCACCCACACACAAGAAAAAAATATAAACTAAGTTTCAAGTTTTCGAAAAAATTTGAAAACAAAAGAGCAGACTTGAAACCTTCAAAATGGTAGCCAGACATACCCATACATTATGCAAAATCAAGTGAAACGTGGTAATGAAACTGTCATTTTCATTTACAAAAATTAAGTTTCAAAACTGCAACTGGTGAGTGACCTGCATAAAAATACTTCTGCAAAAACGAATAACAAAAAATATTTTAAGCTGCCACGAACCAAACAGTATAGTTCGAAGGAACGCTATAACTATGTACTTACCAGACAAATGAAATGAGCACAAGCAACTTTAGTTCCTAGATTCATAGTCATTTTAATTAATTCTATTACAGTTGGCGTCATTTTTTCTAAGGAATCATAATCAGTATGCCTAATACACTAAAAAATGTTATTTATAAATTTATTTTATATTAAAATTTAAATACTAAGTATTTTGTAGTTATACTTTCGCTATGGTTTCCATTGTGTGATGGGACTTAGCTGCTTCTGCCCTAATAGAATCAACTAGTTCTTGAGCCTCACTATCACCACCTAGTCTTGTCGAAAGATATGATAATTTTTGTGTTTCCAATTCTCCTGTAGCACGCAATAAACATGGAATAAGTGATGGTAAGTTAGGTTTTATTAGTGACCCAGATGATTCTATCAATTCTGAAATTGTGTTAATGCTAAATGCGAACAAAAATTTATTATCTCATTGAAGACAACACAGACTTGAACATATATACCTTATTTTACGAACTTCTGCAACAGTATGTACTACACCAACTTCAAGAATCAATGGTATTATAGAACTAGAAACTGCCATGCCAGCTTTACCATGCTCACTTGCCGCACCTTGTACACAAATCTAAAAGAAATTATTTAAAATTATTGCGACATATAGTTATTTTAATACTTTGCTTAAAATTATTGTAGTTCCTTCAGCTGCTAAACGAGTTCCGTCATGTATATCATCCATAACACGGAAGAGTTGACTCCACAGCTCCTTTAACTCTGGTTCTGGAACTTCATCGTCTAAGTTTTAAATTTTTTTTCTTACAAATGTTTACATTAAAATTATGAATTTCTCACTAACTTACCCACATCCATCTTTTCTTTCATATCATTTTGGAAATCTAAAAAGAATAAAAACTAAGTAAAATAATTCAAAAATTTACAAATATTTTTTACCTTTTTCATTTGTTCTTAATCTTAAGCCATTTGACCTCTTTAATAAATCTCTTACTGCTAAACAACATGCGATTCTCACACGCCATTCATTTACAGTTAAATTTGTTAAAATTTCTTTTAAAATTTCCCAGTAATAAAGCTCAACTATCTCTTTAGAATCCATAACTATTGAGTCCCAAATGGAAATCATAGAATTCTGAATTTTTGGAGTTGGGTCATATTTATAACGATAAAGTCGGGGAATAATTTTGCCTAAATATGGTTGCATTTTTGCTTTGGCATCTTTTGAAATAGATTTTAAACCAAAAGCTGCACCTAATTTGCTAGTCCAAACTGCATTGTGATTAGCCAGTTGCATAAATTGGTAAATCATTTCGGGTTGATTTAAATCGGAAGCTAGACTGCATAGCT
Source organism: Argyra leucocephala (assembly GCA_963942445.1). NCBI lineage: Eukaryota > Metazoa > Arthropoda > Insecta > Diptera > Dolichopodidae > Argyra > Argyra leucocephala. Next base: position 75,487,171 of record OZ012681.1, on the reverse strand, counting down.
CCTTGTATGTTGTAATATTGCCTCTAAAAATAATTTTTCTTAAATTAAAACAATATCTTATAAACATTTTTTTAAATACCCTGTTGGCGCTTTGCCTAAAGTCCCTTCTGGAAATAGTTCTGTATCTTCAACAACCTGACGAACTTTTCTTCTTCCACCAATTAATTGATTAAGCAACGAATTAGCAAGATCATCTTGACTGTTTTGATCCGACATAGCATATACTAATCCTAGACCACGAGATGCAACATCTTGAACGAACTCTAAAATAAATTGTTAAATTTTTTAATTAGACGTAAAAAATTTTATTATACCACTGTCGTCGGACAAAAGTTCAGTAAAAGCAAATTGTAGATACTGTTTATTAGTTATTAATCCAGAGCGATTACCGCAATGTTTTACAATAGCTAAAAGCCATACAGCACATGACTGTCTTGAATGAGGATTAGGATCAGTTACAGCTTTCATTAAACGATATAGGAAATCATCAAAGATTTTTGTATCGCAATGTGAATTTTTAAAATTTTCATTCTGTGGATTTTTATTTGCATCATAACCATTTAAAGTGCAAACTATAGCTTGCGATATAGCGATATTTAAAGCTGCATCTTTATTTACTTTCAAAAATGATATGAATTTTTCCAAATTTTTTGTAGTAAAATATGCGCCATCACCAATAGCTAAATTGCCTAAACAATGTGCTGCTTCTTCACGTATACGAGCTCGGATGGATGTATTTTTAAGAAAATGAAATACGGTTTCGAAAATCAATAATTTTGTGCTAGTTTTGAAATCTTTAAAAAAATTATAAAGATAATAAACATTTTTAAAATGTAGTGAATTTAATATTACTTTCTTCGGTGTTCATTTTATTTTCCTCGTCGATTTGTATTATTTGTCTCATATCTACTTCAATTTGTGGTATTTTTGTATGTTTTCCTATTAAAGATAATCCTCTGATTGCTGCGGAAACCAGAATTTGCTGCTCACACAGCATTTCAGCTACAAAAACATACATTATTAATTACAATTTTTCTAATAACTTAAATCAATTGTTATACCTAATAATTTTACACTATCAATAAAAACGTTCCATTTATTAAAATTTACCTCGTGCTTAAAATTACCCATTGCCTCGATTTTATTACTAAAAGCATGTCCAAGAACTAACAACCAACCATGTTTGTGTTCTAATGATTTTTGTAAAAATGAATTAAGGCATTCTCTAATATTTTCATCAAATTCATTGTCAGTCAATCCATACCCCAATAAAATTCCATAAATTTGGGATACGTTTATGCGCATTGTTTCTGAAACGTCTTTAAGAGATACAGCCAAAGAATTTAAGAGATGCATTTGAGATTTTGTAAGAATACTTGGTACAGCTTTTAATATATCGTAAAGACATAACAAATTAATTTGTTCTAAAATTATTCAAAGTTTTAATTGAAAGTAAATAACATATTTAACTAATACCTACCTCTTTTCGCTTCTACAGATGTTTGAACTAAAGTGAGATAGCGATATATTTCATTTTCTTCATTATTCTCATAGTTAGTCAAAATATAATTCTTTAGCTTCAAATTTTGATCGTCGCCTGGTGTTTTAACCCCAGCAGAATACCATAAACATAAACGCAAATAATAGAGAATCTACAAAAAAACATTTCAGAAAGAAGAATTCAGATCGAAAAACTTTTTCAAAAGTAAACTTACTTCTTCATATGCGCTTAAACTAAATGCCAAAGTTTTATTACCAACAACTGCTTTAGGCGTTGAATTATGAACCCTTTTTTTATTCATTTCCCAAATATAATTTACTAACGGCTTAAAACCAGGCAAAAAAATTCTTTTTTGTTCTGATGTAAGTTTATTAAAATCATCACGAATATCTTCAACATTATCAGATGATGAAAGCATCGAAAAATTAACATGATCCTTTTTTGGAACTCCATACAGATGTGAAATAATGTTTTCATGTAAAGACGAGTGATAACCAGCAATCAATAATAACAGGTAACGCGCTGGGGCATATGTTTCTGGAAAACATGTTATCAAAAATATACTTGTAACGTTTTGTACAATTTGGAGTTTTGATTCAGCATTATCAGATAGCATTGCTAGTAGCAAATTTTGTTGGGGTGTTAAAATATATTCTTTTTCATTTTCTAAATTAAAATTCCATGCGAAAGCGGGAGCCATTGAAACCAATGCTTCACGAATTGCGGTATGTAATTCGATTGGAGCAGAAGATAAATGATTAAAGTATGATACAACAAGCTTTAGATCCTGATTGAATATTTCTGGACATGTTCGAGCTAATTGAGCAACAGCTGAATAGGCTGAATTTTGAATTTCTATTGGCTCTTCAGAATCACGGGATATTAGTTTTGTCACTCCAGTAAGAATTACCTTAGAAATTTTTGATAAAATTTCTTTAGGAGAACTAAATGAAATAATTACATAATTATTGAAACAATAATCATAATTTTTTCTTGATACTCACTCTTTAACCAAATTTTCACAAAATTTCAAGCATAAGATTTTACATTTCTGATTAGTGTTACTGCCAAATAATCCTTCAAATATCACTTTTATGCCCTTTATGGTATTGATTCCTTTTCCACGACACCTTATTAGATATTGTAATAATTTTTGTCGTACTCTGGCACTACAAGGTGTTGTTTTACGATCGGCAACTTGAGAATCATTTCCAGAGAATAAAACATACAGCGGAAATGTAACATTTGGATGGGTAAAATCAAGATTTGTGCACAATTTACTTATTTCTGCTATTGCTGGGGTTGCAACACTAAATCTTGTGTCAGATGATGCCAACACCAGAAGAGTAAATGATTCTATATCATTAAATACACCACTACAAATAAATCGAACAATTCCTTTTTTCATATTTTCCAATTCTTCTGCTGTCCAATTATTAGCAATTAAACGTTTAAAAGAATGTGAACTTAATCCTGATGGGATGTCCGTTTCATGAGTTACTCTAAAATTATTTTCTATATGAAAAAAGTATTTTTATGTATATACATTTTTTTACCCATAAGGAAGTAATAGTACGTCCTGAAGTATATCCAGAAATAGTTTTTTTGTAACCGGCTTTTCTTCTAAACCAAACACAGTTCTTCTTTGTTCGGGTTCATCTGAAATTTTTATTTTTTCCAATAATGGTAGAATTAAAAGAAGTAATCTACAAAGAGTTACGGTTAAATCAAATTCTTATTCATATATCTTATTTGTATATTTACTTGTCTTGGTGAATCTCAGCTTTACCTTCCAAGCAATTCAATAAAACTGGCGCTAAATCAGATTGTTTTTCAATTGAAAGTCTTGGATATCCCATTTTAATATAGATAATTGAAAAATTGTGTAAAAATGCCGAGTCGGAATTTTTGAATTGATTTAACAAAGGTTCTACAGGAATTTTAACATTGGAACGAGATTTCAGACGTTTATTTAAGTGAGTTAAAACTTCAATGACCTTAAATTAATAATAAATTTATAATTGGCAATGATACAAATATACACAATGGCAATGTTTTTTGTGTACACTACACACCTTAGAACGAACATTTTCATGTGTTGAGGTTATTTTAAGAATAACAGGAGCAAGGAACTTTCCTACCGCTACTTCTAATTTTTCATCAGTATCTGCATTACCAAATCTTAGCAAAACACGTTCTAATAGTTCTAAAATATTTAAAAAATATGTTTTCATCAAAATGATAGTGATTGAATATTAAATTATTTTAAATTTATATTATTATTTTACTGGAAGCAAAATATACTTATAAATTTAATTTAATGTTTTAATTAAATGTTTTAAGCTAATGAAAAATTACCAATTTCTTCTTTAATTGATGACATTTTGTTTTTCAAAAAGTTCTAAATATGTTTCTCAATTTCTTTTCTCTGCTTTCTCTGCAGCGGCATGAGTGTTCAAAAAAGTAAGTCTTACCGCTTATCGTTGCCAATAGGCGCGTTCAGTAGATTATAGCGAATAAGTTGTTGTGTTCAGTAAAGTGTTCTAGAACGTTCTAGAATAAAAAAGAACACGTTTTAGTGTTCATGTTTCCGTTACTTGTTCTTTTTTATCCAAAAGTGTTCTGTTCTGTATTCATTTGTGCGAAACTGTTCTAAATTGATATTTTTTGTTCTGAATTTTTTTGAGAACAGTTTTGGACAACTTTTTTTTATTGTTGTTTTTCCTGTAACTTTTGACAGTTAAACAAAAAAATTTGAGATTAATAAAAAAATTAGAACAAAAAAGTTCAAAGAAGGTCAAAAAAGGTGTTCAGTAGATATTTCTGTTCTAAGTGGTTCTAAAGTGTTTGACAGTTAACTCTCATTGTCCAAAACTCTGTCCTATTCTGTTCTAAATCTACTGAACACAAAAAATTTTTATTATTATTTTAGTGTCAATTAAACATTATTATTATTTGTATAATTAACATATTTTTGTTTAATTAATATTCGATCGATAAAATTACGTTGTCAACAACAATTTCCTTGTTTTTCGTGAATAAAAAATAATAAGAATATTTTGACACTGACATGTTCCCAGAAAAAAATTTAAACGTCAAAAATCTACCAAAAATTTAAAATTTTGGAAGATATGCTTACTCCTTCTTACCGAAATCACCCTTCACCTATAAATTTTAGTAGATTTACTTTTCTACTCGTATAAATATGCATATTAGGAGAAAATCTCGAAAGACAATACAAATATATACAAAAGATACGTTTTCAAAAAAAAATACGTAGAAAAACATATATGTGAAACAACTTATATATCTTGAAGCAACTAATTAAGTACTTCTTAAAATATCAGGAGAAAAAAAATGCTACTGATGGAAACTGATGTAGTAATACAATTGGGTAAGTTAGTCGCAGACTAACGAGATCCCGTCGTTGAAGAATCGAACAAAGAAATAGATCTCGCCGGTTTCAAAACGACCAGAACCAGAACACTTTCTAGTGGTGGGCTATCAAAGAAAGAGGCACAAGCTAAGGAACGCGAGTGCATAAAAGCTCGTGATCAGCAAAACCTCGGACCATCTGAGAATCTCTAAAAAAAATCTCTAAACGGCATAGATCAGATTAATCTCCAAACAAAGAAACCTCCAAGGTGCAAAGGATATGAACTGGTAAGTTGAAAACCCATACGACTGGAAACTGATTCAAATACAAACATAGCTCCTCTGCGTTATAGAGACGCAGTTACTGCAACTTGAGTTGCTTAGTCCAATGCTAGCATCCTGAGGGGATCTTATCTATTCTTTTATCTTATCACAATGCATGTGCAGAAAAAATCACCAACAGAAATGTACCTTGGTGGAACCTTAAGTTATCCAAACTTAAAGCTCGTAGTAGGAAGCTCTTTAACAAAGCCAAAGATAATGGTAACTAGATGGAATATAAATTAGCACTTACTGAATACTACTTAGAAATAAGAAGGGCTAAAAATAATCTTGGAAAATTTTTTCCCAAGGAATAAATGACTTGCCTAGCGGGACAAGAATACACAAGGCTCTCTCTAAAGTACATAACAACAGGATGGACACGCTACTAAAGTGATGGTACTTACACTGAAAACTGGTTAGAGACACGAGCTTATGGCTCAAACGCATTTTCCGGGTAGCAAAACAGCGCAGGCAAATTCATCCCAACAACATGTACAAAGAAGCAACCAACCTAAACAGCCAGACTGGAAAAACTAATCCAATATCTTCACGACGGAGAGAATAATAGGTGGGCTATTTGCTCGTTCAAACCAGATAAATCTCCAGGAAGAGATGAAATTTTTCCAGCTCTGCTACAAAAAGGAAAGAACATACTCCTTCCAATTCTAAAAAATATTTTCCAAACTAATCACGCTTGGGGCCACATACCCAGTGCTTGGAGAATGGTCGAAGTAACATATATACCTCAGGTAGGTAAGAGAGGAAGTGACCAACTCAAACCCTACCGTTCAATTAGCCCAGCATCGTTTCTTTTTTTAAAAACCATGTAAAAGTTTGATCAGCACATCCGGGAACATATGCAACAACATGCACCACTACATGAAATGCAATATACATATCAGCCCGGCATATTGACGACGCTATCATCAGGCGGGGAATAAGTGTAAGAACAGCCAATTGGATTGGAAACATGCTTACAAGCAGAAATATTATCACAACCCTAAACAGAGAAACTTTGGTCGTCAATGCTGCTAAAGGATGTCCTCAAGGAGGGGTAATGCTTAAACTAAATGAATCTTGCATAGCAGCACAAGGCTCTATGTAGCTATTCAGAGGTAAATTTGAGTCAAAAGTGGCTGAATTAACTCAACAGGCACTGTACATGGTATCCAAATGGTGCCGAGAGGTTAAACTCTCTATTAATCCAAATAACAGCACGATTGTTGCCTTTAAGTGTTTTATTTTGCATCATTTACTTAATAGGAAATTCAACACTGAAAATCCAAACCCATAATAAGCATTGGTCCTTCGAGCCGGATCGTGTTGAATCCTGCTTGAATAAGTGGTACACACGGAGCACGTATAGCAAAGCAATAACAAATTTAACAATTTTGTGTATTTGAGTTCGTTATTTTTTTTATTTTTTTTTTGTTGATAAACTTGATTAACTTTTAAAATCAGAATGGTAGATACAGAATTAAAAACGATACAGACATTGTATAGACAAGTAAATAAATCGCGAATAAATATTAAAACAACGATATTAAATGGAAAAAGAACCAGCTTAGAGAAAAGAACAATAGGTTTCTATGAAAACAGAATTGCAAAACTGAGAAAACTTTGGAAAACGTTCAGTGAAGAGGGCAACCATCTAGAAAGTACAATAATAGAAGCTGAAAATGACTCGCTCAATAAATACATCATAAAGCAGGAAGAGTGCAATGAATTAGAGGATAAATATGAAAGCTATTTAGATGATTTAGTCGATGAACTACGCGCAAAGACAACAGACCTCTGTGTGCAAGAGAATTTAAGCAGAAATTACAAAAATATAAAATATACATTGTCTCAGATAGTAGAGCATCCATAATAGCACATATACCATCACATCAAAGCTAGTATGGCATTGCTTAGATATACTCAAAACTCTGACAAAAACATATAAAGTCACAGTATTGTGTGTACCAGGGCATTTTGGCATTGTCAAGCTATAAAAGCATTGGACACGCCTTTCATAGCGCCAAGTCCGTTCTATGGAATTCCCCTGGGCCCAGCTAAGATGCAGTTAAGAGTTTGGGATATTAAACATCTGCTCTGTGAATGCGAAGGGCTAACCCGTAGCATTCTTCGAACAATGGGAGCTATCCAGCATACCATTGAAAAATATCGTGAGTGTAATGACAAAATCAGGAGTGGCAGCACGTAACTTGTTCACGTTCGTCAAAAAGACGTATTAGCATATTTGGCAGCATGTAATCAACGTTGACGTTGATTTAATTCCGAAAACGTAAAGTACACATTTTTTCGTTAGCATGTAAGCAACGTCAAGCACATTTTTTTTCACGTTTGTTTTTAAACGTCTGTAAATTTCTTACCGTGTACTAAAATTTATACGGGAAAGTTAGTTTTTTTTAGTAATTTTGTGTTATTTTAATAACAAAAATATAAAATTTAAATATTTATAATAAAATTTTAAATCTTAAGAACATTAAATTTTATAGTTTTTAATAATTATAGTAATATAATTTTTAATTTCTTTTGATAACATTTTATTTCTGGAATAATTGAAGTACTTTTGTTTGCAATGATAATGAAATAATTTTTTTTAAAATTTCTTAATAATTGAGTGTTTTAATTTATTTTAATAAAAAACTATATTTATTAGTTCATTGTAAATTTTCTAATTCATTGAAAATATCATATAAAATATCAACTGAATTGGTTTGTTTACATTTATTTTATTTATTTTTTTTTATTATTTTAGTCTATTATAAATTCTATATCTATTGCAACGGGCACATCATTTTTATTATTTTTTCGATTTTTATATAACAATTTTGTTCTTCAAAACTGAAAATAATAAGGCGAAATACAAGAATTAAAAAAAAAAATTCTAAAAAATTTAACTTCATTTCTTTTTATTTCAAACCTTTATTAAATTTGAAAAACATATGTTTTTTGTAAGTTTTAAATAGGTTAATTTGATTGTCAAAATAATTTTCGAACATTCGGAATATTTTTTCGAGTTTTTGGAATAAATTTTCAACGTGATGTTTTACATATTACCAAAAAAAATCTTTGACGTTAAAATACTTCACGTTGATTTTTGAACGTAAACGTTTTACGTGCTTCCACTCCAGGTATCCTTAAGGACTCAGAGACTTAATACAAAAACCGGGTTATCACAATAAGCCCATTTTTGGCTGCGGTTATATAGGGACTCTCGGAATAAATTAAATCTAATCTAATCTAAGATTCATCATTATTCATATATTTACAAAAAACACAGGAAGAAACAAAACATGTTAGGTACCTAGAAACAACCAAATCTACACCATTTTCTTTTCTGAAGTTTCTTATTCACCTGTTTCAAAGATTTGTACATAATTTTTGCACTTAATACCTAAAATTAGCGCGAAAATAAAAAATTCAAATAAATAAATAAAAAAGAAAAGTGCATTGTAGAAAAATGGCACATACAAATGGCACGTATTTGAAATATTATCTTCAAAAATTATTCAATAAAAAAATAAAATTGAAACCTGTAAATTTTTAAATATTTAATTATCATTCATAATTCAATAAAGTAACTTGATAAATAATTTTGTCAATTCTTTTCATTAAATTCATGCCAAGTAACAGTCCGTTATTAAGAACTTTGATTTAAATAATTCTAGTCAATAAATTCATATCAAGAATTTGTTCGTTATTAAAAATTTTGTTTTTAAAAGAATTCTTCCTACCGTTATTAATATTTTTTCATTTTCATATCAACTCAAAATACTATTTTCCATTTTATCAACCTTAAAAATTCTCTACAATTCTCACATACAAACTCAATAAATTTAATTTAATAAAAGAAGAAAACACATAAATTGCTCTAAATTAACAATTGACAAACCATATAAAAAGAAAAAAAAACGGTTTATCACTGCAAAAAACTTTTGTTTTTTATCTTTTGTTTTGATTATTTTTGTTTTGCAAAAGCTGTCTGCTAAAATTGTCCGCTGTTAGATGTCCCCTATTCAAATTTTTGTTAGAACTGCTTAATCTGTATAATTATTTATCTATGGTAATGATGTGCTTCTATCACCGATTCTGCCTTTTTTTACAACTTTTTTGAGAATAATTTAACAGTTTATGTTGTAAATTTCTCACATAATCCTCAGGCTTAAAATTCTTGGAACAAATATAAGACGTTTTTACATTAAAATTATATTTTCTTTGACACTTTTTTTTTCCAAATTTTCACTATATTTTCATTTTTTAATATCCTGTTTTTTTAACTCTTAATATTTTGAGGTGTGATTAATAAATGTCGAAGTTGGGTTAAATTGTTAGAGTTGTATAATGTTAATCTATTAAAATCTATAATTTATGTAGATATTTATGTAAAGAAAAATTAGAGAAACGGGTTAGCCCTTCGCATTCACATTTAGTTTATTTAAACTAAAACTAAAAAACCTTAAGAAACTATAACTTAAAAAAGAGAACGTTACAAAAAGTAAGACTAGACAAGCACAGCCTGCCAATGGTCCTTAATTAACCGGCCTCCGAATTAAGCAATTCAATTATTGTTTAATTGTGTTTGCCTATTTGTAATTTTATCAGCTATCGGCAGAGTTTTTTATTTCAAATGTATATCCATCGTGCTGGATACCATGGATTACTTAAAATTTTAAAACTGCATATTCTGAAAAAAGAATAATAACTAATATATGAGTATATTTAAATATTATGTAAGTCAAACTTTATTTTTAAACAAAAAAAAACAACAAAAAAGATATTTATATATAAATAACAATGTGATTTTGTTTTTAATTTAATTCTTAATTTTTTTCTTTTTAAGTCTTTTAATTATTACATTAGAAATTTGTTCAAATCTTTTTATTTAAATAATTTCATAAAAAACATGTTCTTAGTTAGTTTTTAAGTACCTAATAGTTGAAAATAAAGAAAAGATTAAAAAAGATATTTTTAGACCCTTCTTTTGAATCCAAATAAATAATTATTTGAATTCAGTTAAGGATTTTATACTTACTCCTTGCTTAGATGCTCCTCCAATTAAATTAAGCATTTTTTTTAGTTTTTATTAATATTTTTTAATTATTTATATTTATTCAATATTTTTTTAATATTTATGATTATTTTTTAATTATTTTTCTATTATTTATATTTATTTAAAAATTTTTTTTAATTTATGATTAAAATTAATTATTTTTATTTAAATAATTTCATAAAAAACATGTTCTTAGTTAGTTTTTAAGTACCTAATAGTTGAAAATAAAGAAAAGATTAAAAAAGATATTTTTAGACCCTTCTTTTGAATCCAAATAAATAATTATTTGAATTCAGTTAAGGATTTTATACTTACTCCTTGCTTAGATGCTCCTCCAATTAAATTAAGGATTTTTTTTAGTTTTTATTAATATTTTTTAATTATTTATATTTATTCAATATTTTTTTAATATTTATGATTATTTTTTAATTATTTTTCTATTATTTATATTTATTTAATATTTTTTTTAAATTTATGATTATTTTTTTAATTTTTATATTTATTTAATATTTTATTTAATATTTATGATTATTTTTAAAATTTTTATATTTCTTCAATATTTTGTATTTCAAAAAGTCTATTTATTATTTATGATTAAATAATGGCAATTAAAGACATTTGCAATTAACTTAATTAAGTAATTTTTTTGTACTCTGTTCAAAGTTGAAATTTTAAATGTTAAGCTTACATTACGCCAATGAATTAGAATTAAATGGAAGTGACTATCCATACAAAAAAGTGTCCAATGTTTTGGGTATATTCCTCTCTTTCTTTGCTATTTTTTATGTCAAAAAACAGAAATAGGCGAATATATTCGTTCAATATCTATATTATAATACACAAGAGCACGATTTTGAAGGCACACTTTCGTGGTTTTTCGTGTGCTTCGTTTTTTTTTTTTTAATTCAATCAATCGGCGATGATATCAGGCTGTGGTGATCAATATCAATTTTTATTTGGTCTATATTATAATACACAAGAGCACGATTTTGAAGGCACACTTTTCGTGGTTTTTCGTGTGCTTTGTTTTTTTTTTCATTCAATCAATTTTTTTTGTCGATTCTCTTTTGAGTCAAATTCTTTTTATTTTTTTTTTTATTTAGCGCATTTGGTTTTTTGCAATTTTAATAGAAAAAAAAAATTAATTAGTAGGGTAATATTATTAATATAGATTTTAATATCCCAAATTTTTCTGAGTTCGATTCTCTAGTCATTCAAATTTTTTTTTTTATTATTATATATTATAATAATAATTTTTAATATAAAATATTTTATATAACAATATTTTTTTAATAAAAAAAAAGTAATTTTTAATTATTACTCTCTTCTCAATTATTTCAACAAAATACGAAGACGTTTAGTTTAATATAAATCTAAGCGTACAAATTATCTTATATATTAATACGCTTAAACGTCTGTTAAACTTTTAACAAAGCTTTTACAACACGAAGCTTTTTTCAACTAGATTAGACAACTTTATTAGAACTATTAAGAATTACGATAGTGTGAAAAATTTCATTTAAAGACATAAACCACAAAACGATAAAACCAAATAAAACCAAAAACAAATTAAAATTAACCGAAAAACAATTCACCTATTGAGCAATAGCATTGACTATCTGATTATATGAATTAATTTAAAAAAAAAAAACAAAGTAGCAAAGGCAGAAACCGAATTATCAGAATATTATTATAATAGCTTTGTTAAAATATTACGATATTACGATATTAAAGCAAAAAAACTTACCGATAAAACAAATAGCAAATTTAGCAAATATATTTTTTACCTCACCCAGACCATGTTCACAAATTCCACAAATTGAAATTTATTTATTTTATTAACAAATAATTCAAAAGCATAAATTCAAATGCGCAGTAGCATTGAGTAAATATTATATTGTGCATGGAGAATCATAAACCGAAATTTACGATCTGCTAAGAACAAGAAAAACAAAATATGTTATGACATTATTATCAAGTTCCAATTCAACACACGGCAAATTTAATAAACATAAAAATTAAAAAAACTTTAAAAAGAAAAATCACAGATTATCCTTACCAACATCAGAGACCCTAGCGGGATAACACTATAACAATAAAAACTGAAGAATAAAAGAAAAAGCATAAATATTGGCTTTACCCCTGACTATAATAGTCATAAGGCGTCATACGACATACGATGTCATATGATACTTCGTTAAATGGCCTATATGATTCGATATGATTTAACAAAGTCATAACCAATCATAACCTTTACTATAATGGTCATACCTAATCATACAAAAACGTCAAAACCAAAATTTAAAAGAAGTTAAATAAAAATATAAATTCTATAAATACATGTTTTTCTTTTTTTACATTTTAATTCCATTTTAACTCAAAGATAACAAAATATAGCTGCAAAGTATACTACATTTCTTCACGCAAAATCCACTTTCTAAACTTGCCAAATACGAAGATACGAATATGCGTGACGAGTACTAATAATGGGGCTTATGATTGAAAACGAAAACGTTCAATCGTTTTCCGAATATCACTGACGTGTGTCATTTGGTATGACAGAAAACGAAAACGGAAAACGTTAATTTCGAAAACAATTTTTCATATGATTGAAAACGATCGGAAAACGTTAGTAGTGCAAAAATCAAAAGTTCAGTTGTGTTGAACGTTTGTATGGAAAAAGTTTATAAACATAAACAAAATGCAAGTAGTTTTTTTTATATAACTAATTTAGTTGTTTATATTTGTATTTTTGTAAATAAAAAATCAGAATATAAACTTAGAAATTACTTTATTTATATTTAATTGTAATATAAATCATTTAATTTGTAAATACAAATAAATACATATAAAATACAAAAACAAGTGAAATTTTAACCTGTAATGCATTTAAAAAAAATTCTTTTCTATATAAAAGAAGAATTGTTTGTTTCTTTTTTTTTAGTTTTTAAATTTTTTTTTTCTTTATTTTTCTATATTTAACTATTTTTTTCAATTTATAATTTATGACACTACACTCTACTCTACACTATTCTTTTTTATTTTGTTGTTTTATTAAAATTTATTTTAGTTAATTGTTTTTTAAATTTTAATTTAATTTTTAATTTTTAATTCAATTTTGTTTTATAAACTGTTTGTATAAACTGCGAAGGAGTATAAATAAAAAAATAAATCAAAATAAACAGAAACACAACCACAAAAAATTGAAACATATGTTTTTGACATCTGTCAGTTAAGTTTCGAAATTTTGCGAAAATGTTTTTATTCACACGTCTTCAATCATATCAAAATGTGAAGAAGGTGATAGTGATGATCGTTTCGTTTCGTTTTCCGTTTCGTTTTCAATCATAAGCCCCAATAAATACTTATAAACACATATAAATATTCAGTGTAATTTCAGAACATTTATAAAATATAAATATTTAAAAAGTAAATCAATTGTTCTAAGTATTTGTATTGATAAATAATAATAATATTTAATACACATTTTTTATATTTTTTTTTAATGTATATCTTTCAATATATTGGTATAACACAATTAGAAGTATATAAATACCTTTTCTAGCAAAATTCACTTTTTCAACTAGCGAAATACGAAAATGCGTTTCGAGCACTATTATTTACAAAAAAAAAAAAATGATATTCTATAACAAAGTCGGATGTCAAACTTTAATGAATATCATTTATATGTTATAAACACAATTCAAAAACGTATCAACGCTGCCTTATATAAAAGTTTTCTTCAAAACTATTAGCGGTCAAAATTTTCCATTTGATTCTATGAAAAAGAAATAAAATTATTATTTATTACTTTATACATATTAAGTATATTATAAATATTGTAAATTATAATTTTATTCATTTTTTTATTCATTTTATTATTATTATTTAAATAACAATAACAATAATAATTACAATTATAATAATTTATGATACTTTATGATAAGTATTAAAATGTTAAACTATTTTTAAGATATTACATAAAGTTAATTATAGTTTTAAGTTTTTCAATTTAACTTATTTATTATGTAAAAAAAAAATATGTAAAACATTGATTCTTTTTAAGAAAATAAAGAAAATAAATAAATAAAATAAATTGTTTCATTTATAATGCTAATGCTAGACCGGCGAATGTTATGCCGGGAATAGCTAGTGTATACTTATTACTTATCCATACATGGAATGTATTCACAGTTGACAATTTTGACACTATGATGTATCATGTAGATGTTTGCATATAATATAATGGGTCTTATTCTGAGAAGCGAATTTTTCGGTACGTACTGAAAAATATGATAAATTCTATTTTTGGTATTCTGTGAAGCGAAATAGCGATACTGATCGGTTTTTATCGCAACGTTTCGATTTTCATGGTATTACGAGAATCGTTTTTTTTTGTTCGCTGTCAGAAAAAACGATAAATATATCATTATAGAAAAAGTTAGTGAAAGATGGCGAATGAGAAAAAGTAAGTATATAATTAAAGTAAAATTCAAGTAAACTAATTTTATTTAATTATATATTTGTATTTAAAAATAATTATTAAATTTTATAATACATTTTTAATTATAGAAAAGTTACAAATAGTAGGCATTTTGAATGTTTGTTGGTGCAATGATTTTTACATGTGTTCCATCAACGCATCTAATTATTCCTGGAAATTCAAATTTATTATAAAATCCGAATTTGATGGATGATTTTGCTTATTTTTGGTTTCAGTAAATTTTATATACTCTCGACACAATTCCGTCTCATATTGACAATGTTTCGTAGCTAAACCTACCAAAAAATCGTTCCTCACGCCTTTTTGATAACTTCCTTCAGCAAGGAAGCGCAATGTTCCAGCCAATATTGGGTTTTACTGAATGTGGACTAATTGTAGGATTTAAATTATTGTCTAATTTATCTAGAACCATTACAAAGGTTTCTTTCGAGAGCCTGAAATACTTAATAAATCTAACAAACCAAATAAAATTGATCATATTTTTTTTTATTTCATATTATATTCATACATATATAGTTGTTATAACTTATACCTACGTTAAAATAGGTAAATCTAATGGATTCGCTTTATCCCTCAATTCTCTTCTTTTTATTCTAAGTAAATTCATCTCTTCCTTCTCATCAGACGATGTTTCGTAATATAAATGCAAAAACATTTTTTAATATCTATAAAATTTGAATTTAACTTCACTTAATTTCACTTTTCAAACAGAAAATTAAAACAAAAAATGTCAAAACATAAAAAAAAATTAATTTGACAGTTTAAACCAGCAATGCTGTCAGCTTTGCAAAATATCGTATCATTCGCTTCTCAGAATACCAAATGTGATACAAGGTGATGCTCTACCGGTACGTAGCGAAAAAGTGATTCGCTTCTCAGAATAAGGCCCAATATATGTACACTCAAACAGCTAAAATGTAGGTACAATGTACAATAAATATAATATAATTTGTACTATATTTTGGTTAGGAAGTCTTATTAGTATATTTGTGAAATGTTATGTATATCGAACCTATGTTAAAATTTTATTGTTAAAATTTATTTTACAGATTTTATAATATTTACTTTTAATAAAAAAGAAACATATCTTAATTTATGACTAAAATTTTTATTTTTTAATGGTAAAAAGTTTTGAAAAAGTTATTAAAATATCTTATTTTAAAATTTATTTAAAAAAAAACCAGGAGAAAAATTACATATTTATTTGGTGGTTATGATGAAGTATGAAGCGGAATTTCTCCGAAAAAAAATTCCGATCCGAATACGAAAGAATTGGTATGCTGAAGTCCCTTCGACTGCAAAGTCTGTGCAGAAATCTAAATCATATGTTTCGGAAGATTTTTTGTTTTGTTTTCATATTCATTTCAAACATTTTTATTTTCAATTTTTTTTTATTTATTTTGTAAAAATTTTTTAATAGATAATGTATACATATGACATAATGTATATGACATAATGTATATATACAATATGCATACATAAATTAAAAGTAAAAGATACAACTTTCTTAATTATATTTGTAGTATGTATATATATACAAATTAAAATAATAGTAATTTTTAGTTACATCAGAGAAAATTTAAAATTCTCTAAAGAATGTAAAATATATATGTATCGTTTTTAATATATATATATATTATGTTATAATATTAAAAACAATAAAATATATTATTCTTTTGAAGCGCTTTTTTATTCCTAAATAAAAAAAATATTTTTCATAAATGAAAAAAAAATTTAAAAAAAACTATTATTATATTTTCTACTTCTCTTAATATTCTAAATACAAAAATTGTATGCTTTATAATTCATTTCCGAACCATTCTAATACTTCCGAATGAGAAATTCCGTCGTACAATTTTCAAATTATTTTCCGTTCCGACGAACTTCATCATACATAAATTTTAAAATTTCGGATAAATAATGACATTTGCAGACTGTGGAATACTTTCGGACTTCAGCATACCAAATTCGGAATGTAATCGGAATTTCACATTCCGACGAACAAACCATCTGACGGCCAATAATCAAACTAAAATTTAAAGTTCATACAAGAAAAATAGTAAAATATTATAGTTATTCAACCTGTTCCAGATAGTTCTATATGAATATGAATACGTTTGATAATTTCTTTAATGTCATTGGTCATAGTCATTTGAAAATACGGAATTAAAATAATTGAGTTTGAAAATAATTTAAATATGTTTAATTTATAGATTGAAAAAGTACGGTTCATATCTGAACCATCTAACAACCGATGTTCATTATAATTCGATGTTCATTAAAATGATAGATATTTAAAAGCAAACTAAGCAAAATTATATATTTTTTTTAATTTTTTTAATTTTTAATTAGAAATTTCAATTTAAAATTTTACACCATACGTAAGACATTGTAACATACCTACAATTTTTTTTTTTTAAATAAATTATTATTTACGTATACTGTTGTTTTCTAAGTAAAATCAATACAAAAATAAAATATAGTGTTTACCTACCAAGGATAAATTGAAATGATGGACACAATTCATAATGATTTGCCATTAAACCGTATAGAAAATCAGAGGTATATCCAACGAATTAGAATTAAATGGAAGTGGCTATCCATACAAAAAAGTGTCCAATGTTTTGGGTATATTCCTCTCTTTCTTTGGTATTTCCGATTGTCAAAAAACAGAAATAGACGAGTATATTCGTTCAATCAACGAATTAGAATTAAATGGAAGTGGCTATCCATACAAAAAAGTGTCCAATGTTTTGGGTATATTCCTCTCTTTCTTTGGTATTTCCGATTGTCAAAAAACAGAAATAGACGAGTATATTCGTTCAATATATTTTCTCTCTTTTTAATGGAAATTATTTTGATAAATAAACAGGATAGTGCTCTGAATTTAATATGCCTCAATTTGTATGTATTTTGACTTAAATTTTTTTTAAAAATATGATGAGTAAAAATATCTAACAATAATGGATAAATTAATCAAAATTTATTATTAATACATATATGAAAAAAATATGAGAAATACAACGCTTTCTAGTTTTGAATTTTAAAATATTTATTCTTTTTTTTAGATTTTAAATTCTTTTCTATAAGTTTTTTCAATAGATTGATTATAAATTTTTTTACATATTTGATATTTATTATATAAAATTATATAAACTTATTATCGCCGATTGTCTATCCTATACTTATAAATATGTAAATAATATGTTATTAATATATTTGTATCAAAACATTTTCTTTTTTCCACACCACCATTGAGGTAAAGAAATAGGAGCGTTTTTTTTAAAGTGGTTTCCCCAAGAGGCCTATTCCACTTCATTTTACAATATGGACTATGTGCAATCATTTTTTACACTTTTAAAGTTTCTTTTAGAAAACATAGATTAGTGCCCTTTGAAATGGATTAATTTTGTTAATTTATTTCTTACACTGTTTCTTTCATTATGTAGTTTTAAGGAATGATGTATTCGTGTATTAAAATAAATTTCTGCAATACTTTTTATTAATAAACAAAAATGATTTTCTAAAGGTTTTTGGTCAAACATATGATTATAGAAATTTTGAAAAATTTTAGAACCTATAAAATTTATAAGAACTTTGGAAATTAAACTATATAACAATTTTGTTTTTTTTAAACTATTCGTTTGTCGAAATAATAATTCGCAAAACTTACATATATCGACTACATCTTTAGAAGGGTAAGTTAAGTAACCTTCTGTTTTATATGAAATTAATGAATATTCCATTGTATTCATTTCCACGTCACTTGCTATGATTGCAGAAATACATATTGCACATTTCAATTTTGATTTCAGCTTATATACAACAAAGCCAGCAATATATTCTACAATATGTTCAGCACAAGCAGAAAGTGGTTGAAATTCTTCTACATTTTCTTCAAATTCAGATTCATTAAATAAATAAGATGCAAAATTATTTTTAATTGATTCATTAATTCTTAATATTGATGAAGTATTAAGCTCATTCGCAATATTGGTATTTCCTCAAGTGGAATACAATTACCTATTCCATGGTCTCTTATTTCACAACGAACTAATAACCTTTTATAAGTTGCTTTGAACTGTTTTGAAGTGGGATTGTCATTTCTTCCAAGACGCATCCTTATTGAAGAAAAAAATAGTTCTATATGATCTTGACTGATCTTATAACTGGGAAGAAATTTAATTTTTTGAGAGAATACCAATTCTTTATACAGATCTTTGATATCTAACAAATCAATTACGAGACCATCAAATCCTGTGCTACGACTACCTGGTATAATCGAAAGAATATACGGTATTACTTCATCAATAAATTGAAAAATACCTAAAAATTATAGAAAAGTAGTATTAATTATTTTGAAGAGTTTAAATATTTTGAATTAACTTACATTCAAAATTATTTGGGTTCAAAGCTTTTTTTAAGTTTTTAGCTGATAGGTTGCAACTATTTTAGTTTATTTTAGTTTATTACCTAAATGCAGTAATTCATTTTGTTGTAAGTTATGCAATGCTTCAACATATTCCCATTTTATTATATTTCCATCTTTGCATTCCAATATCTTTTTGTCCGGATATTTAAATTATCCTAATACTACACTGTTTTGTTTAGAAGTTTTTAAAAATTCAAAAGATGTAAAATATAATACTTACATATGTAAAGACACGTAATTTTCTTTTTCCAAATGAGGCTTACAGCCTGAAATGATACAAATCTTCCTTTTACGTTCCATTTTTCCTTAAAATTTGTAATTTTTTAACAATTTATAATACAAATCAAAAATTTTATTGACTTTTTTTAATATTTATTTCACAATAACAAATTTTATTTTTGCCTACTTCATTGCTAGTGTTCGTACTTTTTGAAAATTTCATGTATCCATTTATTACACACTACTGCTACATTTTCAATATTTCAGAAACATGAATGATTTTTTTTTTTCAAATAATTTAACAGCAATACTTTTCTGTGTAATAATAGAATACGGTAATAAAGTAAAAGAAAGTTTAAATTGAAAAAACATTGTTATTTTTATTAAGATTATATTTTGATACCTTTTATTTTATTCATACTCAAAGATTTTACTAATTTTCTATTTAAAAAAACTAACACTGAAAAAATTTTTTTTTTGACAATTGGAAACACAAACAAACCAAACAGAAAGAGAAGTACTAAAAAAATATGGACAAAATGTTTGTATTTTTGTATGGGATAGCCACTTCCATTTAATTCTAATTCGTTGGGTATATCTCTATAATTTCATTAGTTGTATTCCTTTTTCAATTTAAAATTATTTCGAAGTAATTTTAGGTACTTCGAAAATGGAATGATTGAATTTTTTGAAAATAATTATTTTTTTTTATAAGAACAAAAATATAATATTTATTAAAATCTACATAAAAATCCATCTGTCGGCAAATAGCAAGCTAAAATTTAAGGTACCTCAATAAAAAAATAAAATATTATATTCACTCGCTGAATTGTTAATATTTTAATAAAATATTAGGTTTATTCAATAAACTGTTCAAGAACGGTCTAGAACGATCTAGATTAAAAAAATTTGTTGTGCTCAGTAGTTTCCGTTAATTTAACTTTTTTACCCAAAAGTACTCTGATCGTTTGAGTAGATTGCTTAAAATAGTTCTAAATTGATCTATTTTGTTCCGAATCTTTTTCTGCAAAAATTTTGTTAGCACATTTTTTTTAATTTGAGCACCTGAATAGTCAAGTCAAGAAAATTTTGAACATTTGATATGTTTAAATTATATGAAAACAATGTATAGAATAATAATATTAATACCAAACCACAAAAAAATAAAAATTGCTCAAAGTTTTAGGTTGATCTTCATAAAATTAACTCTTTCATTTATAAAATAAAAAAAAAATATCAGATATAGAATGAAAATTATTTTATAAGAATTTATTAGACATCAATTTCCAGTAAGTCTTGCATATGCAATATCAATCAATAAATCAAAAGGTCAAACATTTCAAAGAGTCGGAATTCATTTCCCTCAACCTACCTTCACCCATGGTCAGCTCTACACAATCCACTGCTCTAAAACCTAAAATTCTAGCAGGACCAAGACAGGGGAAAGCTACTGACATCGACACTGTAACTGAAAATTTTGCATACCAGGAGGTTGACAATATGACAATGTTTCATAACAGGTCTAGAATACTTCATTTTATCCAATTGTTTCCTAGTGATGAATTTTAAAATTCACTCATAATAATTGGGAAACGGTACTAACCCATAGGTATGATTAATGGTTTAATAAAATTATCGGAAACTATTTTTTAATAACATTCCGACACACGTTTTCCCAATTAACGCGACAATCAATTAATCGGTTAATAATATCAATTATGGTAAAGGGTTTCGGTAAAGCAACCTACCTGCGTGGCCTGCTTAGTATTTTTCGATTCCTTCACCTTCTCTCGAGAAATAAAAAATAATAAAAACAAATTAAATCTTACAAAGAAAGTTTAATTCTATCTGATAGTTTTGATATTTTATTTTAAAACTAATATTAACTTAAAACTTTGAACATTTTTTATTTTTTTGTGGTTTGCTATTAATATTACTATTCTATATATTGTTGTTAGATATCTCGTTTCACAGAAAAATTCCTTTCTTTTGTTGGGTCGGGTATGTACCCGGGGGTTTCTTCTAGTATTTAAAATAAAAATCAAAAATTTTGTTGACTTTTTTTAATATTTATTTGACAACAAAAAATTTTATTTTTTCCTACTTCATTGCTAGTGTTAGCACTTTTTGAAAATTTCATATATCCATATATTACACACTACAGCTACATTTTCAATATTTCAGAAACATGAATGATTATTTTTTTTTTCCAAATAATTTAACAAAAATACTTTTCTGTGTAATACGGTAACAAAGTAAAAGAAAGTTTAAATTGGAAAAACATCGTTATTTTTATTAAGATTAGATTTTGATACCTTTTATTTTATTCATATTCAAATATTTTACTAATTTTCTATTTAAAAAAACTATATTGACCTACACTAAATTTTTTTTTTGACATAAATAAAGCAAACAGAAAGAGAAGTACTAAACAAATATGCGCAAAATGTTTGTATTTTTGTATGGGATACTCACTTCCATTTAATTCTAATTCGTTGCTTTACGTGTAAATCACGTATTTCGGAATATTCAAAATATTTTGACAGAAAATAGACTCAGAAAATAAACTCTTTTATTTAATTTGAGTACTACATTTCAAAAATATTTTCGTTTTTTATTCATTTAAATTAAAATAACGGAACAAAATTTTTTTTTTAGAACATCTTTTTCCATTCACATTATTAATCGCGTAAATTTCGAGTCTATAGCTGAAATAAAATTGTAAACTAAAATTTTTACATATTATTTTACGTATCGCTACTGCAGTATAAATAAAAATAATATCTTATACAATTTTTATACAAAAACAAAAACGTTCTGAACTATTTCAAGCTAAAAAAAACGAAAAAAGAGTGATTTACCTATACGAAAACAAAACCAAAAGTAAATTTATAGGGCCTTATACTTAAATTTAATTTAACTCAAGTGAAAAGAAAACAAATAAAGAAATAAAACCAAAACAGAAAATTTTTCATAAATCTACAACTGCAAATAAACCATTTCAAATATGATGCTTATTTGTATTAAACGATCTTTGGCAGTCTACCCTATTATATTTTTAATAAAAAATATGGATAGAAATAACAGCGATAAAACACACATCTTCAATATTCATCGTCGTAACTCAATTACACAACTCAATGAGATTAAGAATGAGTATGACTATTGACTACTATTGAAATTGAACTCATCCAAATGTTTTTTGTCAACTTAAAATTTGAATTTTAAAATAAATAAATTTTTGTGTTTTTGAAATTTCAAATTTGTTTATTAAAAAAATGGACGAAAAATTTAAAAAAAATTAATTTAAAAATTTTTTTATTTGAATTGGAATTTTAAAAATGTTTTATTAAAGCCATTTTGACCAATTTATGTTGGTATCAATGAATGTCATTCGCATTCGTAGACGAGTAAAATAGAAATAGATCTATTTTTTTAACGGGAAATTTTGGTCATTCGTCAATTTATAAAGAGATAAATTAAAGCTTTAATATGGTCAGAAGATTGCGAAGAAATATTGAGCCATTTTTCATATTTGGCTGTGTTACGATGAGGAAAATTGAAAAATTTAACAGATTCAGAATGGGAATTGCAACCGACTATGCAACAACACCGTTTTTTTAAGGCATTTTTAATAATATAGTATATATTTTATTTGATAAAATTTAATATAATTTATTTAAGAAAAAATAAAAAGAATTTTTTACTCTCACCAAAGACAAAGCAAATTGCCTTAGCTCCCACTAAAAATTTAAATTTTAAAATTACTTCACTTCACTTTGAGTTTTATTAAATAAAAATGACTGCAGATTTAATGCATGTCCAAAGTGCGTATGATGCGTTCTTTAACGCTAGTAAAATAAATTCATATATGTTAAACCAATTTTTTCAAAATAACTGTATTTTAACGTTTGCTAATTTTCTCTTGTACCCATATATCACATCACACACAATTAAAAAAAAACTATTTACCTAAATATTGAAAATGAAAAAAAAACACAATTTTTACTAGATTCTTTTCATATAATATTTATTTAGTTTTATCATGCAAAAAAAAGTATGTGTTGATTGGAAACTGCTTATCGGCCGGCATCTAAAAGATTTTTTTTATTCTCTCATTTATTTGAACCAATACCAACTAATCCATACAAATTTTTTTTTTTTTTTTAAAAAAAAATATGTTGGTATTGATTGATATATAGTTGGCGTTGATAGTAAGTCTGTAATAGTGCGACCCATGAGAAAATTGTATTACTTGAAAAATAAATAAGGTTAATAATAAAAATCCCGATAATAATATGGATGAAATTTCTATGTAAAAATATTTATTTGTATGAAAAAGTTGGGAAATTCCTTATTAAAATATGTGGATCTACTTGGAACCGTCTCGAAGAGAATATGATTTTTGCATGTTGGACATTAAGGACAGCAACTTACAATCTTGATATCAAACAATTATTATATCATAAGTAGCAAGAAATTCCATACAAATACTGTATGATAACAATATTTAACTTAGATTTTGGGTTATTTTTGCTTTATGTATTTATGACGCCCCGCGTTAAATGACGAGAGTATTCTAACATTACCTAAACAGTTAAATATTAAAATTTGTAAAAAAATATTGAAATAACTCAGATCCAATAACCCGCCATTTTAACTTCAAACTATTTTAATTATGACCCACCACGAAAAAAAAGGTTTGCACTCGCTGGAGCAGAGTATGTAAAAATAAATAAAAAACATAGCAAAAAAATAAAGCAAATATACATTTCTAAATTAAAAATTTCAAGAGAAAATGAAAGCTAT
This sequence comes from Argyra leucocephala, assembly GCA_963942445.1. Classification (NCBI taxonomy): domain Eukaryota; kingdom Metazoa; phylum Arthropoda; class Insecta; order Diptera; family Dolichopodidae; genus Argyra; species Argyra leucocephala. The sequence goes on along the minus strand of OZ012681.1, from coordinate 75,462,948 downwards.
TCAAAAATAGCTTTTAAATTTCTGGTTTTTATTTTAGACGATCGGACATCTACTTGTAAATTATCCTTGGTGTTACGGTTAAGATTAAAAAAGTAGGCTATGAAATTCGGAACGAAAATCGAAAAACTGACGACAAGTTAAAAGCATTTTCACTTTTTTTTATTTTTTTCAAACAACAACAAAATACATGTATTTTAGTGAAAACTAACAGTGAAAACCGGGAGTATGAGCGTTTTGTAGATTTGTACTTTGCTGTTTCGAGAGAGGAGCTTTGACCCGAGATATTTTGACAAACCGAAACAGCAACGGTTTGCAAGGGTTATTCTTCGCCGTACCTCCACATTGATGTCGTTTGTGGGATTAACACTGGTTCCAAGGTAGGTAAACTCCTGAACTACCTCGAAATTATATGTACCGACAGTGACGTTTTGACCAATATGATGTTGAGAGTCCTTTTTATTTGTCGACAACATATATTTTGTCTTATCCTCATTTACTTAGAGACCCATTCGTTTCGCTTTTTCTTCAATCTGGGTAAAGGCCTCGACGACCGCCCATTGTGATCTGGGGATGATGTCAATATCGTCGGCATACCCTAGTAGTTAAACAGATCTGAAAAATATAGCCCCGGCAGTGTTTACTTCCGCTCGTCGTACTAGATTGAAAAAGTCGCATAATAGTGCATCTCCTTGTCGAAATCCGGTACACGTCTGGAAGTAGTCAGAAGTATTATTGCCAATCACCACAGCATATCTTGTGTTTTCCAGTATCATTTTTGACAATCGGATGAGCTTGGCTGGTACACCGAATTCCGGCATAGCAACATACAGCTCGCTGCGGTATATGCTATCGTACGCAGACTTTCAATCGATTTGAAACTCATGGGTCTTCTCCAGGATTTGTCTAAGTGCGATCATCTGGTCGCTTGTTGATTTTCCAGAGCGAAAGCAGCATTGATAACTGCCAATAACAGCGTCACAATAGGGCTTCAGACATTCGCACAAAATGTTGGACAAGATCTTATATGCGATATTTAAGAGGGATATTCCTTTATAGCTTTTACAGGACATGGCATACTTTTTGTAAATGGGGCATATAGAGCTGGTACTCTAGTCATTAGGCATGCTTTCTTCCTTCCAGATGTTGCCAATGATTTGGTGCATACAGCTAACTAAAACATCGCCTCCAGCTTTAAATAGTTCAGCTGGGAGTCCATCAGGTCCAGCAGCTTTGTTGTTTTTCAGCTTGCTGAAGGCTTGGCCAACAACCTCTACAGTGAGTGGCGGGGGTTGCTGGTGTTTCTAGCTCTTGTTGTTGCTCTCCATTTAGCAGCTGCTAAAAGTGCTGCTTCCATGTTTCCAATATCCTTTGCGTTTCGGTAACCAAATTTCCCATATTATCTCTTAGCGCGTGTGTAGTGGGTTTATAGCCAGCTGCCAGTTGCCTGGCTTTTTTGTAGAAGTGCCGCACTTTGTCTCTATCTCTATGAGATTCGATATTTATGAGCAGAGCTTCTGGCTATCTCGGGTGACTGCAGACTACTAATGTTAAATTTGGGATTATGCTGTGAATGCACTTTTTTAACATTAGATATTCTGGCTCTGAAAAGTGCTATAACCAAAAAAATTATCAGAGTCAATGTTAGCCGCTCTGTATGAACGTTCGTCCAGTACGCACGATGAGTGGCGTGCGTCAATCGTAAAGTGATCAATTTGATTTGTTGTACGGCCATCTGGAGATAGCCAGGTGGCTTTATGAATATCTCTATGGAGAAATTTGGTGCTGCTTATAACCGTATTATGAGTCGCTGCAAAACTGATTAATCGGTAACCATTATCGGTGGTGTGTTAATGGAGACTATGTTTACCAATTGTTCTGCCGAAAATTTGCTCTCTACCGTTGAAATCCTAGAAGTCTTCTTTCTCTGTTTCTTCTTTTTCATCAGTAGGAGCATGCACACATATTAGGCTGATGTTATAGAAGATGCCTTTAATGCGGACTATGGCTAGACGCTCGTTAATTGGTTTGAAATCAATAACATATCGTCTTAGTCTGTCTCCGATTGCAAAACCGCATTCAAATACGTGGTGTTTTTCGTGGCAGCTATAGTATATATCGCATTTTTGTTTCTTTATTATTCCGGTTCCTGTCCAACGCAATTCCTGTAACGCAGTGATGTCAGCTTTATACTGCGTGAGGACATTTTCCAATATGCTAGATGCACCTGGGCTGTATAGTGTTCGAACATTCCAGGTGCAAATTCTAAAATCAAAATCCTTACGAGTTCCGGGTCTGTTTCCAATTAATCCATCCATATCCGAGGCTTGTTTTAAGTCTTTCATAACTATGTTTTTTTTTATGGGTTACGTAGTTAACCTAACGCCAACCTTCTGAAAGGTTGTTTTTGCGCACTTACACTTTTGGCCTATCGTATAAGTGGATGCTGTATAGGATAGTTTCCGGAGGTCACCACGTGGAGGTAATGTAAGAACTTGCTCAGGAACTTGACAGTTGCGCATCTGGGTCGAGACCGTTCAGATGTTACCCTGTCAATCCCAAGCTGAACCATCTTCATATTGTTTTGAATATTTGAATAATTTCAAGGCCTCCTAAATAGACAGATGGCGCCATAAGGGCCACATGAAAATGTAAACAAAGAAAATTTTTATATGAGATTTTTCAGTTCATATACGAATTTTGGAGTGATTCGAAGTTTTTTTTTTTTTAAATTTATTAATAAAATAATAAAACAGAATTTATTTCATCAAAACCAAAAGCTAATTTACATTAAATAGAAGACTTATCTGAAAAATTTATAAATGCAAAAAATATTAAATATAGTAAAATAAAAATTTAAAACTAGCCTAGGTAGGTAGTTGTTGAAAAAGTTAGGTTCAATTTGTTAACCAAAGATAAGTGCCGAAAGAACCTTTAAAAGAAATAACATATTTAATAAAGTGGGGAAAATTAAAAATAAAACAAAATAGAATAATTATAAAGAAAAAATAATGCTTATATAGTAAAATATAAATGAAAATGATGAAAAAATTAAAATTAAAAAAACAAAATTAAAATGAAATATGCAAAAAAAAAATCAATGAGAAAAGCAGATTATACAATTAAAAAACAAAAATTCAAATTAATGGATTTAAAAGGTTTTCAATAACGTGATGATCAAAAGAAAGAAGCCATGATTTTCCTTTAAGAAATTTGACTTCAACTCTTTCGCAACGAAATTAATCTGGTAATTTATTGAATAAACGAGGTGCAGTAACATTATAGAAATGACAAAAATGTGATTTATAAATCATAGGAATAAAATCTAGATTTCTGGTGTTGACACGTAAATTGTATGTTCCATATAACCTTATAGTATTATACCCGGAATTGTTAAAAACGTTTTAAGAACTTTGTAAAAATATAAATGTTTTAGAGGAAGTAAAACAATTTATTAACAAAATTTGTTTCTAAACAATTTATTTATTCGATTATCAAATGCTTACTCTAAAAAGTGGTTTAATAATTATTGTTGAATTATTGTTACTCATATTATATGTATACATATCATATTATACATCCAAAATTCTAAAATTCATCTTATTTAGGATGCCTTGATCACATACCTATAATTTACTTCTTAAAAGAAAATAAACCGGTGTTTTTTTTTATTTTAACTAAAATCAAAAAAAACATCAACATACAGAAATAAAATCAAAATGTAGGTGAAGAATAGAAAAAAGCAAATAACAAATAAATAATTTAAATATACATTTATTGAAAAGACTCTATTATTTTAAAATTATTTTAAAATATATTTTAAATAGAAAAACAAATTTGTTTATGCTTATATTAATAGAAAAAAATATTAGTTATGTATATAAGGTACTTTTCGAAAATGTCAAAAACATGACGATGATCAAAATCAAAAATTCATAAACGTTTTTGACGATCAATCACAAATTCTAAAACTGTTTGATCGTCAATTTTTTGCAAAAATCAACGCAACAACGCATTCGTTTTATTGCTACTGCAAGAAACGAAAATTGTTTTGTTTTTATTTTTAGTGTATTGTTTGGTGTTATTTAAAATGGCTGAAATTGAGTTAAGGTAAATATTTGTATATAATTGTTTGTTAAAAACTTACAATCTTGTTTTTTTTTCAGTACTGATGTTCAAGGGTGGAGTAATGCCCAGATTAAACTGTTAATACAATCCAGATTGAAATTTGAAAATGAATTTTCCAACGGAAGAAGGAAAAAAATAGTTATGTGGAGAATTGTATTAATGGAAATAAAAAATGTTGATAAAACATTTAGGTTTGAAATTGAAGCGTGCAAAACAAAATTTACAAACCTAATGACGACATACAAACGAATTAAAAAAGGAATTCATCAACTGGGAATAGTGCGTCTTTGTGGCCATTTTTTGAATATTTTGACGAAATATATGGTAGTTCCCATTTTGTACAGCCACCACAACAAAACATAGGTAGTAATTTAGAAGATAGTCCTGCTAGCGTTTCTGAAAGTTTAGCTGAAGAAAATGAACATACACCAAAGAAAAAAAAAAGATGAAATATTGGAGTTCTTACAAAAAGAAGCTAAGGAGGCAGAGATAAGACACAAAGAAGCGTTAGAGGTAGAAAAAGAACGTATAGAAATTTTAAAAAGTCTTCGTGATATATTGCAAACTATGGCTAGAGGAAATGGAGACTGAAATGTTAAGTACAAGTATTTTATTAAGTTTTTACAAAAATATGTGATGTTATTATAAATATAAGGCAAGCAGCCATTTTTATGTTTTATTTTTTCCTGAAATATTATGTTTTAAAATAAATTATTTATGTTTATAGAAAAACAAATTCTTAGTTTTTTAATATATTTATTGTGATTTATGCCATAAATAAAGTACTTAGAACTGCTCTTTTTTGTTTCCCTGATGTGGAATTTTGTTGCAAGTTAATAATTTCATTTATTTGTTGTTCTTCTAAATCTTCTTCTATTATATCATCGAGGTCCACACCTTGATTATTTATAATAAAATTATGTAACACGACACAAGAAAGTACAATATTTTTTGCCGCATTTAATTTGTATATTGGAATATACTTTAATATTCTGAATTTACCTTTCAGAAGCCCAAAAGCTTGCTCGATAGTAGTCCGTGTGGAGCTGAGAAAAATATTAAATTTGATTTCAGCTTCAGATAGATTCCCATTATCTCTGAACGGCACTAATAAATATTCCAGAAGCGGATATGCAGTGTCTCCCAACAAATGAGATTCTGGAGGTATCATTAAATCAGTTGATTCTAATTTTTTCCCCAATGAACTATTCCTCCACACCCAGGCATCATGAGATCTTCCTGGCCAACCGAAAAACACATCAATAAATCGCAATTTTGCGTCACATACTCCCTGCATAAAATAACTCAAAATAGTTTTATGTCAAGAGCTAGGCTATAACAATTACCTGAAGAATTATACTATGTGTTCCTTTTCTGTTGTAATAACTATTTCCATCTTCTTTCGGAGCCGGTATTTGAACCATCCACACATTCAATCACATTTGGAAAGGGTTTATTAAACCGTAAATTTTGAAAATCAGTCATTACTTTTTGATATTCTTCTGCGGATCTAGGCCATTTCACAAACTTTTTTATTAAATGTGAAAGAAGTTGTGTAATTTGTTTGAATGAATTGTGAGCAGTACCCATACCAACTCCGAAACGGTAAACCAATTCGCGATAGGTTTGAGTTTGATTTGCCAATCGCCACAATGTTAAATATAAGGCCACTTCCAATTTAATTTTTCCACGCCCTGTCCATTTTTTTTCCAATATGGCTTCAATACTTGCATTAAATTCTAGAAACAGTATACTTGTAATTTATAGTTTTATTTGTAATTTTTAGAAAATTTACGTGAAATGTTTTCCGTTCCATTCGAAAGTGTGATTTAAATGTACTGTCCGAGTACGATTCAACAACTTTTATATAATTGCATACTTTATTAACTTTTTTAATCTTTCTTGTATCTTTTAAATTCTGCCACAATTTAATATAGGAATATATTCTTTTTTTTTCTTTGTATAAATGTTCACTATACGTACTACACTAGCCTCTTCAGCAATTTGCTTTATTAAAATGTTTTTAATAATTTTATCCATTTTAAAATAATAGTTATTTAAAATATTTAATTTGTCACTAATTTTTTTTTTAATGTTTTTTTCCCAATTTTACAAAAAAAAATCCGAAAAACGAATCGTCAATTTACTTTTCATAAACGTCAATGACAAATGCAAATAATTGCAAAGATCATTGACGCTAAAATCAAATGCGAAAATCATCAACAGTGATCGTCAAATTGTTGACGTTTTAGAAAAGTACCTAAGTTACAATGTTTAATTTTAATAAGAAAAACAAACTTCTTCATGATTAGATTAATAGAAAAAAAAATAAAAAATATGAAAAGTTAAGAAATGAATGTTTAATTTAAAGTGTCCAATTTTCTTTGTTTAGATGAATTTGATGTGACAACATTTTTTTGATGAATTTTTTTATCACTATTTTTATTTGTGCAATAATTATTCATCAAAATATTGCACCAAGTTTTTATACATTTTTTAAATTTCAATCAACTCGCAGGGCCGTGCCTGGCCAGCGTTCATTGGGTGCGCAGCACGCAGGCGTACAAATTAAAAAGCTGCTAAATCGACAAGGAAGTTATTTAAAAAAATTGTTTAATGAATTTGTTAAAAAAAATTAGTTAATTGAACTAGCTGTGTAGCCCGCCATAAATGACGGAAGCAAAATAAATTCTAGCATTTCTTTCCTTCATTAGAAATTTTATTTCAAGTTTAAGGAAAATACGTATTTGCTTACTAATTTATCATACCTTTTTTAAAAAAAATTTAAAATCTTTAACAGTGAAGCCAGTTAGTGAAACTCGATGGGAAGCAAGAATAAAAGACCACTGCGAAATGAATTAGGTGAAATTTATGTCAGTCTAATAGAAGTAGCTGAAAATAGTTCAACAGCAATATTTCGACATTAAGTTGAATGTTTGGCAATGAAAATTAAATCTTATAAATTTATTTGTTCAACAATAATATGGCATGAAATCTTGGGGAAAGTAGATATTATTAGTAGAATGATGCAGAAAGTTTCTTGGCATATTAGTTCATGTGCTGAATCAATTAATGAAGTTTTGAATTTTTTTAAAAATATCAGAAATGATGAAAGTTTCGAAAACTATTTGTAGCTTTCTGATGATCTGTGAGAAAAAGTTGAAAATGAATCAGAATTTCCTGCTGATACGTCTTCGTGTGTACGCCTTCGACGTCATCGTAAACAACTTGACCATGAAGGAGATGAAAATATTCAATTAAGTCCAAAAGAAAATTTCAAAATTAATTTTTTCTATATAATACTAGATACAACTATTTAATCTTTTACCACTGGGATTTCAATCTCTATCATATTTTGAACAAACTTTTGGATTTATAATTAAATTTATTGATATAGAACATGAGGATATAAAAAAAAAAGTTGTTTCGATCTCCATAATAAGTTTAAGGATGGTGATGAATCATATGATATTAGTGGTGAAGAATTGTATATGAAGAATTGCTTTCTTTGAAAGTTATCATAAAAGATAGAAGCAACCCGAAAATTTATTAAAATATTTATATAAGCACAAGTTAGCAAATTCTTTCCCAAATGTGGCTACAAGTTTAAAACTTTTGCTAACAATACCTGTATCTGTTGCATCTGGAGAACGAAGTTTTTCGAAACTTAAGACAATAAAAAATTACTTGAGAACATCAATGACGCAAGAACGCTACAGCAATCTTTCAGTTATCGCAATGGAAAATGAAATTGCTGGTTCTTTAAATATACATGAAGCGATTGAAGACTGTGCTACGCAAAAATCGCGTATAATTAATTTTTAATTTAATATACATTATAATATACATAATATTAATATAAATAAAAATTAAAAACGTGAACTTGATGCACATATTTTATTTTCTAATTAAAAATTCTTATTTTTCTATTTTTTATCTTGCAAGCGGCCAAAATACATTGGCAGTCAGGATGCCATATACTCAGGCACGGGCCCGATCCAAGGCATCCTAAATACACAGTCACGACACTTCATACTTTTTTTAGTTAAGATGGCGCTTTAAAGGTCACAAGAAAATGTAAACAAAGAAATTTCTTATATGACATTTTTCAGTTCATATAAGAATTTTAGAGGGATTAGAAGTTTTTTTTAAAACTTTTAATTCAAAAATTTAATTGGGTGTTATAATTTACTGTTTAAAAAGTAAATAAATTATAGGAAATAGGAAATAATGCCATCATTGTGTTGTGTTCCTGACATTAGAAATATTTTAGCAGAAAATAGTATTAAAGAAATAATTTTGCGTGTTTCACAAGAAGCTGTTAATGAAAACTCAACTGAAAAGTTTAATTTGTTGCATAAATGTTTCTTTCAGAAGGATGCTGGTGAAATTTTAATAAATCAAGAAGTTGTTGAATATATTATAAATAGTGTTATTGAACCATTATTTACTTTAGGAAAAGAAAATATGATAGATACATGAGGTAGTTTTGTTGCTCAAGTTATGCTAGTTTTATGTGTAAATGATAATGCAATAAAAAATTTCTGACATAAAATTTTTATGGAATTATTTAAGTTTAGTATCAATTCTTTTGTTAATGATAATCTTTCTAAAGATTCACTTGGGAAATAACAACTTGTTGGCAAGATGCTTTATCATGCGAGGATATATCGTTAGACGATTCACTTTTGAACGAGTGTAAAACAATTATTGAAAATAAGTTGAAATGAATTATCAATGGAAGGATTAGATAATATTTCTGATACATTAACAAAGCTGATCTATATTTCAACGGAACATTTGATGAAAAATAGTGAAAAGAATACTACAATTAATTTAACATCAGATTTATATGAAAAGTCAATAAACATTTTGTTGCATTTTTCAGATTTAGAGAAATCTACTTTAACCGGTTTTGACAACATCTGTAATGTTAATTAAACTATGTGAACTAATTAATAATTGTGTAGCACTTTCTGCTATTGGTTATTATCCACAAACTGCTTTCAACAATATAAAGAGAATTCGCCCATACTTTTATTGGAAGAAATTTCAGATTCATTGTTAGCAAATGGACAACTCGAAATTTACAATAATTTAGCAGAAATAACTTATATTATTATTTGAAACTTATCTTAAATTCATTGTTAATTGTAGGTTATTCTACCTTATTTGACTTCTCGATCATTACTTCTTAATGAAGATATGAAAAATTCAGAGAATATCAAGTTTTGTTCTTCTTTGTATAAAAATTTATTTCAAAATCACATGTCATCAACCAGTTATAGTAAAATAGAGGACAGAAACTTAGTTTTGAGTCGTATTAACTTTATTACAATAACAGGTGAAAATTAACAAAAAAGATTTATTTTTATATAACACGTATGTTCAAAAACATTAATATAAATATTGTATGTAATTAATTTTAAATTTTAGAGATATTTCAACTAAAGAGTTCAAAGGTGTAATTTCAATTATTGAATTTATTAAATTGTTAACTAAAACGATACAACGTTTTCCAACTGAACTGGTTTTCAGTTGAACGTAAATGATCTAATAGAATTTTCATTGCATAATTTGTTGAATTACTTGTTAAGTTAAGTCTTAAATATTTAATGTAAATTAGCTTTTGGGTTTGATAAAATAAAGTCTTTTTTATTATATTATTATATATTAATAAATAAATTTAAAAAAAAAAACTTTGATCACTCCAAAAATCTGATACGAACTGAAAAATGCCATATAAAAAATTTCTTTGTTTACATTTTCTTGTGATCCTTAAAGCGCCATCTTGAATTGAATGTTGCAGCCTGTATATTTAGGAGGCCTTGTCCGATCAGATCAACTGTCACATTATTTGTCGTTGAGTGACGTACATGCGCAGTAGAATTCAAAATTACACTCTGAATATATACCTTATCATTCTTTATACCATTCTTTATACAAGTTGTGTTCCGTAGATTTAGAACAGAATCGAACAGTTTTGGATAATGACAATTTTGGATAATGACAGTTAACTGTCAAAGACTTTAGAACCCCTTAGGAAAGAAAAATCTACTGACCTTTTTTGATCTTTTTTGAACTTTTTTGTTTTAATTTTTGTTTACTCTCAAATTTCTTTGTTTAACTGGCAAAATTTAAAGAAAAAACAACAACAAAAAAAGTTTTCCAGAACTGTTCTCAAAAAAATTCAGAACAAAAAAGATCAATTTAGAACAGTTTCGCACAATCTAATGAAAACAGAACAGAACACTTTCGGACAAAAAAGAACAAGTAACAGAAACTAATGAACACAAAAACGTGTACTTTTTTACTCTAGAACGTCTTAGAACGTCCTAGAACAGTTTACTGAACACAACTATAATTAATTACAGTGACACTGACATGATAGCACAGCAATGAAAAAACGTAAACATTAAATAAAATATAAATAAAAAAAAAACAGTTAAATATAAAACAAATACAATATAATTAAGAACAATTTCACTGCTGCACTTGTTCATTTTTTTTTTGTAAAATAAATAAAATAAACTTAAAATCATTCATAACTTATCAATATTTAAAAGCTAATTTATATTTCTTAACAAAGGACATTAAATTGTAAAAATGGACACTAATGTTGTGCATAATTTGCGAGAATGGGCTCCATTGATGGTGCTAGAAAAAATTCCAAACAAAATTTTGAATGGAATTTTTCCTATTGACTTAAATATAACCTGTATTGATGTAATTCCGGAATTTTTGATTTTAGGAACTGATGTTGGACTAATTTATTGGTGTAATCGATATAATTTAGAATGTCGAAAATTACGTATTGAAGTGAGTATATATAGTACCTACATACGATAAAAGTTAAATAAGAAAGGGCATCGTGCGTGTACGAGGACGATTAGAAAAGGATGAAGATAAATGTACAGAACTCATGTACAAAAATGTATATGTAAAATATATTGCCTAAATATAATAAATCACGCAAAAGGAAATCACAAATTACTTATTATGTATGTTAGGAAACAATTGAAATATTAGGCGAAATAAGGCTTCTAATTATACCAAAATTATATAATTTGGTGGCTTAAAATATTTGGCACAACGTGTAAGAAGCCGCAGTTGATTGCTTCAATATTTGTGGAAGTTATGACGATAAGTTATTTTCAGTTTTGAGAAAATATTAGAAATAGAGTCAAATTATTTTTGTCGAAATTAATTTTATCATTATATATGCATATTTTTTTTTTTGTACTTATACTAGCTTTTGTTTATACTTATGAGGGTACAAAAGGTACGTATTGAATATGATTATCTTCAATTTCAAAGAAAATCAATTAAAATTTTAAATCAAAGTAATTATTGTGAATAATATAAAAATCTGACTTAATAAATCGTGTTAAAATATTGAAGGCATTTATAATATTGACTTTTTTTTTTTAAATATGTACAGAATTTCAGAAAGATTTTAGATAAATATAAAAATTACCTTTTTTTTACTTTTTATTAATAAGTTTGAAGCTTTACTTAAATTTACTTAACTTTCAGGTCCTAAGAACTGACTAATGGAAAATTGTAGAATAAAATATTGTATCTTAATTTTCATTTATAGTTTTCATCTGCAGTAACATGTATAAAAGTTCTATCATCTGTTGAATATATGATAGCAGTTGGAACGCTAAATGGACAAGTTAATGTTTTTCAAATACAAAAAAATATTTCTTCAGATTTGAAATTATTATCTCCACCTTTGGCTAGGTCAAAACCAACTCAAAGATATACTATTAGAAATTTGCATAAATCTACAATTACCTGCTGCGAATGGTCTAAAAACGGTATGAAACTGTTTTCAGGAGATAAAAATGGCCTTGTAGTTTTAACGGAATTTGACTATCAAAATGTATGTAATTTCAATTTGAAATTATTAATAATTATGTATTTAAATTTTAATATTTCGTAGAGTTTAATCAAGTCGATTGAAATAATAAATGAGGCGTATGCCATAGTTCAACTGAGTTTACATCAAACTTATTTGCTAGTCTGTACCCTAGATCGGACAGTTATTTGTAAACAAAAAAAAAAAATAGAGTGTAATGATAATTGGAATGTACTGCAAGTAGGAAAAGATTATAGAAATACTATAGGGAAATTCGGTGCAAATTTCCAAACAAAAGAAGGCAAATCTCCAAAAATAATTGCATGTCGTCCAGGCTTTCGGTTTTGGTTGTGTAATTGTGATGGAGTCATTGAAAAAACCTTTTTTCTTAAAGATGCCCCTTCAATGAGGGCAACTTGGGAAATTCCATTACTAAATCCAAATCAAAAAAGTAAAGCTATTCATTTAAAAAATTTTACCTCCATATTTCCTTACCTAAGAAAGTTTTACATAACAAATGATGATACATCACTGTATATTTTAAACCTAGAAGAATTAAAAATCGAAGCAATTGCAAGAAACTTCAGAAAAATTTTAGATTACGCAATTTGTGGTAATGAAATATTTGTATTAGAAGGAGGAAGAAGCTTAATTCGTTTGAGTAATAAGCCAGAACCACCAGGACAAAATGGTATTATCAAGTGTTGAAATTAAAAAAAAAAATTAATATTTCATTTTATTCATTAGCAACAATAATTTTCAATCCATTACTTCCACCACCGATTCCTTATATGGGTATTTTTGAAGCACCAGTAGAATTTCCGGAAGATGAAAATATAGTTGGGGTTCAACATTGCTCTGAATTTCCAGACGGTGCTGCAGAGTGCTTTGAACTCTTGATTGAACCAATCAGCTCAGATATTCTAATACAAACGCATATTGACTCGCCAGACATAGAGACGAAGATATTAATAGAGGAAAATAAGAGACGAATTGAAATTTTACAACAAATTGGAAAACAAGATTTTGAAGAAAAAATTATTTTTCGAAGTTGCCAAAAATATAATAAATTAATAACAAATAAAGAGTAAGATAAGATCAAGGCATCCTCAATATACAGGCATGATACTTCGCACTTTTTTTGTTAAGACGGCGCTTTAAAGGCCACAGGAAAATGTAAACAATTTCTTATATGAGATTTTTCAGTTCATATAAGAATTTTGGAGTGATTCGAAGTTTTTTTTAAAACTTTTAATTCAAAAATCTAATTGCAGTTTTAAAAATCTATTTGATTTACTTGAATAAACTAAATTGAAATTAAAGTGTTTAATTCAAAAATCTAATTGGATGCTTAAAAAGCTAATTAATTTACTTTAAAAAACTACTTGTTCAAAGAATATATTAATTGGAAAATATTATTTTGTGTTTAAAAAGTAAATAAAAAAAATTTGAAATAATGCCAACATGTCGTGTTCCTGGACATGTGTCGTTCCTTAATATATTCCTTTTAAATATATATTTAAATTATAAATATTTTTATTTGCTGTTTTCTATTCTTCACTTACATTTTGTTTTGTGTTTTTTTATTTTTAAGAAGTAAATTATAAGTATGTAATCAAGACATTCTAAATAGGATGAATTTTAGAATTTAGGATGTCTTGATGTAAAGTAATAATACCAACATTGCGCTGTGTTCTTCCACAAATGAATTTAAATCTAGTAAGGAAAGAAACTTTTAATTAAACATAAATTTTTTAACTTTAAATATTTTTTATTTTTTTTCTATTAATTTCCCTTATGACAACTAATTTTTTAATTCACTTGAAACTTATAATTATTTTTTGCGTTTTAAGCATGTACATTTCGTTTTTACTTTGTTTTTTAATAACATTAAAAATTAAAATTTTGCTCTCCATTTTTCAAACTACTATAACTTCATATACAACATTTTAATTACATAGTTAAGATTACATGAAACCTATATTTAAAATAAATAATATATATTGGGTTTTTTTTACATAACATATAATATAAGTAACAATAATTATTAAACAACATTTTAGAGTAAGCATTTGATAATAGAATAAATAAATTGTTTATAAATAACTAATATAATACCAACAAAAAAATTAAAACGAGAGCTGAAACTTCAGTCATATATTGATAAGACAAAGATATAAAATTCTATTTAGTTTTATTGAAGTATTATGTAAAATATTAATTGACCAAAAATTAAAAATTGAATCAAAATTAAAATTTGATGACTCGGAATCACTCCAAAATCCTTATATGAGCTGAAAAATCTCATATAAGAAATTTCTTTGCTTACATTTTTTTACCTCTGTGACACCATTTTGAATTAAATGTTGTGGTTTGTGGTCTGATTAGGAGGCCTTGATATAATCATTTTTAATACAAGACATTTTGGTGGATTATATATTACGTACAATCATTTTAACGCTAATAATTTTGCAAAACAGTTTCCCTAAAATTAGAATTTTAAAATAAGAAAATCATTTCTAAAATCAAGAGATTGAGAACGTACTATAAAGCTCATATTTAAAAAAAAAACTCTTCTGTTTGTTGATGGAAGGGTTTGTGAGAGAGAGAATAGGAAAATACAACACGCTGTGAAAGAACAAGTGTACATAAGGCCAATGGTCAATATATTGACAAAATATATCAGGTAAAAACAATTATAAAATGGTTACGTAGATAAAAATCTTGTTTTTAAAAATATGTACATATATTGAAATAAAAGCCAATATTTAATTTAATATAATATATAATAATATATTAATACAAATTTATGAATGATTTTGTTTATTCCGCTTTATTCCAACCGATTTTTTTTTTTTTTTTATATTATAGCCAAAACTTAGGTTTTGAACCTTTAAGTACTTGCGACGTTGACTATTTGAAAAAGGAAAGGATAGTTAGAGGAAATGAAAGAAAAAAGAAAAAGAAAAGTTTTGTGGGAAAGAGCGAACAATGTGTTAATATTCGTCTTAAACCTCTGTAAGTCATAAATAAAAAATCCTTCTCTCATTGGGAATGCTTCGATTGGGACGCGGTTCCACAATCGGAATGTTCTTACTATAAAAGAATTTCCATAACCGAACTTAAACCATCTCGGAATTTCCACTGTGAAAGGGTGAGCACTTGATGCCTCTCGTGTTGTGCGATGGAATTGCTTAAGAGGAGGAAGAAATGATTTTAATTCCTCGGAACAAGTGCCAACACCAAGCAGGGGTGGCAGCACGTAACTTGTTACAAACGCTTTTTTTTGTAACAAAACACCAGTGTCACAAAATTTTTTTGGCAGCATGTACTTTGAACGCTGCTTTTGGATTGAAATAAAAAAAAATTTAAGAAACATTTTTGCAAATTTTTTTTTTTTTAACACACCAACTATTTATACCACAAATGTTCATTTCTGACGATCAGTAAAAATCGGCGTTTCAAATGTTACGTGCTGCCAAAAGTAGCGAAACAAAATTAAATGTGGCGAAACAAAATTAAAATTGGCGAAACAATTTTACGTGCTAGCGTTTTTCAATAATAGCGTGATAACATGTTTGTAACAAGTTACGTGCTGCCACCCCTGATATCTATAAAATAGAATAAGTGCTCCAACAATAGAACGATGACCAAGTGGTATAAGGGATGAGGTCACATTTTTGTCGCCTATAAGACGAATGGCTTTGAACTTTGTCCAAAAAATTTAAAGCAGCTTTTGGTGCACCTGCCCATAAATGTGAGTTATACTCGAGCTTGGGTCGTATGTATGCTTTATAGATTTTTAAAAGGTCTCGCGATGAAAAATAAATTTTGCAGCGACTCAGAAAGCCTAAACATTTTGCGGCGCTTTTCGCAATATCGAAAATATGTTCATTCCAGTGCATATTTTGATTCACTTGCATTCCGAGAATGTTCAGATCTTTGAGTCGCTGGATACCTTCATTTTGAAACCGGAGAGCAGGTTCGAATGCTGTTAGCTTGTTACTAACAAGACATATTTGAGTTTTTGAACTGTTAAACTTGACTCTGTTAGCTTTACCCCAGTCGTCAATTTTGGTAAGGTCGTGATTGAGCGCGCCGGCCATCATTGTTCTTTTGGAGGTGACTGCGGAAGCTGTAGCATTAGTTTGTTTTAGAAAATCATATGACGCTACTAGAGTGCTGTCATCAGCAAAACTATGTATTGGATTGAAAGTTAATTTGAGAAGGTCATCAAGGAAAATGATAAATAGGGTGGGTGAAAGGACAGAGCCTTGTGGAACACCAGCATTGATTTGAAGTTGGTCGGAAAAAGAACCGTCAACTGAAACTATGATAGATTGATTTAAAAGAAAACTTTCAATCCATTTAGAAAAGGTTGAACCAAGGCCTATAGCGTTGAATTTTGCTATAAGAGCAGAATGCCAAACTCGCCTTACATATATCTAAACTAGCCTTAAGATATATCCAGAGCTACAACAGTAGTTTCACCATATTGATGCAGTCTGTAGTTTGAAGGATTGCTTTTGCCACCTTTTTTAGGAATAGGATAAACTTGGGCAACTTTCCAATAGGACGGGTAAGTTCCTGAAGAAAAGGACAAATGGAATAAGTTGCGCAGAGGTTTAGAAATAGCGAAGGCAATGTGTAGCAGAACAATTGTAGGTATACCATCAGGACCGGTAGATTTTTTTATATCGAGATTCTTCAAGACTTTTACTACAGCTCTTGTTGTAAAGTAGATACTTCCGAAGGAATAATTTAGAACAGGGATTGATGAAGGATTTTGGGCTGTAGGAGGGAGTGTGGAAATAATTTTGCGAAGAGATTAGAATTTCCAACAGAATCTGATATAATAGTACTATTATTATCAATCATAGGTGGGAACGAAGAATTGCAAAAATTTTGCCCAACATTTTTAGCAAATGTTCAGAAAGACCTGCTGTTGTTGGGGAAATCATAGATTTTTCGTCTCAATCTTTGGTTATGCAAGAATTTTTGCTGATTGATAATTTTTTTACATTTATTCCTAACCATTTTATAACTCTCATACGTATTGACTGTTTTATTGTTCTTGTATTTTTTGTAAGCTTCTTCTTTGGATTTCAGAGCTTTGCTGCAGAGGTCGTTGAACCAACCTGAGGGATTTCGTTTTATACTTCTAAGGCTATTTGCAATAAAAGTTTTCATTCCTAATAAATCCTCTTGGTAATCACCTCTGCAGCAAAGTCGACATTTTTATATTGGAAACACAACGACCAGTTCGATGCATTTAAAAGGTTGTTGAAGCCTTGCCAGTCACCTTGGTGATAATGCCAAAGTAGTCTTTTGGGAGAATTAGAAGAACTGGTTGTTGTGCCTACTTCGAAGCTTGTGCTTACAAGACAGTGGTCGGAACCACCTAGCGGAGAGTTAACAGAGATTGAATATTTCTCTGGATGGGTAGTTAGGAATAAATCCAGGAGGTGTCCGTTCTGGTCGCGTCGGTCTGGTATCCTCATAGGGCTTTTAACAAGTTGAGAAAGGTTGAAAAAGTTGGACAAAGTTCAACTTGTTTACCTTCGGGACTGTTGTGACTAGAAAAGTGAAGCCAGTTCCTGTTATGAATATTGAAGTCTTCCGCCAGAATAATCTCAGACTCGGGATTGGTTTCAAGAATTGAGTTTATCTGGTTGGATAGTCTTTCTATAAGCATATCAGTTTCTAGCTGATTCGCTTAAAGCGATCTGTAAATAAAACAGAAGTGAATGATGTGCATATCGACGTGTATTTTCATCCAATTATATTGATAAATTGGATTGGAGCACTCAAAATTTTGAAAAGTCTTATAAGCTACATCATTTCATATATACAAAGCAATCCCTCTATGGGGTATAAAAAGTGGCACAAGCGAATAATTATTTATATAAATTTGTTGATAGACCACGAATGTTACAAAAATCTATCTTAAACATAATAACGAACAATTTACAAAGAGAAAAGGAAAATAAATTAAACTTAACAAAAAGTACCGAAAAAAAAAAATATATATAAAAAAAATATACATAAATTAAATTTTTTGGCCCACGTACCACTTATTTATACCACCCCTGCAATGAATGCAACTGAAACCAATGTCTACACACAACAGTTTTTAATACCTTATTAGGTGTAGAAATACTCTTGAGAAACATTCACTGCAGGTTAGAACAATGAGAAAATTATGGTAATAACAAAACAAAAAAGAAGAAAAAATTATAGTGCATTAATGAGAGAATTTTTTAGAAGAAAAAGAAGGCCGGAAAAGAAAAACGAAAAAAAAAATTATTTTAATATGAATTGAATCATGATTTTATTATTGTCAACTAAGACGAACAGTTAACAACATTTTGAATAAAGGAGAGAAGAAAAAAAATTAGTTTTGGCTATTTTTAATTTATGTATTATTTGATTTAATGATTATTCTAAAGTAAATTTTATTATTGACACTATTTTTAATTTGTTTTTATAATTTAAATTTTTATTATTTTTATTTTTATTTAAGCACTATGATTTTAGTTTTTATTTGTCCATTCATTATTAATTGCTTATTTAAATGTTCATTAATTGCACCGCACTTTTAAATCACATGTACTTAGGTTGAAGTACAGTGGTAAAATGATTGATTTGATTTTTTTCTTAGATTTTTTCTTAGAATGGTTTCATGTATAACAAAAAAAATTTTCTGACCTAATAAAAGCAAAGAATATCCATTAATAAGAAGGTTCACTGGAATAAAATTTTATAATTTATCAATGGGTTCGTTCAGTAGCATTAACCGGTAGATCTGGAATCCATTTTGGATCCATGTACCATATATCTGGCCACTGAACGCAATTCACCACAAAAATTTACCGCAATACTAGCGCCATCACCGGAAAATATAATGAGTACTTTTAAAAATAAATTAAATTTGAATGAAATAATATTTATTATCATACATAAATTTATTTTTTATAACTCTTAATTTAATTTTATGTACATAAATCTTCCTTAAGAATTTAAATTTTCACACTAATTCAAAAAATATGGGCGATTTAAATTTAAAAACTTTCATAAAAAATATAAACATTTAATTTTTCTTACGGTAGATGTCACAACACTCAACATAAAAATTGTTGTTGTTGTTTTTACATATAAAAAGTCAGATCCATGAAATGTATCTAGAATTTTTTCAGATCCATTTTCATTAACCGCGATACATTAACCGGTACATTTACCACACCGTTCAGTAAACAGATCCATGGATCTGTGGATTTTAGATCCAATGGTTAATTTCACTGAACGCTACCAATGTGTTACCATTTTTCCAGTCGATTTCCAATATTGTAAGAAATAGATAGTAATAAGAATTTAATTTGTGAGAGATAAATATTCAAAATACGAAGTGGAAAAAAAATTCACGAACGTTTTTTTTGTATGAAAGAAATATTGTATTTATTTTTAGTTATCAAAACTTATAGATGCGTTACACTTACAATTTTTTGTCTTTTATCAAATTGTACTAATAAATAACTTAATTAAATAACTTTTGTTCTGTTTTTCACAACAGTTATAACTAAAATCATTTTTTAAACATAAATCATTAAAATTACAAACAAACTTTTTTTCTAAGACATTTAACATAACAATAAAATGTAGAGGAGGCCTAACTAAACGGAACATCTCGTATTGCTTAAAATCTGGGAATATAGAAGAAAAACAGATTTCTTCAACGAGTTTTAATTGACATTTATGATGTTTTCTATACTTTTTTAATAACCACCCCGCAAAGTAATAAAATGCATTTTTTTCTTCGAAATCTATGATTTTTTAATCGAGATCTACATTAAATGTGTAAGTAGTTTTTGATCTTGGTACTTCTTCATAGCTTGAAAGTGAAGTCACTGGTAATTCCATATTTTATGTTGGCTCACAATTACCAGAAGTTATATTTTCCATATATTTCGCTGAAAAAGGTTTTTTTAAATGAAGACGAAAATTGATAAGGCGTTAACAGCCTTGTAATTCCGCCACGTTTGCGTAATACGCTGAATTTATTTTCTAAAACATCTTGGTTAGAGTTACGTGATAAAAGAAAATTAATATTTTCTAGCTTCAGTTCGTTATGTAAATATTTAAGTACATTTATATTTTGAACCCAACCTTTTAAAAATTTTATTTTGGTACTAACATTTTTGGCTTGTGTACGAAACGACATGTGCTTCATTAAACTTTTCATTTCATCTAAAAAGTCTAATTGTTCTTGATTACCGTTGAAAGGTCTTCTGAGAATTTTTGTCTCGCTAAATTTTGAGGAATTAAAAATGTCAAATAAATTGTCAAATTTCTCTATTAATTCTGCAGTATTGATGATTGTTGAAGATGTGGAACTTGTGGTGGAAAGTGTGTAGCGAGCGGGTGCAACAGTTGCACTAATTGTTTGAGCAGCCAACTTTACTCTCATTTTTTGAAAGCTATTTGGGAATATGTGCTCATTACTAAATTTGGGAACTAATTTGAACTGATGTTATTGATCTCTGAAATGTAAATTAACAACATCCTTCAAACATGATACTATACTGCTATTATCGAAAACAATGTTATATTTCATGAAATTTTTCCAAAGCGATTTTAATAAAAGAGGAGTATCGTGCATATAATATATTTTACAATTATTAACCTCAAAATAAGGTATATCAACAGAAACAACAGACAACAACAGAAATTATTAGTCTTGGTTTCATATTTATATCTATTAATTGTTTTACGCATTTGGATATAATTTCTTATAAAAATTTAGAAGGACAAGCAGAATTCAGAAAATAGTAACCAAGTAACTGACTATAGCGGTGAGTAATACATCTAAGCATTATAACTATGGCATATTTAGCTGGAAGTATCGTTTTATCACCATAATTCTCTAAACCTATTATATTCCCTTTGATTTATCAAAATATAAATTGGTTTTTAGCTAACTTTCATCCAAACATATTAACCTATTTTGCGCCTCGTCTGATAATTTTTGAGGTTTCATCTTTAATCCGTGAAAAAGAGCTTCATGTAATCCAGGTTCAGAAGGCCAGTCTTTGACAAAACTCGCCATGGTGGATTTGCTCGCAAGTGCATGTTTGTAGCTAAAAACCTGTATGCAGAGGGAGCTATAAAATAAATATTTAAACAAAATTTTTTTAAATTCATTTGAGTACCTGTATCTGTGCTTAGTTGTGCATGCATTGTTTACGTGACTCTCTACAATACGAGTCAACTCTTTGGGCAATATTTTTTTGATCAATAAAAAATTGATAGCTATATCTCACTTTAAGCTCTTCTTCCAAATATTTACATTTTCCCGTAACTGTTCTTCATCTTCGTAACTTCATCTTCTCAATTTCCATTCTTAGATTCAGATATTTTGTTACCTAGAATTTTAGCAAAAAAAATAATTATTAAAATTATGTTTTAATGGTTTTTCTAGTACCTACTTTCTTTACTTCTTGGCGGAAAAATCAAGATATTTTCTAAAATTTCAATAGTGCCCATTGGGTTTTTTGCGTCTACTATTTTAATCGGGGTAGCGTTCTTCTTTAATCGTTTCTGCCATTTGCCAAACTTATCACGCCTGAAATGTTTTTCACATATTCGGTTATACCTAAAAATATTTGTGTTAACTAAATCACGTTTATTTAAATGTGTTAACCAAATCTTTCTGCTAAAAAATTTAACAATATTTTATTCGTGTATTTTACTTACTAAGCACTTTTTTTGGGTAAATTATGAAATTTTATTTCCAAATTATGATTTTTTTCAGCACCGCACACCAAACACTTAACACGATGATCTTTTCTCATTTTCAAAACGTTTTTAAAAAATTGTGTATAGAATAGTTTTTAAAAAAACTTTTTTTAAGCGTTAGAGTTGATTTATTATTAAATAACTAAACAAAAGTCTCCCGTGGGCTATATAAAATTACATTGCAAAAATTAAGTTGTTTTTTAAATGGTTTATATCGCACTCTTTCTTTCTCACAACTTCCTACACAAGAAAATATTTACAATAGTTCTTTGCTTCTTTAACCAATGGGTTTTTTTTTTGTAAATGTAATGATAATAAAAATATCTCGACTTCCAGTGAACCTTCTGATTAATGGATATTCTTTGCTAAATGTTTATATTGCTGTTTTACTTGTTGGTAAGTTACAATTGGTGGGGCAGCTTCTTCGTCGTTTTTTTTTGTTTTTAAAATTTTTTTCTTGAAAAAACGCAGGAGTGCGAAAGAGAAAGAATATTTGTAGACGCAATTGCACTACAATGTGAACATAGGGATCAATAAATCAACTAATGGAAAAAATAGCTTTTTGAGAAATGTTGATAATGATATATTTATTTTTTGTGAATGTTCAGATAATGTTTAAATGTTAATTTATAAAAAGAACAATTTTTATATTAATATTAATAATCATAGCAATTATTGTTATTATACAACTGATATATTATTAAAATGTGAAAAAAAAAAATAATTTGTTTTTAACGCAACATTTACTTTAAAAATTCAATCATAGTTAAAAACATTGCTCCAGAAATTTTCAATATTCATACCTATATGTTTCGAAATTATCAATATACTCCGAACACTTTTAGAATATGTCATTGCAAAATGTCAAAATATGGAAAAAAGGATAAAAAGATTGATGAGTGAATTATTGATGTGTAATCGCTCATCATTCTTTTCATCAATATATGGACTTGTTGTTTCACTGTTGTCTTTTCCTATTCTCTTCCTAACACACCCTCAACACACCCATCAACAAATATTAAAACTTTTTTTAAATATGAGCTTTAGTGGTTGTTAAAATAAAATCAAGAAATTTTCGGCCATCCCCATGGTTTTTACTAATAAATACAAAGGAGCAATAAAAGTTTTTGATATGTGTACAAAAAAAATTTCAAAACACAAAATGACCCTGATTTTGTAGTTAGAGCAGTGCATAGAAAAATAAAAAAAAAATTATTTTAACGCTGTAAACTCTTGAAAGCAAATTTTAAAATTAAATTCGCACAAATTAAAACTTCCAAGTTTTCGCCATTACCAGTCATTACAACAATTTTATTTTCAACACATGAAGCAAAGCAATTTTTTTATTAAAAATTGCAGGAATCCAAGATTTTTGCTGTATTCGTTCTTATTTGGCTTTACTTTACTTAACTTAATATTGGTTTTGTAAAATTAAAAATAATTCAATATGTTTATACGATTTTTATATTATGGCAGAAAGGGAAAAAGCCAATTGGAATATATAGTTAATCCTCATCATTATTTTTAATCTGTAAATTGAAAAAAGTACTGTACAAATATATGAACCATTTCACAACCGATGTCCGTTATTATTCTTTTAGGCAGCGTTTATATATTCTTCAATATTCTTCAATATTTATTAACGATTTAAGATTGAAGAGAGAGACATTTGTGTTTACCACATCAGTTTCTAAGCAATCAAACTATTCGTCAGTCTTTTTCTTATTTATTTCATATATTCACCAAAAGTAATATAAATAAAAAAACTTTTTTATTCAAGTACCCTGTGAATATAAGACAATTATGTCAAATCAAAAATAAAAATAAACATATGAATGTTGCTAAATTTTTCATTATTCGCCATATTTAATCTTGTCTCTCTCAAAAAATATTAAAGAAAATAGGATGAATTCTATTTTTTTTCTTCAATTTTATATTGATATCAATCTTTGTTTACACATCAGTATTTCTTTAATAATCTCTCTCATCAAAAAATACTGTCAATATATATTGAAGTGTAAGCGCTGCCTTAAATGATAAATATTTAAAAGAAAATGTGGCGAAATAAAATATTTTTTCAAATTTTTAATTGTAAATTCCAATTTAAAATTTCACCCCTATTGAAAACTATTGAACCTTGTGGGAAGCTGGCACCTCCTAATTTTGCTCACACTCTGCTAAATATATATATTATTTAATCAAAGAAAAACAAATCTTTAATCTATTTCTTGATTTTATTGATCTCTTAATTTAAAATATAAAAAAGGTAAATTTTTGGTTTGGAGTGCTGATAAATGTCGTTACCATCATAAAGAATAAAATATTTGATCAAGTGATGTTATCGTTTTAATTCAATTGTAACAACCCCATTTATAAGTCATTTTAACATACAGAAATTCTAGGCGTACATTTAACTTTTCTACATTTCTCTTTTCTTTATATAAATTCTCTTTTTAATTTCTAAATTTTTAATAAAGTTTTCTTTTTTGGAAATCTATACAACCTACTATCATAATTACGTTCACACCTATTGCATACTACGCAAGCGGTACCATTCTTGCGGTTATCTGTTTTTACGTCCTGAAACATTCTATTTTTGAAACATGCATAAAGAAAATAAATAAACCACAAAAAGAATAAGCAGGAAAAAAAAGTATTTTAGACAATGAAATATGTATACCTATTAGACCTAAACACTTATTTGACTTTCCGAATTTAACTGAAATGTAAATATATATTATCCTACGGTTCTTCATAAGATTTATACACAAAACAAACCCCCTGTTTAAAGTTTTTCTATCAATTTTTCGGCTTGTAGCATTGTTCCAGAAAAAGAAAATTAGAATGTATAAAAATTCATTAACACATACAGGAAATTTTCGATCTTTTATGGTGGATTTCCTCTTCATGGACGAACGTCCGGACAATTTTATTTTAAACTATAATTGAAACACAAATTCCATTAAAGAAAATTTTATGATTTCCTCTCAATGCGCAAAGGACTGACATTTGTTATGTAGTCAAAAAAGGTTGACGTTTGAAATTATGTTTACATACGTTGATATTACTTTTATTAAAAAAATTTAAAATTTTGTTAATAGTAATAATGGATAATAACATTGTAATATTCCAAATAAATAAAATTTAGCGCTTTGCTTTTATCTTAAAATATAAATAATTTGTTAGAAACACAATAATCTTATGCTAAAAAACAAAAAACAAAAAAATTACAATTCATATCTTTTTCTTAAAAAACATTTGAAATTCTATATGTGAACGCGTTCATTCATAAATCGAGATAGCAATAAATATTTATCAAATAATTATATATCTATCCTTTTTTTTTACTTCGTCCTCCAGCCAAAAGTTAAAAATATTTTAACTAAGAAATTACTTACTCACTTACTTGTTGGGCGTTATTTAATAAGTCTCTCTAAAACTATATATACATGCATACATACACACACAGTTTATTTTAATTGATTGATAAAAAATTATAATTAGTTTTTTTTTTTATTTCATCCATACGCTCTACATGGCCTAGCCAATGAAGCCGTCTTATTCTGACTTTTTTTAGCTAGGTCCATGTCGTTGTACAGCTGGTATAGTTCGGCATTGTATCTTCTTCTCCAAACCCCTTCGTCAGACACAGGACCATAAATGCGACGAAGAATTTTTCTCTCAAAGATACCAAGTGCATGCTCGCTTGCTTTTGGTAATGTCCACGATTCAGAACCATATAGCAGCACCGGAAGGATGAGCGTTTTGTATAATTGTGCCTTGGTATTTTGGGATAGGAGCTTTGAACCCAGTTGTTTCGACAAACCGAAGTAGCAACGGTTTGCAAGGGTAATTCTTCGCCTTACTTCAACATCGATGTTATTGATGGAGTTGATGTTGGTTCCAAGGTAGATAAGCTCCTGAACTACCTCAAAATTATATGAGCCGACAGTGATGTTGTGTCCTATGATGTTGTGAGGACATTTTATTTGTCGACAGCATATATTTTGTTTTATTCTCATTTATGAGAAGACCCGCTTTACCTGCTTCCTCTTCAATCTATGTAAAGGCTTCGATGACTGCTCGTCGTGATGTTCCGATAATATCGACGTCATCAGCGAAACCCAGGAGCTTCACCGATTTGTAAAATATAGTGCCCTGCGTGTTCACACCGGAACGTCGCACTATATGCTCCAACACCAGATTAAAGAAATTACATGACAGCGCATCGCCTTGTCGAAATCCGGAGCACGTTCGAAATGAATCAGAAATGTGCCTCCCAATCACCACAGCACACCGGGTGTTTTCCAGAGTCATTTTTGACAAATGGATAAGCTTGGCTGGGAAACCAAATTCCGACATTGATTCGTAAAGCACTGATCGATGTATGCTGTCATAGGCAGATTTAAAATCGATAAAAAGATGGTGCGTATCGATTTGAAATTCGAGGGCCTTCTCCAGGATCTGCCTTAATGCGAACACCTGGTCGGTGGTTGATTTACCAGGACGGAAGCCGCACTGATAGTTTCCTATCACAGCGTTACAATGGGGCTTCAATCGTTCGCACAGAATATTGGAAAGGATCTTATACGCAACGTTTAATAGGGATATTCCTCTATAGTTGGCGCAGAACATGGAATCGCCCTTTTTGAATATTGGAGATATTGAACTTAAACTCCAGTCATCATGCATGCTCTCCTCGATCCAGATTTGTTTGATGATTTGGTGCATGAATTCAATCATCACTTCACCTCCTGCCTTAAAAAGTTCAGCTGGCTGGTTATCTTGTCCAGCAGCTTTGTTGTTCTTTAATTTTCGGATGGCTGCTTCCACTTCTGCAGGACTGGGTGTATCTGTATCTTCGGAGTTGACTGGGTTAGGGCGAGGCGTATCTGTGTTTTCTATGTTTGCGCCATTCAGCAGGTTCTTAAAATGCTGTTTCCATGTCTCTAATATCCCCTGCGTATCGGTTACCAAATTTCCCGAATCATCCCTCAGCGCGTGTGTACGGGGCTTGAAACCAGCTGCAAGCTGCTTGGCTTTTTTATAAAAGCTCCGTACTTCGCCTCTGTCTCGGTTTGATTCTATATCCAAAAGTTGAGACTTTTCGAATAAACGTTTTTTGCGCCTTAAAATTTTCTTCTCGTCTCTTCTTTTCGCTCTATACTCTTCTTGAGCTGCTCTTGTTTTACGTTGCAGCGCTTTCCTGTAGGCCTCATTTTTCTCTACCGTCTTTGCTAAAAATTCATCGTCGTACCATGGGTTTCTCACGCAAGGTGTTTCGAAACCCACGGTATGTGTAGCAGCCATCGTGATGATGTTTGCGCATTGTTTCCATTTTTCGTTGACGGAGACATTATGTTGTAGAGGTGTGGTATTGAGTATATCACTTAATCGCTCCTTGTATGCTAAGGCTATCTCAGGTGTTTGAAGTCTTCCAATGTTAAACTTCCTATTTTGGCTGGTGCGTCCTTTTTTAACATTGGAAATTCGTGCTCTGAACTGGGTCACAACAAGGAAGTGGTCAGAGTCGATGTTAGCTCCTCGATAGGTACGTACATCCGACACACTGGTAGCATTTCGGGCGTCAATCATAATGTGGTCAATTTGATTCGCTGTACGTCCATCCGGAGATAGCCTGGTAGCTTTGTGGATATTTTTATGGGGGAAATTTGTGCTACTTATAACCATATTACGAGCTGCTGCAAAATCGATTGTTCGGTATCAATTATCTGTGGTGGTGGGGTGAAGACTATGGTTACCAACAGTTTTGCCGAAAATTCCTTCCTTACCGATTTTAGCATTGAAGTCTCCAAGCACGATTTTCGCATCGTACTCAGGACAGGACCCATATGTTTTATCTAAGATGTCGTAGAATTCATCTTTCATTGAGTCCTCCGCTTCGTCGGTTGGTGCGTGCACACATATTAGGCTGATGTTGAAGAATTTGCCTTTGATACGGATGACGGCTAGACGTTCATTAACCGGTGTAAAATCAATGACGTTTCCTCTAAGCCGTTTTCCCACTACGAATCCGCATCCAAATATGTGATGTTTTTCGTGGCAGCTGTAATATATATCGCATGTTCGTTTTTTTAACATGCCAGATCCTTTCCATCGGATTTCCTGTATCGCAGTAATGTCTGATTTATACTGCGAGAGGATATTTTCAATTTTGTTAGATGCAGCTGGATGATAGAGTGTTCTTACATTCCAACTGCAAATTCTTAAATCGGAGTCCTTTAAACGTTTGCCGGGTCTGTTTCCAATAATTTCGATCGTATCCGAGGCTTCAATTGCATCTCTCAAAACTATGTAATTTTTACGGGTAAGGGAGTCAGCCTTACGCCAACCTCAAAATTTGAGGATTTTGGCGCACTTACAATTTTGGCCTGCTTACTAGCGGATAACTAAGAAATTGGATGAAGAAAATGCCCGGAGAGGATTTTTTGTGTATGTGTTGCTAAAATAAAATTTTTTGATTGGTTAAAAAATTTGTGCGGACGTTCGTCCATTAAGAGGAAATCCACCTTTAAAATTCGCAATCCAAATTTTTACATGTAAGAACACATATATGTTTGTATGATTAGTAATTACTGATTAGATGTATTTCTTAGATTAGATTAGATTACTATAAGAAGGTTCACTGGAATAAAATGTTATAATTTGTCAGTGTGTTGGTTATCATTTTTCCAGTCGATTTCCAATATTGTAAGAAATAGATAATCATAAAAATTTAATTTGTGAGAGAGAGATAAAAATTCAAAATACAAAGTGGAAAAAAATTAACGAACGATTTTTTTGTATGAAAGAAATATTGTCTTTATTTTTAGTTAGTTAGTTTATTTATAAATTATGATTTGTTTCAGCACCGCACACCAAACACTAAACACGATGATGTTTTCTCATTTTCAAAACGTTTTTAAAAAATTGTATATAGAATAATTTTTGCAAAAACTTTTTTTAAGCGTTAGGGTTGATTTATTTTTAAATATAACATACACTGCTTAATTTTCATATATATACTCTGCATTTATTTTTTTCTAAGTACTTTCTTACATATTAAATTTTTTTTAAAAATGCAGAGCAATAAAAAACAAAATTGACTTCCCTTATAAGCCAATAAAATAAAATA
Source organism: Argyra leucocephala (assembly GCA_963942445.1). Lineage (NCBI taxonomy): Eukaryota > Metazoa > Arthropoda > Insecta > Diptera > Dolichopodidae > Argyra > Argyra leucocephala. The sequence continues at coordinate 75,434,032 of OZ012681.1, read as the reverse complement.
ATATTATAATATTTGAGAAATAACATATGTTTTTGAAACGAATATTATTTTATGAAGGTACCTGGAAAAATTCAATCATTCAACATTTATTTATTCTCATACCCTAATAAATTTAATACGCTTATTTTTTAAAAAATTCGTACACAAAATTTCAGACGACCGTACACATGAAAAATCTCTAGTGGGCTAAATAAATAAACAAAAATCTCCCGTGGGCTATTTAAAATTACATTGTAAAAATGAAGTTGTTTTTGAAATGGTTTATATCGCACTCTTTCTTTCTCACAACTTCTGACATAAGAAAATATTTACAATAATTCTTTGCTTCTTTAACTAATGGTTTTTTTTGTAAATGTGTTAGTAAAAATATCTTGACTTCCAGTGAACCTTCTTATTATTGATATTCTTTGGTTTAACCTTGTAATTACACATACAATATCAATATTTAAAACATAACATATTTCTTTGCTATTAAAACATTTAAAAAATATACATAAATAGCGGATATTTGATTTGATGATTATATATGCATACATACTTTAGATACTTAACTTAATATATACACGTTATGAAAAATAGTTTGTGTTTAAAAATAGTGCAATACTGTGATAAATTTAGAGTTTAAAGTTAAAAGTTTAAAATTAAAGTATTAAGGTAGAATTTAAAACAACATTTTAAAAAAACGCTCTCCATTGAAAATATTTCACTGAAAACAATACTTATTTTTATATATGACGTTTTGTTTTAATTTATAGAAATTTAATTGAGTTAAAAGATTTAGCTCTGGAGAAAACCACATATAATTGACCATGAGAAAACGCTTCTTCTTCTTCTTCTACCTTATTAAAAGTTTGTCCCTGAGATTTTTTAATAGTAATACCATATGCAAGTCGAATAGGAAATTGGTGTCTATGTAGGTTTTCCGTCAAAATTATGTTTTGATTGCTAAGCTATACATATATATGTATGCTCATTAGTGAAATATGTATGTACATAAGTATATATCCATCTATATTGTAGCATTTACCACATAATTAGCACATAGTTCTGGTGCTCCAGTCGATACAAATCCATATCAAAGTTATGTTTTAGCAAATATAGATATGTCCAGTTTCCCAGGTGTTGATTGGGGATCCATATATCCCATGGGAATGTATGTTGGCCACAAGAAGATATCATTTGCCAAAGGCGTCTTTAGAATTTTTTCTAACCTGTGCTAAAAACTATAATGTGCCCTAAAAACACTGTTTGCAAAAATATATTATTTTTATTAATAATATTATACATATATTTTACATTCACATGTATTAATTATTGCAATAAATCAACAAATCAATAGGTTAACAATAAATAAAAGATATAAAAATATATTAATTAAATATTAAATACTTTCAAAAATAAATTACATTGATATCTTATTTAAAAATTTAATATAAGAAATGTATAATCAAAATCATCGAGGAATAAACAATATAATTATATTTTGTAATTTTATTTAGTATTAATATTTCCAGAAATGAAAAATTTTGTTAAAAAAAAACACAAAATTTTAAGAAATTGACTGACTTATTAAAAAAGTTAATACAGCACCAAATGTTTTAACGCACCGAATGTTTTTCTTATAATATAATTAATTATAGTAACTATTTTTTTAAATTTTATTCACTTTTTTATCTATTATATAAATTTAAAAAAAAAAAAATTCTAAGTTTAAATATATAATTATAAAATTAAAATCCAAATAACTTATGAAAAAAAGAAATAGGAAGATAAAACTGCAATTTTCTTTGGTTGCTATGGTTACTTTACACCTGGTTACTAGATCAACAGATTAGAAATATTTAAATTTTAGCTACATTTATGTGCAAATTTACACACATAAAATGTCTGGTATAAGTTTTGTTTCTTGTAAATTTGCTGAAAAAAATATGGAATTTACAATAGAAGAATTTAGAATAGAAGAAATAGTTAATAAATACAGAACCCAAATTATCTTAACAAATAATAAAACAGTAGAATTTGAAACATTATTAGATAAAAGAATAATTTACGTCGCTGAACATGATTTTAATCGACTAGGTGAAATATTTAGGAAATTTCTTAATAAAGGGAAAGTAGGAATATTCTCAGAACTTTCTGACAATAAATATAACATAGTACAGAATAAAATAATAGAGTTATATAGTAATAGTAACGACATTAAATTTATTAAATGCTCATACAGAGCACAAGACTTAAAAACCGAAACGGAAGCGGTCAAACAAATATCTTTCTATCATGTCCGAGAAAGTTTTCACTCTGGCATACAAGAAACATATTATCAAATTAAGAATAAAGTATACTATCCAAATCTGTTAGAATTAATACAGATAGTAATCAATCAATGTGACGTATGTCAAACAGTAAAGTATGATCGAAAACCCATTAATCCTAAGCTTAAGTACACCGAAACTCTGGTAGCAATAAATGATATAATACATATTGACACATATGTTATTATGAAAAATAGGTTTATGACAGTAATCGATAAATTTTTGAAATTCGGAGCAGCTTACTACCTTACTGATAGAAATCATGTAACGATAATAGAGCAATTAGAAGACCATTTTAGCAAATTAGGCTAGCCCCGAAAAATAGTGGCAGACAACGAGTTTAAAACAATAAGAATACAAGAATTTCTACAAGATAAACAAATAGAAATCCATTTTACAAAACCAAATAGTCATACTGGGAATTCCGATATTGAAAGGTTCCACAGTACCATCGTCGAAATTTTTAGAATACTTAAATATAAAAAAGCAAGCAATATATCAGTCAGGAGATTAATCCAACAATCTATAAGAGCATACAATGAAAGATATCATTCAACCATTAAAAACAAACCCATTGAAGTTCAAAATCATAAGATAGATTTTGAACAAATTAAAGAAAACTTACAGGTAACCAAACTAAAAAATATAGGAAAGCTAAATCAGTTTAAGGAAAACTATGAAGAAACAAGATCGACAGGTTTCGTTAGGAATTATAAGGCAGTTCGACACAAAGAACAGCCTAAATTTAAAAAGGCTAATCTTAGAAACATACATGTAACTAACATTAAACGACCTCTAAAATTTTCAGGTCTGGAAAATACTGATAACGGTCCTATTACTGACAACACCTAGTTCAGCTTCATTAGAAGTAAGCACGATAGATGTTAATTAAGGATTTGTAGAAATAAATTTAGACAAAACCGAATTAGTAACAAAAACCGACATAGTTATCCACATTTTCAACCCAAACGAAATCACCAACATTCTTAATAATATCTCATATCATATAGAAGAATTAAATGTAAATTAAAAATCAATATTACAAACCGAGATCTCTCAGCTCATTAATAAACTTAAGACTATTACACCAAAAAATAATACAAGAAACAAACGAGGACTAGTAAATGCAATAGGAACAACATCTAAATGGTTATTTGGCACCATGGACGACGAAGACCGACAAGTTATCGAAAAACATTTACGTACAGTTGAGGACAATAACTACAAACTAATAATTACTACAAATGAACAAGTAAAAATTAACGAACAATTCAGCACGTCACTTAAACAACTAAAAACTATAATAGAATCCGATAGAGAAGCGGTACTCAAACAATTAAATAATATACAGGACCAATTATTCAACAAAATCGTTACCTCGATTTTCTATTCAAAACCCAGTTCATCAAAGAAAAAATTGAACACATTCAAGATAGTTTAGCCTCAGCCAAACAGGGTATTGTGCACCCCAACATATTAACTAACGACGAAATAAATGAATACAATATAGATTTTTTCAAATTACAATATATAAAGATAGGTGCAACCAAATTTTTAGATAATTCACTAATGCTTGCTGTTAAAATCCCTAAAAAAATAAAAGAAATACAATTAAAAATGATAATTCCAATACCAAATAAAGAAAAGAAAGAAGTTGATTTCGCAACAGAAATCGTATTTGAGTATAATAATTCAACTTATCGTTATGAAAAATTAAAAACATTAAATGAACTTAATTTAAGTAAGCATTGTATTTATAAAAAGAATTGTATATTAATAACAAATAATTTGACTGAAATCATAGAAATAGATGAAGAAACTATTATTATAAAAAATGCCAACAATATTGAGTTGAATCAAACTTGTGACAATAGAAAATTAATTGTAACAAATAATGTATTAATCCATTTTAAAAATTGTACGGTCAAAATGTTAGACCATTATTTTTCAAATATTAAAGAAATTGTTAATGAAAGATTTTATTATCCTGTAAATAAAAGTTATAAAGAATTTAAAAATAAATAATATTTTAATAATGTTAAGGAAATTAAAGATTTAAGTTATCATAAAAACATTTCATATAGTTTAATTATCACATCAATTGTAATAACTTCCATTGTATTTGGAATATTTGCATCGCGGAAAATATTAAGAAAAAAATTCATTATTAAAACAATTCAGGAGAATTCTAAATTAAACGTGGGAGAAGTTATATATAAACCACATGCCACCAATACAAATATTTTGGACAGTATGTCAAATACAAATATTGTAGACAGTACGTCAGCACTTTCTGTTGACAAAAATCTGGGAAACAATATTTTCTCACTAAATATTAACACGCTTAAAACTAACGCAAATACTCCAATTACAATACAATATTAAATAAAAAGTAAACTGATGAGTATGCAAAATATCATAATAATTAAGAATGTACTTGAATATAATTTTAGAATTTTAACTTCAGATATATTTTATGTTTAAAAGTCGTCGGTTGAAAATAAATAGTTTTAAAACTTAAAAAAGTGTTTTGTTTTAATAAAACTTCAAACTAAATTTATAAATCGCGCGCTGAAATTACTGTTTAACACTTTAAATTATTATGGTTGAATTTAGTATTCAAATTTATAAAAAGTTCAATTTATTAATTAATAAGTTCAAACTATTAATTTAAAAAAATTAAAAATTTCATTAAAAAAGAAAATAGTTTCAGTTAAAAAGCAAATTATTTTAGTGTTAAAGTTAAAAAGGTGTATATATAATTTTTTGATGATAATAAGTTTTATGAATTTTGTGTCAATTGCTTAAATAAATACACATATAAAAAAATAATTTTAGATTTAATTTTTGAAAAATAAAATTATATTATTATTTAATAAATTTATTAATAATTGATTCATACACACATAAATTAGTTTTATTTTGAACATATGAAATTGTATTGCAAATCAACTAATTACTTCCAGACGGCTTTTCGGCTGATACCCTTAAAGCAGATTTTTTTTAGAGAATTACATTTTCTTTATATTTAAAAAAATATATATAGGTTGTCGCTTTAAAACTGAAAATATTTCATTTAAGTTAAATTTTTTTTCAACATTTACTAAAATAATAGAAATGAGAGTAGTATACCTATACCTAACCTAAATAGATGTACAATACAAACGCACACAAGGGTTTTCACATCTGTATTCTTGTCCTGTCGTTTCTACCTAAAGAAATCCTCGCTTTTACACTATATTTTGTATCAAGTATTCCTTTTGTGTAAACAAATAAAGGTCTTATATGTATTAGTAGATATTTTTCTCATTTGAAATAATTTTCAAAGAGGAAACATGAAAAATAAAAATTATTTTTGTTTTGTTTTTTTTAATAATATTATATACTTATATACTTATCTTACCATTTTACTGTACGAAATCATATTAAATTAAAATTTTCATTTATTCAAAAAAAATTGTATTTGTTTTATTATTGTTTTTACTTCTGTACAAAAAAAATACACAATTATAAACAAATAGTAATAATATTAAAATGGCTAAAAAAAAACCTAAAATCCCTTCAAATAAATTCAATAATAACATGTCATTAATTTTTATCATCATTCTTTTTTCCATCACGTATATTTATAGTTAATGTTAGAGTGTTACACTAAATTCTTAAAATTTACAAAATCTAGATAACTATACTCATACAATATTAAATCTATCGCACATTCTTTTCTTTTTAAATTAAAAAAAAATATTTCATATACATTCATATGCATGTTTTAATTTTTTAAATAGTAAATATTATCGGTTTTTTTTAGATTACGTGTAACTGAGATGTTAAATCAATTTACCTGTTACTTACTACATAATATAAATACAAATAAGTTAAACCTTATATTGTGTGTACATGCGTATGTATATATATAAGTACCTTAAAACAAAAAAACCTAAACTAAAAACATACCTATATATTTAATTACCATATATGTATATCCTGTTCCTGTACAAAATCATTTTCAAATTTTTATTTAATATTTATACTTATATGTACAAATAATTATTATACATACAAGCATAATTACTAAAATAATATCCAAATAGCTAAAATTGTCTTGTAATAAAAAAAAATGAAAAATATACCTAAAATCCCTTTAAAAAAATTCAAGATCATATTTTTTCATTCATTTTTATCACCATTATTTTTTTCCCATACATTTCTGTCGGAACTACGTAGCCAACCAAAATTCAAAATAATAATAAATTCTTCTGCTGATAAAAAAATTCTCAATTTTAATGTTTCTATGTATTTGTAAAAAAATACCAGAAATAGGATCGATTTGGTATCATAAAAAAGGCCGAAGCTTTTTTTTTTTGTTTTCCTCTCTACCCTTTTGCCTACAAACTAAGTGCAGAAAACGAAAGGAATACAGATGTGAAAACCCTCACTAGGATTGTTAAGATTTATGGTTGGAAACAACAAAAACGATTCTTTTATTTAAACAAAACTTTATTATGTTTCTTCATAGAGATTCAAACTTATATATTATATGAAGTTACATATATAATATACAAGAAGTAATTAAAATTTAGAATGGGAAAATACCCATAATGAAAAATAAATATGTTGAATTTACAAGCGTTGACAGAAGGTAATTCAGTGTTGCCAACCTTGTTTTCTTTAATTAATAAGCTGTCAATGTTGACTTTGCTACATTTTTAGCACGCCCTCTCAAAGTTGACTATGTTATAACAGTGAAAATAGTCGAATATTTTCCTTTTAATTTTACTGATATGCTTATCATACAGATACGCGTATTTCGTCTACTACTTGCAGACTTCTTCAGTGTTTTGTACTCGACTGAGGAAAGAAATCTAAAATTGTCTTATTTATTTTATTCGTACAGGTAACAATTTGATGTTTCTCGCAGCTGCATGGTTGTTTATTATCCAATGAATTAGCACAGGTAGGGGGTTGAATAAAAATATTTTTATTTATTTTATTATTGGTATTTAAAATAATTTTTCCGACGTTAGGGTGACAGGTAGGGGTGGTGTTATTTGTTTTATTGTATTTCACTAAAAATTTAAATAAAGAAGAATATCCATTGCCTTGGTCTTTATTTAGGAGTGAGTCATTTTTAGTTTTGTAAATTTCGATGCTTTCAGCTGAATCTAGTTTCCTAGAATCTCTAATGTAATTTATCATTACAATGTCTTCTTTCGAAATGCTATGATTCTCCTGGATGATGTGTTCTGCTACTTTGGATCGGAACTCTGTTGAGTTCTTCTTTTTAGCCTCTAACCACTCCTATCAACATAAGATGGCATCGTTCAACCACATGATCCATCGAATGTTAACACTTCCCATCTCCCAAAAAGGTTTAGTAAAAGAAACTAAACACATATTTGAAATTGCGAGAATAAACGGATATCCGGAAAAAACCATCACGGCCTTACTTAGTAAATGGAAAAGAAGTTTACAACGGAATTCCCTCACTAACCTACTGACTGATCAACAACCCATAAGAAGAGTAGCATTGGAGTTTAGCAAGATTTCTCTCCCACTCAGAACGAAATTAAGAAAACACGGGTTAGATATCGTATATAGCAGTAGAACTAACCAACTCAAGTCTGTTCTAGGTTCAACTAAAGACCCAATCGAACAAATGGAAAAATCAGGTGTATATAAGGTAACTTGCAGTCATTGCAACAAAGTTTATATTGGGCAAACTAGGAGAAACATGCAAACGCGACTCAATGAACACCTGAAAGAAGCAGAACTGGCTAAAAAGAAGAACTCAACAGAGTTCCGATCCAAAGTAGCAGAACACATCATCCAGGAGAATCATAGCATTTCGAAAGAAGACATTGTAATGATAAATTACATTAGAGATTCTAGGAAACTAGATTCAGCTGAAAGCATCGAAATTTACAAAACTAAAAATGACTCACTCCTAAATAAAGACCAAGGCAATGGATATTCTTCTTTATTTAAATTTTTAGTGAAATACAATAAAACAAATAACACCACCCCTACCTGTCACCCTAACGTCGGAAAAATTATTTTAAATACCAATAATAAAATAAATAAAAATATTTTTATTCAACCCCCTACCTGTGCTAATTCATTGGATAATAAACAACCATGCAGCTGCGAGAAACATCAAATTGTTACCTGTACGAATAAAATAAATAAGACAATTTTAGATTTCTTTCCTCAGTCGAGTACAAAACACTGAAGAAGTCTGCAAGTAGTAGACGAAATACGCGTATCTGTATGATAAGCATATCAGTAAAATTAAAAGGAAAATATTCGACTATTTTCACTGTTATACCAAAATTTTACTCTAACGCTTGAAAACAAGTTTTTATAAAAACTTGACTATGTTGTTTAGATAAGTTACTCCCATTTGTTTTCGTAACTGTTCAAACTGATCTTTTGGTAAAGCTTTCGTCATAATATCTGCTATTTGTTCTTTACTGGATACATGTTCAAAATTGATTAATCCTTTTTCGTATTTCTCACGGATAAAATGGTATCGAATTTCTATATGCTTAGCTCTTTTGTGAAACGGTAGGAACATGAACTTCCGATATTTTCTCAAGTATACGTGAAACCCAAATTGCCTCTTTTACGCCTTCACTACCAGTCACAAATTCCGCTTCAGTAGTTGATAATGAAGTCATAAGTTGTTTTCTACTCATCCAGGTGATCCATATTATATATGACAGTTTTCCATACTTACATACCATTCCTGATGTAGATTTTCTTGTTTTTATATCTCCGGCAGAATCAGCGTCACTATAGATTTCAATTTTGGAGAATTTTGTTTTTCATACAAAATACCATAATCAAGCGTACCTTTCAGATATCAAATTATTCTTTTTTCTGATATCCAGTCAGCTTTTGCAGGATGTTCTAATTTTTGCGATGCTTTTGATATCGCATAGGCAATGTCAGGTCTAGTAGATGTGGCAAGATACATCAGAGATCCCACAGTTTCTCTGTACGGTGTATTTTCTGGTATTTTTGCTGAATCAATATATTCTTGTTTAATAGCTGGAACTGTTAATGTGTTAGCTTCATTCATATTACATTTATTCAATATTTTCTTTGCATAATTGTTTTGATTGAGAAAAATTGAACCATCTAAAAAACGTTCTATTTGCATTCCTAGATAATATTCTAATGGTCCAATTTTAGCATCGTATTTCTTAGTTAAATCAAGCAAGAAGTTGTCTAATAAAATCGTATCATTAGTAATCCGTCATCTACATATATGGTTAATAATAATTTTCATTTTCCTTCTTTTTTAAATAAATAAACATGGATCTGCTTTTGATTGAAACAATTTACATTTGTTGAGAAATTCTTTAAATGCTTCACTCCAGCATCTAGACGATTGCTTCAAACCATATAAACCTTTTTTAAGCTTACACACTCTTCCAGATTTATCACCATATTCTTCAGGTTGCTTTATATAAACATTTTCTTGTGATATTCCATAGAAAAATGCAGTTTTGATGTCGAATTGCCTTAAAATAAGATGTTCTTGAACAGCCACACTTAATATAGTTCTGACAGTGTCGAAGCGAGCAACCGGCGAAAATGTTTCTTTATAGTCAATTCCTTCCATTTGAGCAAAACCTTTAGCCACTTATCGATTGAACCATCTGCTTTTCTTTTAATCTTCAAAACCCAACGACTGTCAATACTTTTACATTTGCTGGTGACTTTCGTATTCACATTTTAAACTTTGTAAAAAATAATATTTTTTTTTTTGTATATCAAATAATAACGCCAATAGTTGTTTTTTTATTTAAGTGATTTTTATTTAAAAACTTTAATTTTCGAAGACTTATTCGAGACTGATTTTTAATTTAAAAATTTATACATTTGTTTTATTTTGAGTTTGCCAATTCGGCAAATTGTACATTTTAATTATTTTATTTCTTTTTTTAAAAATAGTTTATTAACTTTTCGCATATTGAAATATATAACCGAATTAATTTATTTATTTAAAATAACAGGAAACGCTGACGTTTCGTCTGTTATTTTTATAGGAATGTCACTTGACAGGTACGTAACTTCTCTCTCATTTAGTTTAGAATTCTCCTGAATTCTTTTATTAATTTGAAAAAATAACCAAATTTTTTGAATAACGTAATTGCTCCAATTATACAAATAACAAAAAAGATTACATCAAGTATATATGAAAATACTTTATGAAATTTTAATTCTTTAATTTTTTCAATATTATTTTCTGTTTCTAATATAACATCATTGAATGTAATTTTATTCTTAAAATTAAAGGTTTGATTTAATTGGTAATAAAATCTTTGCTTAAAACTATCATTTACATTTGAAAAATTATGATCTAATATTTTTAGAGTACAATTATTGAAATGGATCAAAATATGACCAGTTATAATAATATTTCTATTGTCACATGATTGATTTACTTTTATATTGCTAGCATTTTTTATTAAAATTGTTTCTTCATCAATTTGTATTATTTCGGTTAACTTGTTATTTATTAATTCACAATTATTTTTAAAAATACACATTTTACTTATGGGACCTGCACACTTATCAAACATTTCATCAAATCTGACTGAACTGATAAGTGTGCGATGTTGACTGACGGTTTGTCAAACCGTTTGAAACAAAATCAAAATTTTTTGATTTTACTCACAAACAAGTGAAAACTGACAAACATGTTTGATAGTCTGCGGGTTATTTTTCGTCAGTCATCAGTCAACGAATTTGTTTTTGAAAAAATTTCAGTTTAAAAACAGAAATCAGTTAAAAAAAATTTCAACATTTTTGGAGATAATTTGGAGAAGGTAAATACATATTTTACATTATATTGTTTTTTATTTATTTTAGATGATGTTACATTATCTAATAATAGTTGAATTTTGTAACTATTGAAAATTGTAATATTATATTAGTTGAAATTTTAATTATATAACATAAGATACATGAAGTGAGGTTAAATAAGTGAACGTTTTTGTTTTTTTTTTAAGATGGAAAAGAATTTTTTATTAGATTTTATAGAATGCTATAAAAGCAAAACGTCCTCATGGGATATAACATCGCCTGATTATGTCAATAAAAACAAAAAAGATAATTGTCTTATAGATCTTTTAGAAATTTAAAAAAAAATCAAACCTAATGCTACAGTTGATGATGTTAAGAAAAAAATTAACATCATCAGAAGTAGCTATAGAAGGGAGCTAAAAAAAATTAAAAGTTTGGAAACATCAGGTACAGGTACTGATGAACTATATAAACCGTCGATATGGTGGTTCGATTTGATGGATTTTTTAAAGAATTTAGAGAAGCCGATAACAAGTATTTCTACTATGGATTTAGATGGAGAAGAATATGTAAGAAATTCCAAAATATTTTTTTCCATATTTATTGAAAATTAATCAAACTCATTAAATATATCTATTATAAATTGTTCTTAGTTTTTTGAAATTTAAATTTTTTATCATATATGTAATTAATTTAAAAATTTGTTTTGCCAAGGAACCGTATTTATTGTGTTGAAATTTTCACAAAATCTATTCCTCACTTGCTTAGCATACTCATATGTGTTGTTAGATTTTGTTGATTGCAATCCCGTTAAGTTTCTACCAGACCTTTCTCTTCCTGTTTCAATTGTTCCGTTTTCAATATTTTCAATAATTTTTACTGATTTTGATACATAGTTTTTCTTATGTGTTTAATCAAAAAATTATGTAAAAAACAACAGCTTAAAGTAATGATTGCTGCCTTTTCAGGTGCTAATTTTATTAGTTGTTGAAATATTCCAAACCGAGTTGCTAACATTCCAAATGCATTCTCCACCACACGTCTAGCTCTACTCAATCTATAGTTAAATATTAATTTATCTGTTGTTAAATTACTTTCGCTATATGGTTTTAATAAATGCTCAGATAGAAAAGCATCGTCGCTGAGAAAAACAAACGGAAATGTAGATTCAGTTCCTGGTAAAACATTATCTTTCGGTATATTCAATTAGTTGTTGAGGAATTTTTGCCAAAAAATGGTATAAAATATCACACCACCATCCGAAACTCATCCATTGGAACCAACATCTACCATTATAAATTCATAATTAGAGTTTACTATTCCCATTAGAACAATGCTAAAAAACTGTAGTTAAAATATAAAGATCCTGAAGCCGCTGGTTTTCGTATTGCTATCTATTGCTCCCAAACAATTGTAAAAATTCCATTTATGACCAAAGTCAAAAGCAATTTTTCTCCATTCAGCTTCTGTGTTCGGTATCTAAAAACATATTAGGATGTTCAAATATTATTTTAAAATTCAAGTATTAATAATAATAAGTATAATTTTTTGAATTTTTTTAGATTAAAGAAACATTTGCATCGGCACCGGCAAAAAAAATTAAAGAATCGAAGCAAGAAAAACTGTTGTCTTTAGCCTTAGGTTATTTAGAAAAAGATGATAATGATGCCACATTAAATATTGCAAAAGTTTGGTCAAATAAATTGAGTAAATTAAACAGCCGCCAGAGGATTAAAGTTGAAAAACAAATAAATGGCATTTTATATGAAGCATTATCTTGAATTTTTAGATGCACTTCCCTCAACCTCGTCATCAATATATACTGTAACACGTTCCTCATCACCAATTCTAATACCTTCCCCATCAACCTTCCAAGCTTCTTGTTCTGAAGAAGATACTGAGTTTAGCTTACAATCTATACAACATTTTTTTCAAAATTTTTCTAACTAAATATGTACATAATAATGTAAATCAAAATCATTTATTATTAGAACCATGTACTGTATTAATAACTTTTTGACCACGTACTGTATTATAACTATATATTATAACTATATGACAGTACTGTATGTCATGTCGACGAAGGATCTACCTGTAGCTAGAAATCTTAAGGTTGAGGCTAGTCTTTCGTTAACAGTAATAGCATCTCTAAATCTCGTATCCTGTTTTTCTATAAGAGGTCTTATTAATTTGAGTAAATACTCATAGTTCTCCTTATTAATTCTAAAGTAGTTCTTATAATCTAAAGGTTCCGAAATTTTTATCTCATCCAACAAATTTATATGAGAAAATTTTGGCCGTTCTCTCAACCAATCTTTTACCCATTTTTTTCTTTGTATTTTATTGTTACGGGATAATCCTATAATAATGGCAAGACACGCTTTTTCCTTCTCATTCATCTTTTGTTGTTTGTATGTGTTTAAAACTCTTGTGTTACGTTTAAAAATCAAAACGATACTAAATTAAAAAATTCGAATAAAAAAACGAAAAAGCTGACAGTCAGTTTGATAGATGTGCGCCTTTGTTTGACAGTCAAGTGTTGGACAACAGTCATGTTTGTCAAACGGTTTGATAAGTGTGCAGGTCCCTTTAATGATAATTCATTTAAAGTTTTTAATTTTTCATACTATATGTTTTGTTGCTATATGTAAAAATAATTTCATTAGGATAATCATTTTCTTTGTTTTCTTTGTTAGATACTGGAATGACACTTTCTAACTGAACTGATTTAATTTTCCTTGGAATTTTAATTGTCAATAATAGTGAGTCTTTATCAAATTGAGCTAAACCTAATTTTATATACTGTAATTTATAAAAGTCTATAATATTTTTAGAGTACAATTATTGAAATGGATCAAAATATGACCAGTTATAATAATATTTCTATTGTCACATGATTGATTTACTTTTATATTGCTAGCATTTTTTTATTAAAATTGTTTCTTCATCAATTTGTATTATTTCGGTTAACTTGTTATTTATTAATTCACAATTATTTTTAAAAATACACATGGGACGCTAAGGTTGATATAGGCCCTAGGCAGAGTGTACCCCTAACGTATAGCTCTGATAAAACCTAGGAAAAGCCTTCTGGTTTAACAACTACAGCTCTGTCAAAAACTTACTTTGTAAGGCGGACGAGAGCGGGTGAATGCGTGAACTTAGCGCAATAACTAAGTAAACCGGTTAGGCTGGATCAATCCGCGCAAACGAGGACGTATGTTTTCGACGGGCGCGAACAATCGGTTAGTTAGGCGGAGACGGAAACTCCGTCGTCAAATGACCTGGCCCTCCTGGTAGGGGGTTTGTGTGTAGTTTTATCTGCCCTACCACAATAAAATTAATGCAGTAATCAAAAATGTAATGGACAAAACAAAATATTCTATTACCCCAGGTGGCAGACCAGTTGCACTGGAAAATCCACCCTTTTCGGAGGTCGGTCCCACGGATTCTGGGGGGGACCAACTATTACATACAAAAGGAAATTTCAACAGGAGTTCGTTAACATCAAGAACTCCCCCTAAATCAATAAACAAAGAGAGTAAAACAACAAGAACTCCTTTGAAAAACGTGCCAGTAGAAAAGCAAACAAGAGTCGAAAGCGTTGGCGATAACAAGATCCAACTAGACTCTGTAGGTGTAAATTTCTACAACGAATGGAAAAAAGAAGTAAAGGCACGGAAAGAAATGGAACAGATAGTGATCAGTCTACAGGATCACATTAAAGAACTAGAAAAAAAGGTTACCTTATTAGATAGAGGTAATTCACCAGCGCCAAGTTATTGCAACATCTTCAATTACTTCACGGATGAAGAAGAACTCACGAGAGAAACGGATTGGATTCTTAAAAAAACAAAAAGACCATCCAAAAAAAGGAAAGCAGAGGGTAGCCCCGAAACTGCCCAACAGAAAAAAGAATCACCAAAAACAAAACAAACAGCACTTGGAAACAATACTGCGGATAAAAAAGCTAAAAAAGAGGAACATAAACCACCACCTATTATGGTTCATGGGTTAGGTACCTTTGGTGAGCTAACCCAATAAATAGAAAGGGTATAAATAGAAACCACACATATGCCGTGAGCAATGATGACCTATCGTCTGACCATACTCCAGTGATCATGGTTCTAAGTGAAAAAGTTGAACACAAAAATTCAATTATATTCAATCGCTTAAATAATCAACTAAAACAGCAAATCAGAAATATAAAAAATAACTCATTTAATAAATTCTTAAACAATTTATCAGCCGATGCTTATACTGACTACTCGCTTTGGAAAGCAGCTAAACGAATAAATAGACCACAGGTGCAAGATCCACCTTTGAAAACACAGGCTGGTAGCTGGGTCGGTAACCCAAAAGAAAAAGCTAAAATTTTTGCTGTCCACTTGGCAGAGGTCTTCACAGCACCAACACAAAATCTTGCAAATGAAAATATAACTCTCGAAGTTAAAATAGATGAAGCGGAAATTTCGCATGTCACCCTAAGAGAAATTAAACAAATATGCAGACACAACCTGAGTGTCAAAAAAGCACCAGGTTACGATCTCATCAATGGCCACATCATGCGGGAACTACCAGATCTAGCTTTGTTAAAGCTACAACATATATTTAATGCATGTTTTAAGTTCACATATGTTCCGAGACAATGGAAAATTGCAGAAGTAATTGTAATACCGAAGCAAGGAAAACCGCCTTCAGAGGTAACATCATATCGACCAATATCGTTGTTACCTATTATATCAAAAATATTTGAGAAACTGCTCCTCAAAAGACTTGCCCCGATTATTGAAGAAAGAGATCTGATCCCGAACCATCAATTTGGATTCAGAAACAAACATTCTACAATTGATCAAGTGCATCGGATCACAAATATAGTGGAAAAAGCGTTCGAAGAAAAAAAAGTCTGCTCAGCAATCTTCTTAGATGTTGCTCAGGCTTTCGACAAAGTTAGGCACCAAGGCCTTGAATTTAAGCTACATCGTGATTTACCAAGACAATTCTATGAAATATTAAAATCATATATGAATAATAGATGCTTTCGTGTACGTTATGCCAAAGAATATTCAGAAGTAAAAGAAATATCTGCTGGAGTCCCACAGGGAAGTGTTCTTGGTCCAATACTTTACCTGCTATATACAAGAGATATCCCACAAATTGACAACATTTTTATGGCTACCTTTGCAGACGACACTGCGATTCTTGCAGTTGACGTATCTGTCGAAAACTCCACAGCAAAACTTCAAAATGCAATGAATAAAATAAGATTATGGACCCAACGTTGGCGCATTAAACTTAATGAAAGCAAATCAACTCATATAAATTTTACATACAAAAAGATTGCAACCATTCCTATCTCAATCAATAACAAAATAGTACCATATGCCAATACAGCAAAGTATCTGGGAATGACACTCGATGCTAAGCTAAGATGGAAGGAACATATAAGAAAGAAAAAAGAAGAGCTAAACATTAGACTCAAAAAATTTTACTGGTTACTTGGGCGTGGTTCTGAGTTATCAGTACAGAACAAAATATTAATATATAAGCAGATATTAAAACCTGTGTGGACGTACGGTATCCAATTATGGGGCTGTGCAAAGAAAACCAACATTGAAATGTTGCAAAAATTTCAAAATAAAGTGCTCCGTGGTATAGTAAATGCACCATGGTACATACGTAACAAAGATCTCCACCGTGACTTGCGCATTGAAACAGTCACGGAAGAGATCAAGAAACATGCAGTCAAACACGAGCAGAGACTGCAAACTCATGTGAACTCGGAAATGGCAGCAGTTCTTCATATCGACAGTAGTATCCGTCGACTCAAGAGAACGAAACCCCACGAGCTGGTCACGACCTAAAATGGAAAATTCTACGATAATAGTTTCCTTTACGGAAATTTTTATTTCAATAATTTTCCTTTGCGAAAAAATCTAAAAAATCTTCCCACGCGGAGCTATTGCTGTGACTATCTCCTTCACGGGAAATATCATAGTGATAAAGTTCCTACACGGTAATTATTATGATGTTAGCGATCCTCCACGGAAACTATCACTATAATAATTTCCTAAAGACGCGACCGAAAATTTACGAAAAAAAAAAGTCATTAGTCGATCTTACGTAGATTGGTTATAACGGAAAAAGATAGGTGGGCTTTAGTGGGTTCGATTCCTACACTATCAAGATGCACACGCGGCTGGAGCTCTTGATGTCCTTCGGGGATTACCTCCTATCTTTCGCAAAAAAAAAAAAAAAAAAAAAAAAAAAAAAAAAAAAATACACATTTTACTTATGGGACCTGCACACTTATCAAACATTTCATCAAATCTGACTGAACTGATAAGTGTGCGATGTTGACTGACGGTTTGTCAAACCGTTTGAAACAAAATCAAAATTTTTTGATTTTACTCACAAACAAGTGAAAACTGACAAACATGTTTGATAGTCTGCGGGTTATTTTTCGTCAGTCATCAGTCAACGAATTTGTTTTTGAAAAAATTTCAGTTTAAAAACAGAAATCAGTTAAAAAAAATTTCAACATTTTTGGAGATAATTTGGAGAAGGTAAATACATATTTTACATTATATTGTTTTTTATTTATTTTAGATGATGTTACATTATCTAATAATAGTTGAATTTTGTAACTATTGAAAATTGTAATATTATATTAGTTGAAATTTTAATTATATAACATAAGATACATGAAGTGAGGTTAAATAAGTGAACGTTTTTTTTTTTTTTTAAGATGAAAAAGAATTTTTTATTAGATTTTATAGAATGCTATAAAAGCAAAACGTCCTTATGGGATATAACATCGCCTGATTATGTCAATAAAAACAAAATAGATAATTGTCTTATAGATCTTTTAGAAATTTAAAAAAAAATCAAACCTAATGCTACAGTTGATGATGTTAAGAAAAAAATTAACATCATCAGAAGTAGCTATAGAAGGGAGCTAAAAAAAATTAAAAGTTTGGAAACATCAGGTACAGGTACTGATGAACTATATAAACCGTCGATATGGTGGTTCGATTTGATGGATTTTTTAAAGAATTTAGAGAAGCCGATAACAAGTATTTCTACTATGGATTTAGATGGAGAAGAATATGTAAGAAATTCCAAAATATTTTTTTCCATATTTATTGAAAATTAATCAAACTCATTAAATATATCTATTATAAATTGTTCTTAGTTTTTTGAAATTTAAATTTTTTATCATATATGTAATTAATTTAAAAATTTGTTTTGCCAAGGAACCGTATTTATTGTGTTGAAATTTTCACAAAATCTATTCCTCACTTGCTTAGCATACTCATATGTGTTGTTAGATTTTGTTGATTGCAATCCCGTTAAGTTTCTACCAGACCTTTCTCTTCCTGTTTCAATTGTTCCGTTTTCAATATTTTCAATAATTTTTACTGATTTTGATACATAGTTTTTCTTATGTGTTTAATCAAAAAATTATGTAAAAAACAACAGCTTAAAGTAATGATTGCTGCCTTTTCAGGTGCTAATTTTATTAGTTGTTGAAATATTCCAAACCGAGATGCTAACATTCCAAATGCATTCTCCACCACACGTCTAGCTCTACTCAATCTATAGTTAAATATTAATTTATCTGTTGTTAAATTACTTTCGCTATATGGTTTTAATAAATGCTCAGATAGAAAAGCATCGTCGCTGAGAAAAACAAACGGAAATGTAGATTCAGTTCCTGGTAAAACATTATCTTTCGGTATATTCAATTAGTTGTTGAGGAATTTTTGCCAAAAAATGGTATAAAATATCACACCACCATCCGAAACTCATCCATTGGAACCAACATATACCATTATAAATTCATAATTAGAGTTTACTATTCCCATTAGAACAATGCTAAAAAACTGTAGTTAAAATATAAAGATCCTGAAGCCGCTGGTTTTCGTATTGCTATCTATTGCTCCCAAACAATTGTAAAAATTCCATTTATGACCAAAGTCAAAAGCAATTTTTCTCCATTCAGCTTCTGTGTTCGGTATCTAAAAACATATTAGGATGTTCAAATATTATTTTAAAATTCAAGTATTAATAATAATAAGTATAATTTTTTGAATTTTTTTAGATTAAAGAAACATTTGCATCGGCACCGGCAAAAAAAATTAAAGAATCGAAGCAAGAAAAACTGTTGTCTTTAGCCTTAGGTTATTTAGAAAAAGATGATAATGATGCCACATTAAATATTGCAAAAGTTTGGTCAAATAAATTGAGTAAATTAAACAGCCGCCAGAGGATTAAAGTTGAAAAACAAATAAATGGCATTTTATATGAAGCATTATCTTGAATTTTTAGATGCACTTCCCTCAACCTCGTCATCAATATATACTGTAACACGTTCCTCATCACCAATTCTAATACCTTCCCCATCAACCTTCCAAGCTTCTTGTTCTGAAGAAGATACTGAGTTTAGCTTACAATCTATACAACATTTTTTTCAAAATTTTTCTAACTAAATATGTACATAATAATGTAAATCAAAATCATTTATTATTAGAACCATGTACTGTATTTATAACTTTTTGACCACGTACTGTATTATAACTATATATTATAACTATATGACAGTACTGTATGTCATGTCGACGAAGGATCTACCTGTAGCTAGAAATCTTAAGGTTGAGGCTAGTCTTTCGTTAACAGTAATAGCATCTCTAAATCTCGTATCCTGTTTTTCTATAAGAGGTCTTATTAATTTGAGTAAATACTCATAGTTCTCCTTATTAATTCTAAAGTAGTTCTTATAATCTAAAGGTTCCGAAATTTTTATCTCATCCAACAAATTTATATGAGAAAATTTTGGCCGTTCTCTCAACCAATCTTTTACCCATTTTTTTCTTTGTATTTTATTGTTACGGGATAATCCTATAATAATGGCAAGACACGCTTTTTCCTTCTCATTCATCTTTTGTTGTTTGTATGTGTTTAAAACTCTTGTGTTACGTTTAAAAATCAAAACGATACTAAATTAAAAAATTCGAATAAAAAAACGAAAAAGCTGACAGTCAGTTTGATAGATGTGCGCCTTTGTTTGACAGTCAAGTGTTGGACAACAGTCATGTTTGTCAAACGGTTTGATAAGTGTGCAGGTCCCTTTAATGATAATTCATTTAAAGTTTTTAATTTTTCATACTATATGTTTTGTTGCTATATGTAAAAATAATTTCATTAGGATAATCATTTTCTTTGTTTTCTTTGTTAGATACTGGAATGACACTTTCTAACTGAACTGATTTAATTTTCCTTGGAATTTTAATTGTCAATAATAGTGAGTCTTTATCAAATTGAGCTAAACCTAATTTTATATTGTGTAATTTATAAAAGTCTATTTCATATCTTTCTATTTCACAATTCCATGTTTATTGCACAATTCCATGCCTAATGGAAGCTAAATTATCCTGTATTGTTTCAATTTTTTCTTTAATGAATTGTATCTTAAAAAGCAAATCTAAATATAAATTTTGTTGAACTAAAGATTTCTCTAGACTATTTACATGATTTGATAATATATTTCTATCCCTTTCTATAATTGCTTTAAGTTATTTAATTGTTTTATGAAATTGGTTATTAATTTTGATTTGTTCATTATAATTAGTAACTAGTAAATGATTGTTATGATCTACCGTTTGTAAATACTTTTCTATATTTTGTGGGTCTTGTTCATCCATTGTTCCAAATAACCATTTGGACAGTATTCCAATGCCATTTATTAGTCCTCGTTTTTGTCTTTTATTAGGTATTATAGTTTTCAGTTTGTTTATAAGTTCTGAAATTTCTGTTCATAATATTGTTTCTTTATTTAAATCTAGTAAATTTGTTCTGTTTGCAATGTCATCGAGTAAATTCAGTATTTCAGTTGGTTGTATAATGTGTATAATAATGTCTGTTTGTGTGACTAATTCTTCTTTATCTAAATTTATTTTTACAAATCCTGCACTCGAATCTATGTTATTTATTTCTAACATACTACATGTCACGGTCTGCATTGTCATTATTGTCAACATTGTTATTATCGCTAATATCTGTAAATTTTAATGGTTTTTTAATATTGGTTATATGAATGTCTCTTTAATTTATTGATTTCTAAATTTTCTTTTACTTTTTCGCGTTTAATTTTATGACTTTGTACTTCATTTGGTGTGTACTTAATAGTTCCACTGATATCTGTTATTGTAGATTCTTATGGCTTGTTGGATTAATTGCTGTACAGAAAAATTCTTTTTATTTAACCGCAATACTCTACATTTTTCCGCGATAGTATTGTGAAATCTTTCTATATCTGCATTTCCTGTGTGGCTATTGGGTTTTGTCAAATGTATAGTTATTCCTTCATCCATTAGAAAATCTTTAATTTGGATTGCTTTAAACTCATTAACAGCTACAATTTTCTATGGTATGCCAATTTGAGAGAAAAGCTGTTCTAACTTTTCTATGATACTAACATGATTTCTATCGTTAAGGCGGTATGCCGAACCGAATTTCGAGAATTTGTCAATTACTGTTAAGAAAGTATGTCTTATCATGACGTAAGTGTCAATATGAATTTTTGATGGAGTTTCGCTAATTTCGAATTTGAGTTTTATGGGTTGTCTGTCATATTTCACCGTTTTACAAACTTCGCATTGATTAATCAGGATTTGAATTAACTCCTGTAACTTAGGATAATAGATTTTCAATTTGGTTTGGTTATAGGTTTCCTGTATACCTGAGTAAAAACTCTCTCTGACATGATATAGAGATATTTGTTTAACTGCATCAACTTCTGTTTCTATTTCTTGTGCTCTAAATGAGCATTTTATAAATTTTATGCCATTATCGTTTGAGTACATTTCTATTAGTTGTTGTTGCACAATATTATATCTTGTGTCTGGTAATTCCGAAAAAAATTCCTACTTTTCCATTATTAATATATTTTTTAAATATTTCGCCTAATCTATTAAAATAATATTCGGCTATAAATATTATTCTTCTCCCAAAACTTGTCTCTAATTCTACAGTTTTATTATTGGTTAGAATTATTTGGGTTGTGTATTTATTAACAATTTCTTTATAGGGATATGGTCTAACAATTCGTCTTCTGCAGAATGAACTGTTGCCATTGTACTATTATTTCCTATATTAAAATTTCCGAGAGATTGTGTAGAACTTTTATCATCCTCTCCCTTATTTAGATTAATAACCTTGTTTTCTATTCTACTTAGAAAATCTGCGACGTGATTTTCTTTTCCTTTCAAATATTCAATATTAAATTGGTGTTCTCCTAATTTTAATAGCCATCTCTGGTGCCTTGGTGACAGGTCTTTGCCTTTATATTTGGCATGTAGATATTTAATTGGCTGGTGGTCGGTTAGTATTGTAAAGTTGTTTCCGTAAAGGTATGGTCTGAAATAATTTATGATTGCTAGGAATTCTTTGTCCACATGATTGCTAGGAATTCTTTGTCCGTAGCTGAATAGTTGCGTTCGGGATTATTTAGGGTTCTTGACGCGAAACAGACAGGATGTCCTTCCTGTGACAACACGGCTCCAAGTGCATAATTCGATGCATCCGTTGTCAAAACAAATGGCCTTTCAAAATTCGGATATTTTATTACTGGGTGATTTGTTATTAAATTTTTTAATTTTTCGAACGCTTCAATATAATTTGGGTCTTTGATATTAATTTTTGTGTCTTTCTTTAAGTATTTTTTAAAAGTTAATGCAATTTTGGCATAGTCCTTCACAAATTTTCTGTAATACCCGCATGAATTCTACAAGTGTTCCTGTATGAATTTCAAAACGAATTTGATCCTTGTCATTAATTGTTGAAAAAGTTATTGGTTTTATTTCTTTCTTTTTAAAACCTTCTATTCTGTCGTCTATAATGCTAAATTGAACCCTGTATCAATTAATGTTAAAAGGTTCTTTTTTTCGAAAGTTATATTAATAATGGGTAGTTCATCCGAGGCTAATTTAGAAAAAAACTAAATTGTTACATTCACTTTCATTTTTCTTATTTTATTCTTGGATATTCTGAACTTCCATCGGTTTTACTTGTCTTTGTCTAGCGTGACTCTATTCTTGGCTATTTTTGCCCGAGTACTGTCTAGAGTTTCCTGACATTGTATGAGATATATTGGGTGGATTAGAATTATTCCTGTTACTATTAAAATACTTATTACTGTTTTTATTCGAATTATCGTACGAAATACTGATTATTATTGCCATTTTTATTTTCATAATTATGATACCTATTATTGATTTTAGGATTCCTCAAATTATTTTTTTCACTATTTTTATAATTATTTTTGAAATTATTATTTTTATAATTACTATTATAATTACTATTTATTTTAAATTCTTGTCTTTTACAAGAATCTTCATATCTCCTTATATTCATAATTTCTATGACTTTGTCTAAATTATTTTCTTTATATATTCAATCTAATATTCCCTGTGACATTTCCTTTACAGTATTTAATAGGAAACTGTCGATATTACCAAAGATTATATAATTACTACAAGATGTTTCACTTCATATAAAAAAATGTCACACTGTTTTTTGGCTCTCCACTCATTGGCAGGTGGAGGAACATGTGTTTGAATATTTATGTTTCAGCAACATTGTATCTAAACATTTTCATTCCATATGAATTATGAAATTACATGCAGAGAGGCTTTGTATTTCATCAACAATTCTCATTCTATTTCATATACAACAACAACACCGCTTTATTATTTTTGTTGAATGAAAAACCAATGATTAAAATTTTGTATAAAATTGTTAAAAACATTTTTATGTATTTATGAGGGATTAGTATTTTAAAGAAAAATCGAAAATTATATATATGTATGTAATATGTATTTACTGTTATAATTATTTTATTTTATATTCAAATTTCTACCAAACCGGTATATAAGAATATGAATTTTTTGTTTCGTTCGACTGTTAAATATTGAAGTTTAATTTATCAAATATTATTTATACTAGGGACCCCTGTTGATTAATTCTAATTGAAGTTGAAGCTATTCAAGTTTTTCTTTTGTTTGTCCTCTATTCTTGAATATCAAATTTCACAGCCATTCATTCATTTCAAAGATATTAATATCTGTAGATATTTATGTTTATGAAAAAAATAATATTACTATGAAAAACCATTTTTTTATTATAAAATTATTTTATAAAAAATTACGAAATATTTAATTGAATTCACATACATTTTCTATTACATATTTTTAAAAGTGATGCGAAAGAAGTTTGAATGACAATGCATTTTTACTTTACTGTTTCAACTGGTACCTATAACTACCTATAGCTATAAGTAAGGATTGTTATAATTATGAATTAAAATGATATTCAGAATTAATTGTTAGTTTTATAAGATAAATTATTATGAAGTTTTCGTTTAGGGCAAAATAACCTTTACAGAAAAACACCGCTTTATTTTTGTATTTTTTTTGTTGCGGCGTTGTATAATGTTAACATCAATAAAAGTAAAAATTAAAAGGTACCAATAAATTTGTTATAAAAAAAAAGAGTTCGTGTGTGTGTTTTGTTTTATTGCATATTTTCAAATTTTTACTCACGGTAACGGAACCGCATATCAGGGTTGATATTTTTGATACTATTGTACATTTTTGATACTTTCAGCTTGATAAAAGTACTGTGATACTTTCAATTTATATTTAGTACTCTCAGAAAATTTTAAATTTGTATTTAATAAAGGAATTATAAATTAAAAAACATTTGGAAATATGGAATTGTTATTTACCTTACTATATTTATGAATTGAAGGCTGCGATTGATAGAATAGTCGAACAATGGAGTACGTTATTATATTAATTTGAATTTGAGAATTTCGAAGCTCGCTATGGTAATGAAAATATAGCATCCGTAAATCTGAAAGAATGAAATTATATTTGCGTTTTTATCATATATATTAAAAATAATCAACAATATCAATTTGGAAATGCAGCTGGAGCTGGCTAGCACGTATTTATTCCACGAGTTAAATTTAATTTTTATAAAATATGTAGAAATTTTATAATCAAAAAAATTTTTGACGTCAAGTCTGTTAAATTAATAAATTTAAATGAAAATAATCTTAATGATGACGATTTATATTGCGGTTCAAAAGTAGAAATATTGATGCGAAATATTTCTACTACGGCTATCAAAGCCGAATTTTATTTTTGGGTTCGTGAGTTTTATAAAATATTTGGTAAAGAATTAAGAATTAAAATTGATTTTAAAAATTCAAAATTTTAATTTTTTTCCTAAATTTTTCACAGAACATGTTTTAGCTGAAGAAACGAATAGCATTTTGAATTTAATTACACTTTTCTTTCCAAAATCAGATATTTTAGCATAATGCTAAAATTATTAATTCCTAGGATGAAGAATTAAAAAGATTTATAAGAATAATACTATTTCTGAATTTTGGAGCGAGAACATAAAATAATCTTTGTGTATAAATATAGTACATATTATTATATAGATTTATTTTAAATCTATAAATGTATATGTGTAATGTAAATGGAAATAATGATGTTTTGAATTTTTTTCTCCCAATAATAAAAAAAGAATTGTTGATGAAGAGGAAATACAAATTACAAAATATCTCTATCTCTCTTTACGTAAAACAAAATCTTGGCAACATTTTTTTAGAGTTATGGAAGTTGAATTGTAAATCAACTAACAACTCCTAAACGGTTAATTAAATTTTCTTCATATTTATGAAAAAAAAATATAGGTCATCGCTTTAAAAATGAAAATATTTCATTTCAAAATTGAACATTTTTTTTCAATGTTTCCCAAAATAATAGAAATGATATGAGTATACCCAAATTCATATTATTATGTACAAAAATAATAACATTATCAAAAGCGTATAGTTTACACCATTATACCATATCAGTTCATATTACTACATATACATCATACATTCTCTTTGCGATGAACATTGAAGAATGTTGGCAACAAATATTTTAAACTTAATTGTTCAACAATTGTTTAGAAACAAATAGTTCAGCAACTTTAATTTTTTTCTAAAATTGATTTCATTGTGACATTTTTTTATATGAAATGAAACATTTTATAATAATTATATAATCTTTGATATTACTTAGATTTATATAATTATCACCACTATACCAAACCTGAAGTTCATCAGCTTTATATTTTAAATTTTGAATTTCTACAATTAATTCACTTACCGTATTTACACGAAGATCCGCTATTTTCCTATATATTTCAGCTGGTTCTATTTCTGGTTTATATCTGCTTTTTAACGTTTGCCTGATGAACTCCCAGTTGTCTGGTTGCGGGATGTTGATGCCCGTACTCTTTGCTTCACCCTGTATTTTTTCATGAATATTACTCTGACAGCTACTTTTCTTATATTTTGATCGCTGATATGGTTTAGATCAACGAATTAGAATTAAATGGAAGTGGTTATCCATACAAAAAAGTGTCCAATGTTTTGGGTATATTCCTCTCTTTCTTTGGTATTTTTTATTGTCAGAAAACAGAAATTGCCGAATATATTCGTTCAATATATTTTCTCTCTTTTTAATGGAAATTATTTTGATAAATTAAGATAGTGCTCTGAATTTAATATGCCTCAATTTGTATGTATTTTGACTTAAATTTTTTTTAAAATATGATGAGTAAAAAAATCTAACAATAATGGATAAATTAATCAAAATTTATTATTAATATGTATTAAATAATATGTATTTATTATTAATATATATGAAAAAAATATGAGAAATACAGCGCTTTCTAGTTTTGTATTTTAAAATATTTATTCTTTTTTTTAGATTTTAAATTCTTTTCTATAAGTTTTTTCAATAGATTGATTATAAAATTTTTTACATATTTGATATTTATTATATAAAATTATATAAACTTATTATTGCCGATTGTCTATCCTATATTTATAAATATGTAAATAATATGTTATTAATATATTTGTATCAAAACATTTTCTTTTTTCCACACCACTATTGAGGTAAAGAAATAGGAGCGTTTTTTTTAAAGTGGTTTCCCCAAGAGGCCATATTCCACTTCATTTTACAATATGGACTATGTGCAATAACTTTTTACACTTTTAAAGTTTCTTTTAGAAAATAAAGATTAGTGCTCTTTGAAATGGATTAATTTTGTTAATTTATTTCTTACACTGTTTCTTTCATTATGTAGTTTTAAGGAAAGATGTATTCGTGTATTAAAATAAATTTCTGCAATACTTTTTATTAATAAACAAAAATGATTTCAATGATTTGGTTGCTTTGAACTGTTTTGAAGTAGGATTGTCATTTCTTCCAAGACGCATCCTTATATATATAGTCCAATATATTCAAAATAAATATTTAAAATGATATTCAAAAAAAAATTTCTTTGTCCGGATATTTAAATTATCCTAATACTATACTGTTTTGTTTAGAAGTTTTTAAAAATTCAAAAGATGTAAAATATAATACTTCCATATGTAAAGACACGTAATTTTCTTTTTCCAAAGAACTTACAGCCTGGAATGATACAAATCTTTCTTTTACGTTCCATTTTTCCTTAAAATTTGTAATTTTTTAACAATTTATAATAAAAATCAAAAATTTTATTGACTTTTTTTAATATTTATTTGACAATAAAAGATTTTATTTTTTCCTACTCAATTGCTAATGAAGTGTTCGTACTTTTTGAAAATTTCATATATCCATATATTACACACTACTGCTACATTTTCAATATTTCAGAAACATGAATGATTTTTTTTTTTTCAAATAATTTAACAGCAATACTTTTCTGTGTAATAATAGAATACGGTAATAAAGTAAAAGGAAGTTTAAATTGAAAAAACATTTTTATTTTTATTAAGATTATATTTTGATACCTTTTATTTTATTCATACTCAAAGATTTTACTAATTTTCTATTTAAAAAAACTATATTGGCCTAACACTAAAAATTTTTTTTTTTTAACATAAAGAAACCCAAACAAACCAAACAGAAAGAGAAGTACTAAAAAAATATGGACAAAATGTTTGTATTTTTGTATGGGATAGTCACTTCCATTTAATTCTAATTCGTTGGTTTAGATAATATTCTACACTGTTAACAAATGAATTGATAGTTACGTCACTAGTGCCTTTGAAGGTAGACATATTTCTGATTTCTTTTAAAACCCTTTCTTTATATTGGTTTTGACTGTCGATTTGCTGGTATTGTTGTAGGGTTGCAGTTAATAGCTCTATCTGTCTGCTTTGAGCCATTATTTGATTACGGAGTTG